>OY986046.1:14462627-14842627 GCA_963920215.1 Nineta flava | reverse complement strand
CTACAAAGTACCGGGAAACAGTACTTTAAGTAATAAGTACCAATTATTAAAATTAAAAAACTTTAAGTAACGAGTACCAAAAAACAAATAAATAAATAACCTATATTTTGTTTTTCCTCAAAGTGGAAATTAACAGAGATAATGAAGAAAAACCAACCAACCTCCTAAATCGAAGACAACGCAGCGAGGTGATTTGTTATAATTTTTCACTTTTTACATTTCCAAGGAAGAAGAACAAGACGTCAAAAAATTTCTGCCGTCAATAAATTTTTTTTTAAATGTTAAAATGATTGGTCTTAACGTGCATCCTGTTGTAAACCAGAAACTAAAATTATATGGCACGATTATAAACTTAGTATTCGTCGATGGTAAATTTGAAAATCACGGTTATTACCAACTTTGTAATATGAAATTAATCATAATTTTTGATATCATAAATGCTTTAGAAACCTTTTTAAGCGAAGGTATATCTTGATAGCGAGATATATTTTATAGGAAAACTGAACCATGTTAATAATTTAGAGTAATTAAGATGAAATTAACATAATCATATATGTGTAAACGAGCGAAGTATATTATTAGTTATGTACCAGCTCTTCAAAGATTTCTATCCTGGCGAAACTAAACACGCCTCTCGTGAAAAAACGAGATTTTCGAAACAAGCTAAGCTCATGTTTAATCAAACATACTATAAATTAGCCGCACTGCGACTGCGCCCGTATTTCAGTCAAAACTATTGGATATTAGTGTGTGTTCCTAGTATGACATCTGATGGCAATAATTTGAAATATAGTAGCCAGACCCAACTGTGATAGTTACATATGCGTTACCAGGGCTACCTTAATAAAATAAACAAAAAATTAATCTTTTGTTAATGAAAATATATCTAATTATTGAAATGTAACCTAACTAAAGTCGCCATTTTGAAACACAACGTCATGAGTAGATTTACCAATAGGAAACAATGTTTTAAACAAAAGTTATGAGATACACAAAAAGATAAAACCAATTGTTTTGGCTTTCAAAAGTTTCCATTGAAATTCAACTGAATTTTTGACACATTGAAGTTATCACATTAAAAAGTTTCTATGTTCCATTATCGTGGTAAAATTTTGATGTAATCTTCTTTTGTTGAGTAAATATTTTTTTGGGCGCCCCGCATACAAAACTGATTGGATTTGATCCGTCACGTTAAAACTGTGCATTTGTTGTTTTCAAATAATTATTAATTTTTATGACATGGGTAACGAATATTCGTAACATCACTGATTTCCATGCTATTTCGTATGTAGAGTTACTCGAAACATTAACCCCAGTTCGTTAGAATAGTCTAAGGTTATGTTAATATGATAAGTACATATACACTACACTATGACTTTGTTGATAGTTTCAGATTAGTGATTTTTTTATACACTTTTTTTATTTTGTTATTTTAAACTTATTTTTGATTAAGATACTTGATCTAGTTTTCATTTGAGTTGGCAACAGTAGCCAAATTTTGTTACAAAATTATTACAAACATTTGAACAAGGTTGTGTCTTTATATGTAAAAAAAAATTATCTTTATATGTAAAAATTATAAACTTTGGATATAAAAGTTGGGGACATAATATGTAGTAATGCATGGCCATAGTCTCAATTATTTCCATTTTATTACAGTTTTAGGTAGTTGCTATTTTTGAAGAATTATTTTTTTTTACCTACAGACCACAGTGGCGTATTATGTAGGTGAGATATACATTTAATGTTTACCCTATTTAAATACGGTATGCCACCGTCACAAACACAATATAGACTGTACAGGTTTAAAATATTTTAGGCTACCAAAATCTACTCGGAAACCTACCAAAATTTTCTCCGAAACTTGCTGCAGAAAATACAAGCCTACCTGATACGATTAATTAACATTTTGGAAGATATAAATATAAATATACATATTATATATATATATATATATATATATATATATATATATATATATATATATATATATATATATATATATATATATATATATATATATATATATATATATATATATATATATATATATATATATATATATAATACCATATTCTGATTCAAAAACAATCACATTACCAATTAACAATTATTAAATAACTTAATTATAGATTGCATAAAACTTATTAATTATATTATTTCATATAGTGATTTGATTGTAGGTAGCTACACGAAGTAATTCAATACCAGGTAAATTTATTAACTATAAATTTACCTAATTATAAACATTTTCAATAACTGAATATCAGTATCAATCATTTTCTAAACCATGAATTCATAAAATATCTCATCAAATTTTATGGGTTCTTGTCTCGTATATCGAAAGAAAACAATTGTCTCGTTTAAGACGTCTCACATGTATCGCCAAAAAGTTTAAAAAGCATTTAAGTCACAAACTCGACAATCTTTAAATGCGGTTTTCACCGTTATTTAGAGAATTCTGAAAGGTTTATCTGTAAAAACAGTGTTGCAAGAACCTTTTGCTACGAAGTTGTCTAGTCTCAGCGCGTATGTAGCCCCAAAATAGCCCCGCTGGGGCGCAAATAAAATTTATATTTAAAAAAATTCGTTACGCAGGAGCTACTTCAACTTAGCGAATTTTCTTAGAATAAATAAATCACTGTCTACCGGTCACAGTTTTAGTGTGATCAAAATAAAATGTCATATCTGATATGATTTTAGATTTAGGATTTGCAAAATTTAAATTTATTAAAAAATTCGTTACGCAGGAGATGCTTCAACTTATTGAATTTCCTTAGTACACATAAATCACTCTTAAGTTTTATTCCAATCAGAATAAAACTGTGACCGCTAGAGAGTCCATAGACAGATAACCTTATGAACATGTTGATATATATACACAAATTTTAGCGATAGTGATTTTTAACATCTAGTTCGAACCCATAACCTCCCAGTTTCCAAGTAGGTATACTGCGCAGACGTATAGCCTTAGACCGCTCGGCCACTTGGACTGGTTAAAAATTTATTGGTGATTATAATTATTATTATACCAATGCCACAATATTATTGGATTACATGTGCTATAATACATATACGATATTGTACTTAATTGTGAAAATCTCTCTCTTGAATAGAAATGCATACACAAATTATATTGAAAATCTCGATAAGCACTAGCCCATAGATTATGTGTTTATACAGGATGTTTTGTGTGGACTATTTTCATGTAGTTTGTGTAATACACATATTCGTGAAATAGCACAAAATTCAAAATAAAACTTATAAAAATAACAATTAACTGAGTTATTATTTCTGCTAGTGAAATCTGACAAAAGTTTTTCGTAGAAAATTGATTTACTAAAATAATATACATCAAAATTTTTAAATAATGTAAAATTATTCTATTGCGTGCCCAAAGAAGTATAACTTCAAAAATAATTGTTAAATATTATTTCTGCTAGTGAAATCTGACAAAAGTATTTCGTAGAAAATTGATTTACTAAAATAGTATACGTCAAAATTTTTTATTTTTAAATAATGTAAAATAATTCAATTGTATTGAAATAATTATTTAATTTGATAAAGTAAAGTTTTGAGGTACGTTTTGATATATAACTTTATCTATCATATGTATGTTTATTTCGATTATATGTATAATTCTCAATTATCAAATCCAAATGAAGGGTATTTGATTAGTCACCAATACATCAGGATTATTATTATTCAAATATTTAAGCATTGTGTACAAAGGTGAAAATACCGCGAGGTACTAAACTTATATGTGGCGATTTTTCTGTGTTAGCAATCGGATGGTATTTATTAACATGGAATGGGAATAACTCATCAAATATAATTTATGCAATTAAATCGCAGGAATACAGTTTCTTCAAAGTAGAAAAATATAACTTATTCATCACATAGTTTTGAAGAATTTATCGACTACATATATACTTATAAATAAATATCCTTCTTTTAACTTATCAATATACGATTCGTGTTGACAATTCTAATCCTCACAGTAAACGCAACGCAAAACTAGAAACTGTAATATATATACAGACCGTTTTCAAAAGCATTTCTAATAGAGAATCAATGTTAAATAAATAAATAAAATATTTAATATAAAACCATACATACTCACACATACTGAAACTGAATATCTGGACTGGAATATTGGGTGACCATATTATAGGACTAGTCGTCCTTGACGGATCTTTCACTTCTCAAAAATATTTCAGTTTGTTACGAAATAATATTTTGCCAACTGTTAGAGCTCTTCCTAATTTAGACCTGGAATCTGTATGGTTCCAATAAGATGGTTGCCCTGCACACAATGCCATGATAGTAAGGCTGTTCCTGGAACAAACTATCCAGGAACGTCTTATGAGTGGTTTTGGAACCTTCAAGTGGCCAGCCAGATCGCCAGATCTATCTCCTGACGACTTTTTTTTGTGGGGTTTTCTCAAAACACAGATCTATTCGCAGAATAGGCCTGAAAATTCGCAACAATTAAGGCAAAGAATTGTTGACAATTATTCGAATATTTCGCCTCAAGCACTAGTAAATACCCGGATAGATTTCTACAATCGACTCGGATATTGTTAAGCAAATAATGGAGGAATATTCCGAACCGTTGGTTTAACATTTTTTTAAATCGGAATTCTATTTTTTTTCTTTTTGGGGTTTTGTTTTATTTTTCTTTTAATTTATGTGGATTGTTGTTTTATGTTATAGCGTTAATCGAATACTATCGTTTATTTTCAAACATTCCACATACAAATAATAAAGGGTATTCAAAAAAGAATTTTCAATTTTTCAATCTTTGAGAAATAATGCTAAGCTTAAGAAGACAACAATGAACATATTTAACCCACTCTCATTACATGTTAATGCAGTACAAAACAGTCCAGCAAGCATACACAACAGACACACTAAAACTAACTAATACCCCCACTATTTTTATTTCTTTATTAAGCATATTGTGTATAACTATTATAGTAAATAATATTTAACATTGATTCACTATTAGTAATGCTTTCCAACACATACGGTATATTAGAGTGGGTCAAAAAAACATTTGTTTAAATTTATATTTGGTGTATCATAAAATTATATCAGTTTTCCATTTTCACTTCAGTCAAATGGGAAAAATCTCGTTGATAAATAAACATATAGAACATATAGAAATCACGATATATATTTAAGTAGGGAATTAAGAGCTCTGCAAAAAAGGTCATTTACACTTTTTCTATTGACTCCCAATTGTACCAACAATTGCAAAAATAAACCGCATAATTAACGATAAAAAAGTTGTTAAAAAAACAGACAAATTTTTTATAATTTAAAAATAAGAGTTTATTTGAAGGCTTTTAGAAGGAAATAAACTATTAACAGAGGATATTACCTCTGCTTGCTATCATGACTGTCTTTTAGGCATACTTGTCATAAAGTTCGTTACGACATCTTGGGTGATTACCTTCCATTCCTGCCCTAAACCTAGTATGAGCTCTCGTGAGCTATCAAGAGGGTTAATTCATCTTCCTCTTGATAGGAAAAGTTCATCTCAGAGATATTCTTTTTGGATTTCGCTCTGGGCTACGCAGTTGCCATCTCAAAATCTAAATTTCAAGCGTTTTATTTTAATGTACCTTTGGAATCGATGTTCTACTGCTTCTGACCAGTGCAAATACTTTTAGAAAAAGACTTGCTGAAATGAACTTACGACCCTGAAGGCCGACCGTTGCACCAGAGCTATATATATATATCAAGTTATTGAAAAACATGGTACATTCCTATCCAATACTAGGCCAGGACATGGGTAGATTTGCATATTACTTCTCCGTAATATTTGTGAATTGCATATTCTTATAGGGCTGATAGCCTAGATGAAGACCACCCACCGATTGTCCACCCACCGATTCAGCACCCATTTTTTTTGCCACGCGTTCAAAGTTGGCGAAACGAAAAAAAGAGATTTTTGAGCGATAGCGACCAAACTGTGAATTTGACAGAAAAAAAAGTAAAGGAACCATTTTTAGGTATTAACAAGACAAAAAATTTGGCGCATCGGAAATTAAAATCAAATTACGGAGAAGTGTCATAAAAATGCCTCTTTTTGAACCCGTTTCCTGTACTATATGCCTTGTATATTGTGTTGTTGTCAAAACAAAAAATGTATACCAATTCCTTGTATATTTTGGAAAATTTGACAAAACTTTCTGACATTCCACTCCTAAAATTATATTTTGATTTAATCCTTCTTAGAGTAGATTTCAGAAAATACTATATCGGGATCGCTAGATATACAACATTTTGGTGATGTGTATACTTCCATACATATAGAGAATCTGCATTGCGTAAACGATCATTGTTCTGTGTAATTTTTATGCAAAATATCTCCACAAATTTCCAAAGGGTCATCATGAAACATGATAATAAGAAATGGATAAATAAATTAAGAATTATTGAGGCATAAAACAAGGTTTTTAAGAGCCATCTGGTATTGTTGTAAACGATCTAGGTATATATAATTTATTTCACTATTCTACAGATGGTTAATGAGTAAATTATATCCTAGCTCAAAATCGAATGAGTATTTTAATTTAATTGGCAGCTTGAACCTCTAACCGACTGTATACAATACGAAGTACATATTCAGCCAAAGCATATATACAGGCGAAGCTAACACAAAATCTGATATTAGTGTCTTTTAAAATTTTTCCCGGGGTTTCGTATGAGCGAATCAGCGAGCGAATCAAAGTAATAAAAGTATTGCATTCCCCCTTCAGTCTGATAGGGTTTGCCTCTCCCATATCTTTGCAATATCCTGAAGCTTACTTAACAGATATTCCAGAAGGTTCATATATTTCTGAAGATACAATTTATTTGGTAAGATGCACCAATAAATTGTATCTGTTGTAATGGCGAATTCGAAGTTAAAAATGCACATCGTGTATCTATTATGGAGTCCTATTGTCTGTAGATGCTTTAAGTGACAATATCCGGTGTTGAATCCGGTAACTTTTTGAAATTGTATCGTGTTCGGCTTGAGTGCATCAAGGGACTATTTTCCCGAGTTTTTATTGCAGTATTCAAATTCTATCTATTCGTTGATCACTTGTTTGCATGATGTTTTTGGAATTACTATAATAGATGTTGAACCTATGAATCTCCTTTTTTGTTTCCTTTGAAACCACAGTGACCTGGCATCCAGATCAATTTTACGTTCTTCCGTTTTGCCAGTAGTTCCTCTAGGCAATCGCCGACTACCCCTGAGGTGATTATAATGGCTAGGCTCGATGCACTCAACTCAAAAGAGATACAATTTCGACTATGCGAATAGGAGGAATAAATTTCCAGCCACATCATCTTGAACTACGAATCTCTCAATTGCAGCAGATACAGTATATGCATTTCAACTTGGATAAATGGACCTTTCAGAAAACTTGATAAGCAAATTCTTGACTATTTTCAAGATATTGGAGAAGCGAACTACTGAAGTAGTACGGGCAGCACAATGGATCATAAGACCGATGTGAAATACTATGCATACCCCAAGATTTACTTATATATTCGATTCCCCGCAAAATATTACAAAAGAAACCAATCAGTTTGTATTTGTGGGTTGGAATTTTAGAATAACCCTATATATATATATATATATATATATTCTGTACAATGTGAATATTCGAGCACACACAATATGATATCTCATATCCTGGATTATTTTTATCTTTGTTTTATGCATATCTATATATCATTGTGCTAGTAAGGGTAGACTACATACCATATGCCATGTTTATAATCAATTGGTTATTACATTATCCACTGTGTTATATGTATGCCATCATATGTATACCTATTTCGCCATTACGATGGCGAATTTATTAAAAATATGCTACGAAATATTCTCATTACTTTCATGTCAACTCATCGAGGATAATCTGACATCACTTCAAAAGCAATATTATTTTACTGTTAAATGCCAGTCATACCACATACTCAAATATCTTGAACTCTAACTATTGTAATTTTAATAGCACTGAAGGGGAGGCCGAAGCTCGATCAGTTTTGATCTAGTCTCAAAAATGATATAGATGCATAACGTTTGTTTAAAAAGGGGAGGAGTGTTATAAGAGTCCAGAATTTTTGCCTGTATACCTTTCTTTAAGAAGGAGAGGGGTTGGATTAAATCCTGAGATTACAACTATATGTTCACTATTGTAATTCCCAAGTTTCTTACTTTCTCTTGTGTATGTGGTTTACACTCCTTATACCTTGGACAAATTCCGAACTTTCTTCTCACTTTCTACCAAATTTGACAGTTGACTCTCGTTTTCCAGACTTTTCCCCAAGGCTTTAAATTTTTGTACTGTTAATTGGTATTAACAACGTGGTAATCTTTGACAATACTGAAGCTGGTAACACGGAACAATGTTAAATTGATCTAATTCAATAGCAGATACTTATGCAAAGAAGGGCGTCGGAATACATTTCATAGACCCAGAACGTATTTCAGGAATTCCAAAGGCAGCATGTTAACAAGTGATCAACGAGTGAAACACCGTGCATCCAAGCGGAATGCATCCAAGAGGCATTCCCTCGATGAACTCAATCTTAACAGAATACAACTTCGAAAGGTTACCGGATTCATTCACCTACGAAACCATCTGCACAATAAGACTCCATAACGGATCCATCATGTGCCGACTGCGCGGCAAAGAGGAGGAAACATCCTGCCACATCATATTTTACTGCGATGATTTCTCGGTTACAGCAGATACAAGATATTCGGTGCATCTCACCCCGAATGTACGAACCTTCAGAAAAACCAGATAAGCAAGCTTCTGGCTATTACCTACATATGGGAGAAGCGAATCTAGTCAAACTGAAGTAGAAGAGGGAGCACAATGGACCATAAAGTCGAAGTACAATACATTTATATAGCGCAAGATAGATCTATCATATATCTTGGGGTATATGATTTTTTTTTATGAAACGGAATGTAGTTTGATATAATGAGTATTATAGGAAATTATCGAAGAAATTTACCAAACCTCCAAGGAAAATGTTATACACATATGGCAGTAAAGTACAGAATAATAAAATATCTTTATCTTTTGCATCAGTTTTTATATACATACAATCTTTATTTTTTATTAACACTTGAGTCTAATTTAGAATCATTTACATGATACATTTTTCATTATAATATAATTCATTCATCTTGTTTTTTTTTTTTTGTTCGTGTTCAAGTGACAATGATGATCATATCCAGGGCATTATTCTTGGAATTATTCAATTTAAACATTATCCAACCGAAATTCACTTTTATTATGAGTAGAATTGTGTAAGGGCGAGATAGGAAACTTGTTGACAATTAATCGCACAATGTTCTTTATCTAATCTTTCTGACCTTTCGTTGTGAATAAATCTAAAGTTTTTTCGTATTCAAGAATAACAATCTCATTACTTTTTACGGATAATAATTATTTATGTTAATACTTATGGCGCATTAAAGCAAAGTATATATAACGAGCTGCATTTTTGATATATTATTTTGCGAGAGATCTGACGTCCAGTGGAAATTAGTTTTCAAAAATTGAAATTTAACACGTAGAAGATAGGGAATATCCGGTTAATCGCACATTTATCATGAAATTGGACTTGTAAGATGATAAATGATTATATTTGAATCATTAATAATTATCATACATTTATTAAAATAGAAGTCAAGTTGAAAGATATATATTATCCTTATTGAAAATATAGAATAGAATTAATATCAAATATGTTTGTTGATAATTACCAAGGTAATTTACATAACAACAATTACCGTGCTAACTTGGAGGATATAGTTGAGGAGCAATGGTTTCTAAAAGAGCGCATAATTGATTTTAGGAGCGTACCGCTACAAACTATAACCTACCGCTACAAGCTAAAGACAAAAATTAAATAAACTTGAAATTAAGTTGCTAAACTATCATAGATTATATTCCTTTCATTTTTCTTAAATACTCTCTATCTTTCTCATTTCACATTTCATCTACACGCCCGAATAGCCTTAATTTGATGGTCTCATCAATGTTAATAAAACATAACTTTGCCCTACCACAGTCAAATTTTATCCGATTTTGATCATATTTTTCAAATTTTCTGTTAAATTTAACTTATCTCGAGTTTTCAAAAGTGTAGCGCCATGGTGTCTAAATCAGATAAATGGGTGCTTGTAAACGAGTTTATACTAGTAGAAATGCAAATTATGAACCAAAATTAAAATCCATAAAAATAATTTTTACCTGCCTCAGTCACATTTTTGAACGATTTCAATAGTGTAACAAATGTGTGTAAAAACCGCCACTAGTTTTTGTAGATTATTCTGGTAGTCTACTGTGTAAATTTGGTACACTCGATAAATGAAAGATACGAGAATGATGGCTCTAGAAAGATGTCTATTGGCTATATAAGAGAATTGGACGACTGTGTAACGACAAGTTGTATTTTACATGTGATAATGTTACAAGCGATTATAATTATATTGTTGTGTTAAATATGCGAATATTGTTGAGTGTTTTTGTTCAGTTATTATTCATTATTGAAAATATTGATTGTTACCATTACTGAATGTTGTTAACTTCATTGTCAAAAAATTGTAATTATAAAATTTTCACACGTGGGTTGAATAAAACGAACCAAACGAAACGCCAACAAATGTTACAATAGATTGTGATTCTACTAAATTACATTCAATTTATATCGGATTATAGATAGTTTCCATAATATGCAATACTTTGTGGTTTGGTGCTCATGATAATTTGTTTGACTGTACAAAAAATAACACAAGACACAAACAGCCGTGTGACTGGTAGTTTGATACTTATTGAATGTCTTTAAAAAAAACGTATTATAAGTAATAAACGACATTTTTAAATGCATATTTGAAAAGTTGTTTATTTAGGTCAGTATTTAAGTATGGAGTCGTTTACGCTACGCTTTAGATTCACCCGTGTAGCTCATAGATTCCACTGTCATTATAAGTAAGCTCTCTCCATATGCACTATGCATTTTTATATAAATACGTATTTATTTTCAAAAGTTTATTTGCACGACAAATCGTTTAATCTAGATATTAAAAATCCAAACATATCGAAGGATATCGAATGAAACTATATTATAATGTCTTGTTGTCAGGGCCGTACCGACGCGCATGGAGTCCCTTATTGGGGACCGTTCTTGTTGAATATTGTCTATTCAACAAGAATATTCATTATATTTCATCGAAATATAACACGTTATATTTCTACCAAAGAGAAGTTGCCAAAGAAGACGTACACATTTATTAAGCACATATTTACTTTTTACACACAAATTTTTGATTTCCTTAAATACATAGTTTCCATTACACCTATTATAAGTATAATTACTTGGAAACTGAGAGGTTATGCGTTTGATTCCCGACATCTATGCTTCAGTAGGTTTTTTGCAGTTTCCTTCACGAACTCCAGATGAATATCGGCATAGTTCCTATCATAGTCGCCGCATATCATACCGCAGCCGCATATCATACCAATTCCTAGTCTATACACAAAAATTCCCTCCACTCACATCCTCACATCCTTAGGCAGCACAATGGACCTTATGGTCGAAGTGTAGCCCTTCCAGGGCAGCCTCTGCAGTCTGTCTATCTATGGCGGGGCGCTTGAGTAGTTCAAAATCGCTGGCTCTTTTTTAAAATAAACTCAACAAAACTTAACAAGTACAAAAAGTTTTTCTCGAAATAGACTGTTAATTTTGAAGTTTTTTGCTCATGAGCGCTGTAGGATTCCAATGCACCGCACCACCTGCTCAATCCTCGTTACGGGCCTGCTTGCTGTACTATTTAGCAGACTGATATAACTTCTTCAAATAAAAAATGTCTAGTACTTGCATATTAGATTAACAGAATTATTTTGTATATTCTTTGTACAAAATATCGGATAAAGCATTGTTTAAAGTTCGTTTAAGTATCTCGTGCAATATAAATAAAGATTAGTTAAACAATACTGGATGTATTGAATTTATTCAGTGTACGTATATGTGAAAATATATATCTTCGAAGAAATTTATTTATTAACACAACATGTTCCAAATATATGTTAAATTAAATAAAAGCCAATTTTTTTCAAAGTTCTTTTAAAGGAAATTTATCACACAATCGTTTTTCAATAAAGCTAGTAATGTTATCTAATTTATTATTGAAAATTGCATGACAATTTTTCGAATTTAACAACACGTATAAATAAATGATTCTTGTACCAAAAGAGAAGTAGTAACGGTGGAGAGGTCGAAGACTGGCACGTAGGCCCTTTCTAGGACTTTTTTATCGAACTCTAAAGGACAAGAAATTTGTATGCAGACTAGGAATTGGTAGGTTGTGTGATTGCAGCCGACTTTAATAGGGAATATGTCGATATTCATCAGGAGTTTGTGAAAAGAAACTGCAACAACTGCGCTACACGGACTGATATCAAGATGGTTTCTTTGATTATGCGAACACCATTGTTAAAGTCGGTTTATGTATAGTGTATACAAGCGAAGGATATATTCCTGACCAATTCTTGCTACTGCTTCTTAAACCATTGAGAGCTGTTCAAGTACAGCAGTAGGGCCTTGCTAGTAAACTCAGAGGGATCGTCAATGAATTGTTGACCTATATTAGTGAATCCTTTTATAATAGAAGATGAGTAGTGCAGTAGTAGGTGATTCATCGTCTGTTCCTCATCCTCACTGTGCTAGCTATTGCAATAGTCGTGGGACTCTGGCAGTTCCAAACATTCTTCGAGTATCTACAAGCATTCAAATAGGGTTCGAGTTCCTCCATTCTGAATGAACGAACTTCTTGAGTGTATCCTAGAACTAAAAACTTACTTTAAATTCACGAATTAGCAAAATCGGTCTCCATTTCCCAACAGAACAGATCCATCCTTGAAATCGTATGTGATACAAGAATTTCTTTCATACAAAATATGAAACCTTTTTTTAAAAAATGGAATAGTTTTTCATTAACTTAATATTTTTGCAAAATAGTACTTTTTTTAAAACAAAAGAATGAACAGGTGAAGAATTTTGGAGAAAATTCAAACAGAAGCCAAACAGAAGAATAACCATGAAATATAAGAAAATTTAGAATCTTTATTATCTCAGTATTATTAGGGCAGGGACATCAATTTCAGGGACAATTATATTATGATTGAATATTGAAAAATATATGATTAAAATTTGAGTAGCTCATCTTGAGAAAAGTCAGTGTGATGTTCTCCGTAATATTTTACTCATATTATCGACATTCAAATGTTGTTTTCAAATTGTTTTCAGTGAATCTAAAAATCTTAATATAAAATTCATGGTGTGGTATGATACAATCTTTGAGTGGATTAGCAAAGAAACTGTTTTAAATATTTGTCAATAACTCTTCAATAATTTGATTGTCCAATAACAGAAGATTGTCTCTAGATAATAATATATTGATAATATATTCTTGTCAAATGAACGGAAATACCTTTAAATATTTTACATTCTTTTATAAATTAAGGGCTGTGTACTTCAATATTTAATATTGAGGTGGGGTAAATGAAACACGTATACCGGGTGGCTGAACATAATTGTACACTAATCAATAAGCAATCAAACATACATGTTTGATAGATAGATTGTAGAGGTTGTAATAGGCACAAGGCCCATTGTGAAGCCTAAGGATGTGCGTATGTGAGTGGAGTGGAAGGAATTTTTGTGTATAGACTAGGAATTAGTAGGATATGCGGTTAAATCCGACTATAATAGGAGCTATGCTGATATTCATCTGGAGTTCGTGAAGGAAACAGTAGAAAACCTTCTCAAGCATAGCCGGTTACGTCGTTCTTGTCCATACGCCAACAGTTTAGTCAATTAACCGCTCCTTTTTCTTTTTTCTTAATAATTGACACTGCTGATTTCGGGATTCGAACGCATAACAGCATAAGACAGCTTGGCCACTTGGACTGGTCTTCTTCCCCTTTCTGATCCCCTCTCGATAGAAGTGATCACCCGATCCGGAGCCATATTAGGGAATTTATTTCAATTTAAGTAAGAAAACATATGGAAATGGACCATTTTTATGTGACACAGTGTTCATTATACTGTTGATATGAGATATTGAGAAAATTCATCAAAAAATACTTCGAATTTTTCTCTTAACAAACTTTTTTCATTCTTCTATTCGGCTATACAAATATATACAAGAGCTAAACGACATACATAATATAAAGAAAAAAAATACTTCAATAATTCTAACAATTGTTCGAACTAGAGTTTTGTTGAATATATGTTTCATACAACAAAGTCGTCATGTACGATACGAAATGTCATGACATAATTTTTCTATTCTTGTTTTTTTTGTTGTAAAATTGGATTGGAAGACTCCTTCAGGTTATGCTACGGAATGTGTAACCAATGGCTTCCGCCATATAGCCCAGTAACTGGAGTCAATTACATGACAATATCTTGAAACACGTTTGCGATGTTTGCATTTCTTTAGAATCGTCTGAGTCGTCCGATAATCGGAGAACACAAAACTCGTTCATACTGTACATCTCATTTCATCCGATTTGAGGTAATCAGGTATCTATTATTGACAACACAACCTATGATCATCACTACTGTCAAAATCAAGATGGTATCCGATGACTTTACCTTGCATCAATATTACTTAGTCAAGTCGGATGACTTTACAAATAGACAATGAACTTAGGGTTTTCTACAGGTTCGAACGATACGTAAATACGGCTGACTTAATATGGTACGCATCCCTCAATTCTCTCAATTTACCCATGCACAATCGATTAAGTCGGAAATATTGGATGCATGTATGTATGTTGATACTTCTAACAAAAAACAAATGTTTCGAATTCGAAACACCTTGAATTATAGTAATAGTAGTAGTTAAGCGAAGAGGTGGTCGAATGCTGGCATAGAAGGCTTTTCTAGGTCTTTTTACCGACCCCTAAAAGACAAGGAATTTGTATGCAAGTTAGGAAATTTGGTAGATTTGATAGGTACTAAGCCGATATTCAACTGCAGTTCGTGAAAGGAAACTGCAGAAAATCTTCACAAGCATAGCCGGTTACTTTCGCTCTTGTCCATACGCCGATAGTTTTGTCAATTAACCGTCCCATTAATTTTTTTCTATTTACAAACTACCAGTGTTGGCAATTGAACTCGCAACCTCCCTATTCCAAGCAAAGCGCCTTTCAAAGCATGACCACATGGACTGTTATATAACTGCTCAACTTAATTTTCTATGATCTTTTCGAATCCGAAACCTAATCGAGTATCAATCTTAAACACAATTTTCAATAAATGTTATTATTACAAATTTTTTCTGTACATCAAGCGCGCTGCAAGAAAATTAGCCATTTTTCCAATTGGTTGTTTAAACAACTAAACGAATCTGTTTCTTGTTGAAAACTTTTTTTCATTTGTGGAGGGGGTGATGCAGAAGATTTGTCATCTCAACAGAAGTTGCCAACCTCAAAAACAAATTTCATACACCATAGTGAAAAAAAATTCTCCTGGCACTGTAGCGCACTTGCTATATGGGTTACAATTAGAGAAAAATTGTCATGTAATCCAATTGAAAATACTCGAAAGGTTATATCCAATTCGATTATTTTCAAATTGGGTAACTTTTATTACGGGTAAAACACATACTAATAAGACTTTGTTACATCCATAATATCGAACACAATCTCTGACTTTATAAATTTTATTTTCTACAACTGTTATTTTTTGTTTGTAATATTTTTAGAAAATTATTTTACTTTATTAAGTTTACTATATTTCAATGTTCGATGTTTTTGAAAACATGTGTATTTATTGACCATATTTCAATTTCAAATTTTTCCCCAATTCTTAGAACAATTATTTGTATTTTATTAATACGCATTTCGACTACAAGGTTGACATCATCAGTATGAATTAGCTAATCGTAACTATCTCTGGGATATGGAGTCAAAGATATGATAAAGATATGATAAAGATACGTTGTAGTTGAAATACGTATTTATAAAATACAAATAACTGTTCTAGGAATTGGGGGCAACATTTTAAATTTAATAAATAAATTCAGGTTTGAATATCATAAAGTTTTTATTTAATTTTTTTCAAAGTGCGTGTTGTCCAATTGACATAAATTTAGTAAACTTTTACTAATATTTTGTGTATCGAGTATCTGCGCTCCTTTGAAGGTTAAAGAGCCAAGATACCGCGACACAATCTTTCGTTCAATATATAGATCACAATCCACATGGCTGTAAGTTTGCATTTCATGCATCTGTATCTCGTGGCAGCTTTCAGAGTCTTTAAATATTAAAAAAATGTTTATATAATAAAAAAAAACAACTCTTATATGAAACATTTTTTCGTACAACCAATATATCAGGCACAATTTCAGTATGAAGCCTGTGCGGGTAATCTGATATATATTTTCAATGAGTATATCCTTAAAAGTTTTACCAATGATGTCAGACAGTTAAATAGAAACAAACAAAATTTCTAAATATATTTTGACTATGTATATTAGTACGATAGGGTAGAGTACAATAGGTCTCCAGTTCGATTCCCGTTTAGATGTATCGTTTTTGCAATCCACTATGATTTGAAAGTATGATTTCCAACCTTTCAAACTTTTTGTTTAGGGTATATTCGTTTTGGATGCTTACACGCTTTCAACGTTATTAAGTGTTATTTTTAATATTCGCTTGACGTTTTCTCTGTCGAGGTAAAGTAGAAAAAGCGTCAGCGCTAAATCATTTAAACTTTTGAACTTTATTATTGGTTGAAAAACTGCTGAACTTACACGTACTTATAATGCCTAAACAAACGGCTTTTTCAAGGGTAGAGTAAGCGTTAATAAGCCAAAACGAACGCTACACCGTTATATTTACGGGAAGGTGTAGGTGTTTATACCACAGTCTAGACTTAAAATAATTTGTGCACCACATGTATGAACACGCTATAGAAACCCCACAAATAAGTTTACAGTCTATAACAATAATTAATATACGTTATATGCAAAATAATTTTTAATAAAGTAATCTCAAAAACTTGTTATCAATTAAAAATTGTTGCTTTAATACACTTCGTATCACAAATTTAATAATGACAATGTTAAAAAAGTATATATATATATACGAATATAACAAAAGTTTTCAACAAAACTACTCAAATGTTACATATATATTCGACGGTGTATAAAATTTTATTGTCAATTTTCATTATGAACTCTACAATTACAATGAATACAATAATGTTGCCAACCTGAGAACCTTATGTTACCATCATAGAGGAGTGGCGCGTATTTTAAATTGAAACTTATATGAATCTCTTTTCAAGTATTTCAACTATTTATTTTATATCAATATGTTTCAATTTTGTCTAAATAAAAAAGTTTTTTATTACTAGATATGTAACAACTGAGTTAATTGTTTAATAATCTTGTATATACTGCGTTTTTTTATTAAAGCAATTCGTCACAAACACAGGTGTTTAAAATTTTACCAAGATATTTGGTTTATGAAAAAAAATTTCCTACACAAGTAATTTGAACCATATTTTGTGTTTAAACGTATCCTCCATTTCTTATGGTTTGATAAATAGATATTTTCTCTTCTAGCGGGAAGACGGTCAAGAAGATTTGAGCTTCATAACTGTTTTCGTTTTTAGAGTTATCGTACTGACAGACAGTCGATCAGATGGACAATCGGAAATGTAGTAATTATAAAAATCTATAGTAAAGTTTTTTTCTAATTTTTCTAACCGTTAAAAACTTGGGACTAAGCTTAGAAAACTATCATTAAGTGGTGTCTGTACAGGGTGTATAATCTCTGGTGTAAACGGTACACAACATCTTTATACAGTCTGAAATCATTAAATACCTCTATCTAAAGACTCCTTCCAATTTAAATGCATACATAAGCTTCTTTAAGTCTCAAGCAATTTGAGGATTCACAAAATCGATTGTATGCATTATATGAAAATATCCTTTGTAGAATCAAGGGTTTTAGTTGGATTGAGTAAGGGATACAACGAATTGGTTTTTATTTGAATCTATGAAACCTTGAGCCTAATTCCATGTAGTTTGTCGAGTAACAAAAAACCTAGTTGAGTTGTTTAAGCTGAAATTGTGCCAAAACTATTAAGTTTATGAAAGAAAGTTTATTTTTTTTAAATAAATATTTCTTGACCTTTTTTTACGATTTGATAAAGATTTCCCTACCACCCCAGCGGAAGAACGCATAGACGATTCTGCCCATTTACGAACTTGATCCCAGTTTTTAGCCTTGTACCACACTTACAAAATTTTGGCTCATTATCAGTCTTCATTTTCGAATATTCGTTTTGGATATTGTGAAATTAACTAATTAGGGGAATTAAAAGCTCTACAAAATTTCTGAGACTCCATATATTTATATGTATACATATATTTATATACATATATTTATATGTATATACATATAAATATATACCGGTATATATCGGTATATATATATATATATAAATATATATATATATATATATATATATATAAATATATATATATATATATATATATATATATATATATATATATATATATATATATAAATATATATATATACATACATCTATATATATATATATACAATTTTTTTATGCAATTATATAAACTGCATATTTCAAAGAATATATAAAGAATATTATTTATTATGGTGCCTACTTTAGTTATTCCAATTTTAAGTACAAATTAATTATGTTCTCCATAAGACGCTGTGTTAAAAGTTTGATCTTAAATCGATAATTACTCTTTGAAATGGTCTTCAACAACAGGTTTTAAATTTTTGAGGGAGGATAACTACATAATTGACTAAAAAAAATGAATGTTATCTACTATCAGGCCTCTAGTGTGAACGTCCTTGTTAAACAAGAAAGTTTTCAAAAACCAATAGAAATTTGATAACCACAGAAATTTGATTTATTCACAACTGATAAAAAACTAATAATAATTTTGTATTTAAATTTTACTCAACCCTAAACTTTGTAGTGAAAATTGTATGTATTAAATAGAAAAAGTATTTACTCATATTGTATTGAAGTTGATTTAGAAAAGTTTCCGAATAATTTCATTTAACTTTTTCTAACAAATTTTGTTTACAATAAATTTGATTTAAAATTTTATAATTGAAAAAGTAAACTGAACGGTTTCCAAACCATATCTTATGATTGCGTATGTAGTTTATCTAACTACAAAAATACAAAAGTTCTATATTTCATATTATGTTTGTGGTTGTAGTATCGTTTTTACATTTTTAATTCATATTTGAGATTGGTATATCGAAACAGTTAATATTTATTTGGTTCTTGTATAGTGTCTAGATAGATCTGATTACAAGGTACTGTCGCCTAGCAAGACCCGGCTCGGAATAATGCCCAGTCATGAAAAGTCGTTAATGTAGTTGTTGAATTAATTCGAAACATACAAGCAGAAACTTCAGTAGACAAAAATGCAACAACACTTTTAGTCAAATGCGGCTTCGGTAAGACAACAAACCCATATAGAACAGGAACCAAGCAGAGATTCACCTTAACTCATCTGTTAATTTCACCGGATGAAACATATTTTTTATAAAGTTTCATTAATAGACGAATACGCCTAAAATGCAGTGCCTATCAAAATGTTGTCATGGCTATATTTAATTAAATTAATTTTAATTAATTTTTTTTTCTGTCCTTCACCCACACTGCATTTTAGGTGTATTCGCCTTTTAATGAAACTTCATTAAAAATATGTTTCATCCGGTTAACAGATGAGTGAAGGTCGATCACTGTTCGGCTCTTAGACTAATATAATTTTTGTAAACTAACGTCTATTTTTTTCCATTGTTAGTATGGTGGCCTTTCGGTTATATTAAACCAACGGAAGCGACTAGCGTTTACTTACTTTAACATTTAAGTAATATGTCTGAACATTGATAACATTTTTTGACATCAAATGCTTGATATGAAAAATC
Organism: Nineta flava; assembly: GCA_963920215.1. NCBI lineage: Eukaryota > Metazoa > Arthropoda > Insecta > Neuroptera > Chrysopidae > Nineta > Nineta flava. The sequence continues at coordinate 14,822,585 of OY986046.1, read as the reverse complement.
ATACACATCTAGCGATGGGAATCGAACCCACGACCTCTGGCATTCTAGACCAATGCTCTACCCACTGAGCTACCTTAGATGTTATGGTAGTAGATGTATGGTATGGTATATATATCAAATATTTATTCACTAATTAAATCATAACGTTACTTATGCGCCACTCTATATATTTGGAAATACACTGGCCAATAAACAATAATATAGTTAAATCTAAATTGGTTTTTACGAACATATTACATTTTAAAACAATTCCTAGAAAACGAGAGATAAATGGTGAATGTATATAATAATTATGGATAATTTCTACATGACTGAAGTTTATATGGCTTCTGAGATTACTGCAGAGCTTTTTATGACACAATCATTATGAAATACTACAAAATAGTGAATTTATATTTTGTAACGCGTACTTGAAATTTATCTACTAAACTGCATATATTTAGACACAAGCATTATGTTTAAATGCGGATCAGCAAAGTGTATGTATCTCGAAATCTACCTGTTTAGTTATGCAAAAACCAATTAACGTATTTATAAAGTTGATATAATGTAAAATACATTTAAATATGTTGTCGATCATTTGGAATTTTTTGTTAAATATGTTGAGAAGAATGTTTTCGAGATGAAATAAATCTGGTATGAACAACCTCTTTCAAACTCTCTACCTCATATTGCAAGATGGCGGCCTTAGTCAGGCCATATTTTTCAACAATTATTTATACCTATAATATTTATTAATACATATTTTGAGTAGTAAAAAGTGGCTTTGAAATTTTTAAGTTTCGCTGAAACTGTTTCATTCGTGAATTCGACATTATGTTCCCGTAATTTCACGGCAGATAACGGCAGACAAATCATGTTATTTTTGTTGGTAAATTTGCAGAAAAATTCATTTTGAAAGTTGAATATCTGTTTTAGTTTTTGATATATCTTTATTACACAGACCAACCGCTTAAACAGATATTTTGTCATCCAAAGACCCCAAAGTGTTGGTAGATTGATAAATAGATAGATGGGTATTGCTTAAGGTATGTAAAACTATCGAATTTCGACCTTATGGTTCATTTTACTACCCCTATTAATCCAGACAGACGAGGCTCGCTTCTCCCATATCTTGGCATCTGTCAAGAGATTGCTTATTGGGCATTCCTGAAAGCTCATAAATTGGAGGTAACATTCATTGAATGTATTATCTGCTGTTATAACGAGATTCACAGTTGAAGATGTTGTGGCTTAATGTTTCTTTCTTTTCGCCGCATGGTCTGCACATGATGGACCCATTGTGGAATTACTTTCGTAGATGATAATTTTCGGTACATTCCATGACCTTAGAACTTCGTATTCCGTCCAGGTTGAGTTCATCAAGATTGACTTCCTGAAAGTGGAAAAGTGGGAAAAAAAGACGAAAAGGGCCTGGCCCTCGGAGTGTGAAACAAATAACATATTGATACGGAGCTTTTATGGGTACGGATGTTGCTTCTTTTGTTTAGTATTTTTGATTGTAAATAAATCACAACGTGTTTAGACGTGTTATTATATAGATGTTTTTTTTATTTATTTCAACAATTTACATTATTGTTTGAGTGTTTCGCCTTGAATAATCTATTTGAAAAGTGAACCAACAATGCCACCACCGACGCAAAGTATGATTTAGTCATTTAAACCAGATGAGCATCTCCGAAATAAACCTCAGTTTAAAATATGCAATAAAACCTATTCTCGCAAGGGTCGTACAACCACGTCTTTAGGAATCGAATTAAATCGATGCACTCGGAGTTTAGCCTGTTAAGCGAGGGATTAATCAATTATCCTCTGCGACACAGGAAGGTATCAAATTTCGCATCCGTAACATCCTTGTACGTACCAAGGATGTTACGGATGCGAAATTTGATACCTTCCTGTGTCGCAGAGGATAATTGATTAATCCCTCGCTTAACAGGCTAAATCTACATTGTAGTGTGTATATGGAGGTAAAAAGTTGAGCCAATTAAAAATGAGATGATCATATTATTTATTATCTCCAGTTATTATGTTGGTACATATGTTGTTTTTGTTTAGTAATAATTCATACGTCACAACATTTATAACAGAAGACATTTACGTTAAAGTTAATGGACATTATTATTATGTGTAGTTGTTGCAACCCGATAAAGTGTCACCAAATATATATAGCCCAAGAGCCGGGAGATTAAATATCCTCTGGATAATATACATGGACATTTTTGTATGAGTAAATAGTACTACCACAGACCTACAAGGCGCCACCATTAAAATTGGCAAACTTTACCCCCATGCTAAATTATGACGCCACATCTATACTTAAATCGTTTTAACGAGGCCAGCTATGTGAGCGGATTGCGTACGAGTGAACTAAGACTTATTATTATTTATGTGCTTAGTACCATGTGCTTGATCATTGCAAGTCTTGGTTCATTCGTGTGCAGTTTGTTTGCATGGCTGGCCTCGTTAAAAATATTAAATTATAGTTATGATTTTGACTTAAGTGCTATCTTAAGTCATAAGATAGATCAGGGCACCACCTTTAAAATTGGCAAACTTTGCCCGCATGCTAAATTATGACGCCACTTCCAGTTGTGATTTTAAGTGCTATCTTTAGTCAAGACAAGATAGATCAGTAATTTTATACCAATATAAAGGTTTTGATGTGCTAATAAAAAAAAATTCGTTACGCAGGAATTGCTTCAACTTAGCAAATTTCCTTAAAATACATAAATCACTTTCTAGCGGTCACAATTTTAGTCTGATCAAAATGAAATATCGTATCTATTATGATTTTAGTATTTGCAAGGCGAATTTTATTAATAAATGACATACGTCAAAGAGAAAGGGGGCCATAAAATAGGAAGAAAATACAAAATATAAAATATCTCTCTTAATATTAGAACAATCGAAAAATGCGTAAGAAATAAAGTTGTTGAAAATCAACTTTGCTTCAATTCACCACCTTATCATTTTGCTCAACCTCTAATGTGTACAGAGATAGTGAGGAATTTAATTTTCAATCTTAAACCGTCAATATTTCTGTAAATATTAGTGTAACAGAAAAAAAAAAATATATATATATATATATATATATTTATATATATATATATGTATATATATATATATATATATATATATATATTTATATATATATATATATATATATATATATATATATATATAAATATATATATATATCAATTTTACATATGGTGATTTTTAACATATACTAGGTAGGATCGATGGAAATTTGAAGTAATTTTGCGAAATTTTGACTTTGGTACGGGACTCTATTTCCTTTCAGGAAATTCGCTAAAAGTATGCTTTGGCGCTAAGCCTGATTTATCCATAACCCTGAGTCATCGAATACATGGATGATTTATAAAAAAATTAAACTTTGAAGTCTATAACTACTAAAAATAATTGGTCGTCACTATTAAGTTACCCGCATTCTCATGGTGCCCAAATTTTAATTATATTAATTTTTGTGTAGGAGTGAGATAGCACTACAGTCAGCGCTGCGTGCTAGGCATCGGCACAACTATTACACCTCAAGGTTGCGGGTAAATTAGACTTGGCGCCCAAGCATATATTTATTTAGCACAGAAAACTATATTTTGATAAAATATTACTGATGTATTCTATGACTTAATAACTCTTAGTATCATAACCGAAAGTGGCGTCATATTTTAGCAAGCGGGAAAAGTTTGCCAATTTTAAAGGTGGCGCCTTGTATGTATATCGTAGTAGATAGACAGATAGATTGTAGCGGCTGCCCTGAACGGGCTACAATTCGACCATAAGGTCCAATGTGATGCCTGAGGATGTGAGGATGTGAGTGGAGTGGAAAGAATTTTTGTGTATTTACTAGGAATTGGCAGGATATGCGGCTGCAGCCGACTCTGATAGGAACTACGCCGATATTCATCTGGAGTTCGTGAAGGCAACTGCAGAAAACCTTCTCAATCATAGCCGGTTACTTCGTTCTTGTCCATACGTCGACAGTTTAATCAATTAACTGCCTCTTTTTTTCTTAAGAATTGACAAACTTTCGATGTCGGGATTCGAACCCATAACCTCTCAGTTTTCAAGTAGGTATACTGCGCAGCATAACGCCTTATACTGCTCGGCCAGTCGAAGTGGTCTAAGCGGTATTACTACTTTCTCACACAAAACCGTCCATGTATCTTATCCATAGGATATTTAATATCTCGGCTCTTGGCCTACCACCAAATATATACGTTTGTAGTATACATGTGGGTTTCAAAAGGTTACCTGCACAACGTATGACATAATGCCTCTAGTAACTGGGTGAGATCATTCGAGTTGGCACACTTGTATATTGTACATTCGTGTGTCTGGCTTTAAATAAAACATGTGTCGACTAGTAATTAGTTTAACATTTTTATTCTATTGTGATGAGAGTAGAGAATGACTGAGAAATTTTAATATTCTGTTGATGCACGAATTCAACGAATTTTAGAAACAATAGAATTGATGAAATACAATTGCGAGAAATACAATTATGAAAAGTTCTAAACATATGCTTTGGGGCATCATTTGTATAAAGTGTCTTTCTTCAATTCAAATCTGTATCAAGCGTTATTATTATACCTGGTATTGTATAATTTATACAAAGAGATATTCAGTTTAATCCCTACTTTATAATAGTTGGAAATATTGATCGCTGTATAGATGTTCATAAAATGAACTAATTAGTCCACTTTCACAATACTGGCTATCCGAAAATAAAAAATTCGTTACGCAGGAGCAGCTTCAACTAAGCGGTTCCTTAAAATACATAAATCACTTTCTAGCGGTCACAATTTTAGTCTGATCAAAATGAAATGTCGTTTATGACTTTAGTATTTGCATAAGGAAAGAAGAAAACACAAAATATAAAATATTTCTCTTAATATTAGAACAATCGAAAAATGCGTAAGATATAAAGTTGTAGAAAATCATGTTTGCTACAATTCATCACCTTATCATTTTTGCTCCAACTCTATTGTGTAGAGATATATTGAGGAATATTTCAATATTTCTGTAAATATTAGGGTAACAGAAAAAATGATAAGAAACAAAATTACAGTAAAACTTAGTACCTACAACTTTACTTCTTATAAATTTTTCGAATATTAAGGGAGATATGATCAAATTTAGTGTTTCCCCCTTTCTCTAAACTCCCCTTTCCCCTTGTTCGATTTTACCCATTAACTAACTTGACCTTTTGAATACCAAAAGCGCCTTAAATACCAAATTTCATTCCAATCAGATCAAAATTGTGCCCGCTAGAGTGATTTCAGACATATATATATATATATATATATATATATATATATATTTATATATATATATTTATATATATATATATTTATATATATATATTTATATATATATATATATATATATATATATATATATATATATATATATATATATATATATATGTGTATATATAAATTACAGATGGTGATTTTCGACATCTACTAGGTAGGATCGATGGACATTAGCAAAAATGTTATGGACATTAGCAAAATTTTGAAGTCGGTGCGAGACCAATAGCTCTATTTCCTTTCAGGAAATTCGCTAAAAGAGATAACGACCTGAAATTGTGTGAATGAGTGTTCTAGAGCTATAATGTGAGTCCACGTTCGTAAATAGAGCTATAAAGAGAGAGGGGTGAGAATATCAATGAAACCGTAAGAGATAGAAGAAAAGTAAAAAATGTTCAATGTTTACAAATCAACAATTTTTGTTTAAAACTTTTCGTTCATAAACTGAACAATTTTGCCACAATTTTATCTCAAAAGTAAAATAAACAGTTCACTCATTATTATTGAACGTATTTAATACCGGATATTTAAGCAATTAACAGCAATTATTAAGTTAGTTGTTATTTTCACGTGTATTTTTCAAAGTTTTACATGCCTACTTGGAAACTGAGAGGTTATGGATTTGAATCCCGGCATCGACAGTTTATCAATTATTAAGAAAAAAAAAGGTCGATTAATTGACTAACGGTTAATTAACTATACTTGAGGAGGTTTTCTGCAGTTTCCTTCACGAACTCTAGATGAATATCGACATAGTTCCTATCATAGTGGGCTGCAGCCGCATATCCTACCAATTCCTAGTCTATATACAAAATTCCTTTCACTCCACTCACATCCTCACATCCTTAGGCATCACAATGGACCTTATGGTCGAAGTTTAGCCCGCCCAGGGCAGCCTCTACAAGCTATCCATCTATCTAACGAATCCATCGAGTTGTCGAACTGTTTTAGTTAGTATTTTTATAAAGGGGACAATGTTTATTCGAAATATTTGTTTCGAAAATTACATCAATTCGAAAAAAATTGACTGCAACAAGGATCGTCACGATAGGAGTCAATTTCCCTCCCTAACTGAAGAACTGATATTGCCCATAATGAATTTTTTCCCCTATTTAGCTGTCGAATACACCGTATACAAGCCAGATTACCATAGTCAACTCTGGGGTCGTGACTGGCTGCTAGTGAAACCAAAAAGAGAAAGGCATTAATGTTTTGTCTCAGGGCAAGGCTAAACGTAAGGGCATAGGTATTTTACATAATGAATTGACAATATTATTAAATATATGTATATCACAGAGTTGTAATGGTCATATGACAATAATTATTATATATCTGAAGAACACACATTAATTACTCGTCATGGCTCAAGCGACCGAAACCTGTATGCACATTGTATTTGTGTAATGGGTGTTCTGATGATATCCTTTCAGGATTCATATCGAAATTATCCACTATGTATTATATATATAATTCTGTATGAAATATACGGTCATAAGCCATCTTATTCAATGTCTTTGTGGTTATGTCTACTATAGATGCTTAGATACACCCTAAACCATTTTCATTCGTGCTAGATTTAAATGTCTTAATAATATTAACTCCAATTGACATAAGTGAAGGTCTATCACATACTTATACCTAACAGCTTATGTAATTTATTCATATTAGCATATGTTTACGAAGGACAATCAAAAAGGTTATGTACTAATTGTCGAGAAAGTTTCATTTTAGGTATTACAATTTTTATGCTCAAGCAATCAAAATTATTATTCTCTTAAGGAACTCTTTAGATGTTTTTCAAAAGTTGGTAGTTGTTCAGAAAGTACGATTAGGAATGTGAAATGTTTTCTTGCAAATATTTCAAAAAAGATTTTTTGCAAACATTGTCATTGCTGGGATAAACTAATGTAAATCGAATTTTGCATTTTTTTTGTTGAAATCATTAGTTTCGGAGGAAATTTTACCAGATTAATTTAAATTTTATCATATTTTTGTATTGTTAGGGTAAAATAAAATCAAGCTTACCATCCGTGATGAAACCATAAGTGCATTGGCCGTGATATGTAGTCTATCAGTCCAGTGTCCGATTCCTGGTGGAAAAGTTACTTTTTTCATGTTAATCTGGTTAATAACTTCAATGAAATTTTGATCATTGAAATACTACACTCTAGTTCTTTTACCCTGGTTTCTTCGTAACCGTACTGGAGATGGACATTGATATATTATTGTGATGTTTAAGTATACACAAAAAATATTATGTTGGAATATGACAGTGTATTGTTGACGGTTAAGTATACACAAATAATATATATATATATATATATATATATATATATATATATATATATATATATATATATATATATATATATATATATGGATAATAATTTCAACAGAAAGTAAAACTGTCAAAATAAAAATAAGAATGATATGAAAGAGTTGGCTCGTCTTGTGGTGTGGCGGTAAGCACGCTGGACTAGATATCCAGAGGCCCGAGATTCGATTCCTGGTAGACGAGCTAATTTTTCATATCAGTATTTAATTAATCACAAGAGTTTTTGGCCAAGAAAGACTATCTTAGGCAAGGACTAACGAACTGTACTTAAAAAAATTTTAAACACCGTTCGAGACTAACTAAACATATGTTTTTGGTTCGACTGCGTAGTCTTGAATGAAGAAAACAAGGCCGTCTTTATTGAAGCAAGTATTTTGAAGAAAATATATTTTCTTGACGAAAGAAATTCCTTCTATCAGTGTACGTCACCTTCAACCCTTACCTCCAAATTTTACTATCACACTCTTATATTACCGCAAACGATAGTAGTAAAAGCAAAGTTTAAATTGCAAAGTTCTTCCTTATAAAAATACTAGTTTGAAATTTTATTTTACTCCGACGTTGTAACCCGATATCCTTTGTACTTTCCGTGTGGCAAAAATTCGATTTGAATTTATCACTTACTAAAACATCGATTTTTATAAAGATTCGGAAAAATATTCTTTGAATTGTTCTAGACTTTTTGGCTTTTTAGCTCTTACCGTCTGAAGGGTGGAGAGGGTAATGAAATAGGTTCCTTCATGCTTTTAAAACTATCGAAATATAAGTCCAAGTGGCCAGCGGTCTAAGGCGTTATGTCGGTCTAAGACGTAGTATGCAGTACTTGGAAACTGGGAGGTTGTGGGTTCGAAACCCGATATCGGAAGTTTGTCAATTAATAAGAAGCAAAAAAGAAACAAAAGAACGAAGAAAATGGCTATGCTTGAGAAGGTTTCAAAGTCGGCTGCAGACGCATAGCCTACCCATTCCTAGTCTATACACAAAAATTCCTTCAACTCCACTCACATCCTCAGGCATCACAATGGACCTTATGGTCGAAGTGTAGCCTGTCCAGGGCAGCCTCTACAATCTATTGAAATATAAAGTACTGAATTACAACGCAAAGTTAAAGTATGTGTCTCTACATAAAATTAAACCCCTCTTGAAAAAGTGTTTTTATTAAAACTTTAACGAGTTCAAGGTATAATAATTAGAGCAATATAAACGTGCCTAATACCTGAAAACAACACACTGTTTTCATATAATAAATCCACATCTAAGTGTGTATAAATACCCAATAAAAATATTAATTAGGTCATGGTACACTTGTCCACAAAAGTTGATGTCATTTTAAATTCATTGGGTTTTCGAAAAAAATTTCGAGTAAAAGTTTTTACTATATTTCTAACAAACAACTTTTCGAAGCATTTTTTCGAAAACCGAATCAAAAAGGCACAAATCAATTAAGTGAAAAAAATTACATCAACTTTTGTGGTCCATAGTACTAGACCAGTGATTCTCAACTTTTTTTTTTGTCACGGCACACTTTTAACGATTTCAAAATTTGACGGGCCACAAAGAAAAAGATAAGTTTAAAAGTTGTTTACTTACCTATAATACACTGTGTAAAATAGTTTATGATCATAATTTTGAATATAAAATAAAATAATATGTACTACAAAAACAACAGTAGGTTTATTAAGGGATGCATTACAAGTTAATAATAAAAATACTTTTAATGAGAAATTTGTCCTTGATGTTTTTTGATAATTTCATTTATATTTGGTCGTAAAAATGACAAAGCTACTCTCATATCGTCTTCTACATTTAACAGTCTCGTCTCATCTTTTTTTCGTTTTTACTTTTCGGTTAATACTTTGCTATATACATTTCTAAAATTTGTCGGCAAACTTTATGAATTTGGCAGCACACAAAAGTGCCGCAGCACAGTGGTTGAGAATCACTGTACTAGACAAATACTTTATAATTGCTGTTCTGCATTCGACACAAAAACATCGACATCTATAAATAAACCTTAAGGTGGGTCCTCACTATTCAGTTTTTATGATGAATGTATGGATAAATTTTATAGAGAGAGCACACAATTGTTAATTGAAATTTTATCCTTATAATTTGAATTAATATTTAGTACATTTTGTTTAAAATTGTTACGAGAGTGTTTTGCATATGGTTAAATGTGGAAGTGAGGGGAAGTACTATGATATATGTAATTATACGCATAAGTATAGTTACATGAATCAGCGCTTCCACCAAGAACGTTAAAATTGTATATATTGTTACATTTACCATATTTTATATTTTAAAAAAGTTCAAAAACTAAAACCAGACTACGGCAAAACCGCGCTCTGAAAAATATGATACAAGAAAGTATTCTCATCTGCAATTGTTATGAACAAACTTTTCAATATTTATCGTCTATTAAATAAACAACTTAACACGTAATGTATTTTAATGTATTTAATATATATTCATAGTGATGTTCAGAGGATAGCCGTGGTCATATATGTATATATATATATATATATATATTAAATGTGCTAATTAAGTCACACATTGGTGACTCGGGATAAACTTTTTTTAGTTCATTCAATAAATGCTTGTATACCAAAAATTATGTCAAAATAATTATATTTTTGTTTTGGTATAGGATTAAAACAAATAATTTGGTATAGGATTAAACAAACGTTGGTATAGATGAACAGGAAATACGTGGCACATTTGTATGAATTAATGAATTATATTAAGTAGACATTTTTGTACGGACTTATATATACATATATATGTCCCTTATATATATATAAATAAATAAGTATATATATATACATTGTTTTAAACCAATCTATAAAATTGGTACGTATAGATGGTTGTATAAATATTGTTGCAACAAAATATAATTATTTAGAAACATGTAATGTATTTTATGACTTATAACGTATAATATGTATGTTGTTCATAATAATAATAATAGATATCTCTGTAACTGTATCTGCTTTTTAAAATGATACACCAGACACTACTACATAGTTTTTCTTTTGAAAAATCAATGAACAACTGAAAAAACGGAAGTAGGAAATCAAAACGGTTTTTATAAAATGGTTTCAATGATTTTCAATTTATTTTCTGGTTTTATTTTGTCCTTCCACATAGTATTTTATATTTAGTTTATTTCAACTGTCGACTCAATGATATACTTATTGCGTTCAAGCTGTCATCTGTACAAGATGATTCAAGAAAGAAGTTTCAGTTGGAAGGATAAGGTGATTTTTTCAAATAAAATTATGATATCCGTTTCTGAAGTCAATACTTGCGATAATGTTTATAGTGCGTAATTTTATTCGGAGTTAAGTTAATGTGAAGTTATACTTCTTCTGGCGCGTAATGCAAATCCGAGTATTTTCAACATGTAACGAAACGCTGAGATAACACTCGACTGACATAGATCGATTTTACACAGTTTTATATGCTGCTCTATTACCCAGTATTTGGGAGACGTTCTATAATAAATATGTATCATACAGTATACAGTCAAAATATTTATATATACATACATTACATGCTTAAACGAAACAGACAAGTTTATCTATTATATAGATAGTGTTACCATGATTTTTGGATATTGAAGAACAAGACAATATTATACATTATAGAACGAAAGATAAATGGCAAATATGATTTTGGTAAATATCTATACAGTTGAAATTAGGTACAGGAATGTCTTTATCATCATTATTACCATTTTTATGATAAAAGATGATTATTAGTATTATGAGCCACATTATCAATTATATCATTTTTATGGGCAGTTGGGATATTACAAAGAATATTTAAAAAAAGTTATATCAAAATCCGTTAAATTATTTTAAGTTAAATCCAAACATCCATACCAAGAAGTTTACATATCAGTAGAGATATTGAATTTAAAACAAGATACAGGCATACTGTTAGTTATTGGTTTCCAAACAGAACAAGCAAAGAGTTGGATAAATTCAAAGTAAACCTACCTCATTTATTTATACGGCAGGTATAAATACGGCCGAAAATTTTAATTTGCTCTACTACGCGGTGTATTTGCTACATTTCTATTCATCAACTATATATGTAGTTGAAAGTATTACTCTATGTATTAAGTTTGACGTAAGTTTAAAGGACCCCGCATAAGTGCATATGGATAATGGCTTTCGGTCAAATGTCGCCAAGCTTTGGGAAAATATTCTTCTTGTCATTCTGAACAAATGTCTCCATGGGCACAAACATGGCCAATGTGCCGTTTCCGAGAAATTCCATGTCAAAGCTCCCGATTTTCATTGGAATTTCAAGAGGTGTTATATCCTATGCAATCGCATAATTTACGCCTGAAACGATGACAGGAATGAATCGGTTTCAACCAAAGTATCAGATTAAGTAACCAGCTAAGTGTCTGGCTGGTTGTTGAGTCCACTATTTTATTTTTTAGAGTGTGTACATAATTACATGTTACTGATACACACTGTACAGTAGAAAATATACGAACGAACTCGATTATATCATGGAGTATGAATTGCATGACAAGTCAGCTAGTAGTATTTAGTATCATGATGCGTTTACTGCTGCTACTTATTGAAACAGCAGGAAAACACTCGCTTGGGTACTGCACAAAAAGCCATATACAGAAAACAAACTATACATTTATGTTACATGTATGGGAAGGTGGGGAAAAGTATATATCACCATGGGTGGTGGTTGTTGGGGTACCACATAATATATAAAATGTAACAAGTTGCTTCAAAACACCCCTAAATCATTGCATAGAAATATGTCAACAAACTAAACAATAATTGACCTCATAAACAATCTTTTCAATTTTATTTTTAAACTTTTTCTTGTTCACTTCCATATACAGACCAGAATAATAATGTTGTTAAGAGGTAATGTGTTTGGAGTACAAAATCGATGTTTTCACCAGATCTTTAAGTTATCAGGTACGCTGATACCACTTTTGGTGATACAAAGCTGTATCACTATAGTGGAACTTAACGCGTGTGAATTAAAAAAAAATTTTTTTTCAAATTTTGTTCGTAATTGAATAGTTATGCCACAATTTCAGGCCACAGATTTTTCATTTCAGTTCAATATACCGGATATTTAAGCAATTAACTCATTTACTTGTTATTTTCACTTATTACAATTAAATATTTTATAATTTTATTTCTTTACTGTCCTGCAAAATACTTTAAAACGTATATAAACAAAAATTAACTGTCAAAAACAAAATAAAAATATTAAAATGGACCAAAATGAAATTATAAACATTCTTTTAGAAATAAAAAGTGACATGAGTGAAATTAAAGACGAATTAAAATGTGTAAAAAATGATATGAAAAACCTAGAGTGCTCAATTGAAAGTAAACTAAGTGACATTGTGCTAAGTAATTCCGTACTAAAAAATAAAATAACTGAGTGTGAAAAAAGATTATACTTTACTGATAAAGAGTTAAGGAAACGTAATGTGATATTCTTTGGAGTAGGAGAAACAGAAAATAATTATTACGAACTTGAAAACATGGTAATGGACCTCGTTAAAAATATAATGAAAATTGAATTCAGTGTGCGTGACATCGATTTTGTTAGAAGAATGGGGCACAAAAATTTAAATAGCTGTAGACCAATAATATTGGGTGTCATATCATATAGAAAAAAGATCGAAATTCTAAAACAAAAACAACTTTTAAAACAGTATGACATATCATTAAAAGAAGATTACTCAAAAGAGGTCTTAGAAATACGCAAGAACTTGCAACCCGAAGTAGATGATCTAAGGAAAAAGGGAATAAACGCTGTAATAAAATTTGATAGAGTGATTAGACTAAATAGCAGCAAGACTCTTACAATTAAGGAAGATAATAGTCATAAAAAAAGACATATGTCCTCTTCTCCACCCAGCGAACACACATCTGAAGTAAAAAAATCATTCTTTTCACCTCGCACCCAAAAGGCAACGAATTCAACTTCTACCAAAAATACCAACATACAAGGTGGATCAAAAATTAATGACTTTTGGAGACCTCGAACAAATTCATTACCTAAAGTGAGTTCAAGGAACGAAAATCTCACTAGCAGCACAAATTCAAAAAACTTACAACAAATTTGAATATGGAAAATGATGGAAGGGATGATGACGATAAATGCGAACGGAACACGGATAAATGCAAACATAACGAAACAAATAAAAATAAATTGATAATAAGAGATAAATATAAGTATAATGAAATAAAACACAAGCTGCCCCTTAGCGGTTTAGTCAACGAAGGGGAAAGCGACTACAACCTTCAAGAGAATAATATAGACTCAAAAACTAAATACAACGAACCTTTTTACATTTGCACTCTAAATGTTAGATCATTAGCAGGTGAAGAGAGAATCGAACAATTACATTATGCCTTAGAAAAGATTAATTATGATATTATTGGTCTGTGCGAAATAAGAAGAGCGGGGTATAAAATAATTGAATCTGAAAATGTTTTCTGTTATTATGGAGTAAAACCAGGACATCTAGGAGTGGGATTTATTATAAGAAATAAATGGAGAAATCGAATAGTAGAGTTCAAGCCAGTATCTGAGAGAATTGCTATCTTGACACTGAATCTGAATTTGAAATGCTTGTTCTCAATAGTCCAAGTACACACGCCATCAGAGGGCCATCCTATTGATGAGGTGAATCTATTCTACGAAGACCTACACAATGAAATCTGCAACTTAAATAGACACTATTTGTTTGTTATGGGAGACTTCAACAGCAAAATAGGTGAACGATTTAATGGAGAGGAAAAGGTATTTGGAAAATATGGATACGGAGAAAGAAATGATAAAGGAGATATTCTAATTCAATTTGCGCTCGAGCATAATCTAAAAATATGTAACACATTCTTTCAAAAAAGGTCTGGGCGCAGATGGACCTGGACCTCTCCAGATATGCGAACTAGAAACGAAATTGATTTCATTCTCACAAATAACCTTCAAATAGTAAAGGATACACAAGTAGTTAGCAGCTTCAACTACCACACAGATCATAGATTACTAAGAAGTAAGGTAGATCTGAAAATAACTAGAGGAAGGCACATAGTTAAAGGCAAGAATAGAGATTTAATACTCAATGACCAAAGTATACAAGAGTATCAAAACCAACTGAATTCTTGTCTGCAAAGCCTATCTATGTCAAAAAATAACTTGCAGGAGCAATACAAAATTATGGAACTATCAATCGTTCAATCAGCCGAGTCGACCATCTTTAAAGAAATTGATAGAGATAAGAAAAGCAAACTATCCCCAGAAACTCTGCAGTTGATAACAATTAGAAAAGATTTACTAAACATTAAAACCAAAACTCAACTCCATAAAATGGAAATATCTAAACTGAATAAGGTTATCAAAAAACAAGTACGCAAAGATATACTCGAATATAATAATACATTGGTACAAAATATAATCGAAACAAGCGGTTCAACGAAGAAGTCAATCAAAAAACTGAATCCATCAAGGAACTGGCTACCAAATTTAGTTAATAGCGAAGGAGTACTTCAGTCAAAGCGTGATCAAATTATGGAAGTAGCCACAAACTATTATAGTAAACTTTATGAAAGTCCATATGAAAATAGTCGCGACATCGAACAAATGAACGACGAATATGGAAACTCAAATATTCCTACAATTTTACGGAGCGAAGTAATCGATGCTATTAGTAGACTATCCAAAGGTAAAAGTGCTGGAAACGATGGTATCAGCAACGAGTTTTTAATTTATGGTGGTGACAGTTTAGTGAAGACTCTAACAGAGTTATTTAATGTGGTATTATCGTACGAAATAATTCCTGAAAATTGGTTTAATGCAGTGATAGTGCTTTTACATAAAAAAGGAGATCATAGTGTAATTGAAAATTATAGACCAATAAGCTTAAGTTCCAATATCTATAAGATATTTTCTAAAATCTTGCTAAAGCGTATCGAAAAAGTGGTAGATGAAAGCCAGCCATCTAATCAGGCTGGATTTCGGAAAGGTTATTCAACGTACGATCATTTGCAAACTATTAATCAGATCATCGAAAAAGTTACTGAATATAATATAGGCATATGGATAGCTTTCATAGACTTTTACAAAGCGTTCGATACAATCAAGCATAGCTATATAAGCAGTGCACTATCGTATTTTGGCGTTGATAAAAAATATGTTCGTATTATCGGCAGACTGTACGAGTTTAGTACAGCACAAATTAAGATGGAAAAAATGGGCCCAATATTCAATATCAATAGGGGTGTGAGACAGGGAGATCCGCTTTCCGCAAAATTGTTTAATGTCGTGCTCCAATACGCGTTTCTGAATGTGGAATGGAATGATTTTGGCATAAGAATGGATGGTAAACGCATCACTGATTTGAGATTTGCTGATGACATAGCCTTATTTGCAGTTAATAAAAATCATCTACAATTAATGCTTAATCAGTTATCATTATACTGCGGCCAAGTAGGTCTAAAAATTAATATTTCTAAAACTAAGGTTGTGTCAAACGAAGCCTTAGATAGGGGCTCTTTGAGTATACAAAATGAAACTCTTCAAAGAGTAGATACTTTTAAATATTTGGGCCAAGAAATTTCATTTCGGAACAGAACTGCGGGAGAAATACGGCAAAGAACAACTAATGCTTGGAGGCGGTATTGGAGTCTCAAGTTCATTTTCAAAGCTCATATTCCCTTATACTTGAAGCAAAAAGTTATGGACTCGTGCATTCTTCCGGTATTGACCTACGGCACGGCGACTTTAGCTCTGAGCAGAGGTGACTACAACAAACTTAGAACATGCCAAAGGGGTATGGAAAGGAGCATGATGAATATTAAACTTATTCAAAAAAGACCATCATCTGAAATAAGAACGAAAACCAAAATAAAGGATGTAGTCGCCTCTGTGAAGAGACTGAAGTGGCGATGGGCAGGACATATAGCGCGTATAAAAGACGATCGTTGGACGTTCCGAAGCACGATGTGGATACCGTACGGCCATAAAAGAAAAAAAGGCAGACCAATACGTAGATGGCACGACGATCTGAAAAAGTTTTCAGAAGGTGGTTGGTCTCGTCTAGCCAAAGACAGAAGATTGTGGAATTCTCTTGAGGAGGCCTTTGCCCAATTTATGGGATAACTATAGGCTATTATTATTATTATTATTATTTCTTTAGAGCCGTATTAGTGTCATTCCCCCTAACCAATTCCCTCAACCATCTCCACGTCTTGATCGTTTCTTCTAGTTCTGTGTTCGTTGTCGATCCTCGACAATAGTAGGTTCGACAGGGCAGAGCTCCAATTTAGTTGTTTTACGTCAGATTCCCCCATGTCGGTTGAGCCGAAGGCAGGATACCTCATTCTGGCTCTGTAAGGACATTCTACTAGAAGGTGGAAGGGCGTATCATCTGCCCCATTACAATCTGGATAGATCGCAGAGTCCTCTAACCTCATGAGAGATAGATGCCTCTTGAGCCTACATTTTTCCATTTCCTTTTCATAATATTTCTTCCCCCATTCGTTAAGGACGGAGGTAGTCTGTCTCCTAGTTATTCCTAGATATGGTTCCGGTCCCTTATCTGGGCGTGCAGCTCCTTCACGGATGAGTTCGTCAACCGTTGCGCTGCTCTCAACCCCACAGTGTCATGGTACACACAACACTCTACCTCTTTTGTTCTAGCTAGACTCTCCACTGATTCTGTGCATTCGAAAACCAGAGAAGATGTTATTTTGCAGAGCAGATTGCTCTGAGCGCAGCATGGCTATCTGAGCAGTAATAGACCTGCCATTTAGAACAATAGTGCGTCTCCTTATCTCCTTAAGAGTGCGTTATCAACTAATAAAAGCTTGGATTTTGGTCTCTTTGAAAAAATATATTTTTTTATATAGCATAGTTTACCCTACAAATAAATATAGTATTATTGAATGATGAAGTAGTATATATGGGTATTAATAAACCCAACTGAACCAATGACCATAAGCAGCTTATACTGGAAAATAATGGTTTTGTTTTTCAACCATTGTTTTTGAACAAGAAGTATAATTATTTAAAATCTTTGTTATACTTTACTAACAGCATACACATAGTTCACATTTCTTTCCCTTAAATTCCATGGTTTTTTCAAAAATCGTTAACTTTATGTTAATTTGGTTAGTAATAATGGCAGTATTATTTCAAAATTATGTACTTAAGTTGCGTTAAGTTAGGTTATAGCAGCTGTCCTGGATGAGACATATTTGGACCATAAGGTCCATTAAGATACCTAATGGGGCTGGTCCATCTTTACTATTACTCCTTATATCGTTTGGAGCGGTGCAAGTACTACAATAGTATCTTGGCGCCAGTTGACTTAAGCTTAGAGAACCGGTTCATGTGGCCGAGCGGTCTAAGGCTTTACGTCTGCGCAGTATGCCTAATTGGAAACTGGGAGGCTATGGGTTCGAATCCCGACATAGCCAGTTTGTCGATTATTAAAAAAAAAGGGGGCGGTTAATTGACTAAAATGTCGGCGTATGGACAAGAACGAAGTAACCAGCTATGCTTGAGAAGGTTTTCTGCAGATTCCTGCACGAACTCCAGATGAATGTTGGCATAGTTCCTATCATAGACGGCTGCAGCCGCATATCCTACCAGTTCCTAGTATATATACAAAAATTCCATCCACTCCACTCACATCCTCACATCCTTAGGCATCATAATGGACCCTATGGTCGAAGTGTAGCGCGTCCAGGGCAGCCTCTACAATCTATCTCTGTCTAAGCTCAGAGAGGTCGGAAAATAATGTTTGGCCTTAAGGGTTCTGTCTTTTCAAGATAAGAGCTGGGCAGTGACAGAGTAGGTGAGTCGTCGTCTCTTCTGCCTCCTCACTATGGCAGCTTCTAGTCGTGGCGCACTGGCAATCTCAGACGTACGGCATATCTGTTCCCCAAAACAGTGTCTTGTGATGGCCACTATGACGTGGCCATCAGATGATCTTCGTAGTGATATTATATCTTCGGAACGCGTTGAGGTGTACTCTTCTAGTACTACTCAGATCTGCCTGATAGTACTATGAGCCACAAAAGTAGCGCTAATGTTTCAATATTTTATAATTTATTTGTGCTTTATTCATTCGGGTTTTAAACAAATGTTTCAGGTAAATGTTGTTCGTTATAAATATACTAACAACTTTTATTTGAAACATTTTTCCAAAAATCGAATGAATAAGCTACAAATCAATTTAAAAAATTGCAATACTTATGTGGCCCATTTACCACAAGTACCTTCCTTCTGCCAGTTTATTTTAGCCTTGCCTAATATAGTTTCCATAATGAGTAGCTTTCAATTCGTAACGGGTCGGAACAAATCAAATTCAATACGAATATAAAGACTACAATGGACTTGAAACAACGAAATATTCACTATTTAGATTAAACAATGTGTATTATACTATTTAGATTAATCTTTGTATAGCATTACCGGTGGCAATACCGCCGTTGCAGCTTCGCTCGCAAAAATTGTAATTGTAAAGACATTTAACTAAATAACATAATATTTTTACCCGTCACTGACTGATTTTCTTCATAAGGAAAATATCAATATTCAGTCTCTAACTAGAAAAAACTAAAATTATATACAAATTCTCACGCCCTTGCTTTTTTTCTCTTTGACTTATCATTTTTCAAAACATCGGAGACCCGTATTTTATGGTATATAACTGAAATATCAATTTTCAGGAAATTCGCTAAAAAGATAAGGTCACTACAAGGATTAAAACCATATCCATCTACATCCACTCAAGACGACTGTTTTCAATATTGAAGCTAATCTGATCGTTTATTTGTCCGAATTGAGCATCTATATTCTTAGAAAATGTATTTCGTATAAATTTGTTAAAACTTGATAATATTCATTATTTATTATAATCTCTAAATAAAGAACAGAACTAACAAATAACTGGTGTAACACCTTCAAGTGTTGATTTATGAATTAAATATATGTATATATATATATATATATAAACTTATATTGTGTTTTGTAATTAAGATTCGATTCAATGAATTTGCTAAATAGAATAAATACTATCCAGTTAGTTCATGTTCATATTCAATAGATGGCTTACTACTAAATCTTGTACTCGCAACATCACATCAGTTTTCAGAAAACACCCAAGCATTTACATAATTGAAATCATTCATTGTAGCTGTGAGCAGATACAAAGTGTCTTAAAAACGTGTTTGATTCAATTTGATTACATTTGAATGTACTACACATGGCCCCCACAATTATGCCGTATTCATTCGGTATTCGAAAAAATGTTTTCAGAAAAATGCTTGGAACAAGAGTTATTACGATTTTTCTGACTAAAAAATTTTATTCGAGACATTTTTTCTAAATGGATCCAGCACAAATCGGTTGATGGTACATGAAAAGATGTTTCCTTTCTATGAAAGATAATCACTGAGAACTCAAACTTTCAAAAATTTACCCGAATTCCAAGGTCAGATATACTTTTGCTACAAAGTAGTCATCATCAGAATGAATTAGCTAATAAATATTATTCTACGGGGAGAAATTATATTCGAACCGTAAGCGGTCGTTAATTTATTTGGCACTGTCTCATGAAGGTTTCTAACATTGCGAAAGTAATCGTCAATCAAGGTTTGTCCTGTCAATTGGGTTTAAGCAGACTGAAACTGATTTACCATGATTAAATATTCCGCTAGGCAGAGTCCATATACGGCCAGCGAAAAATCAATCGAAAAAATGAGCCAACTTTTCCCGATCAAAATCGCTCATGTCGATTTTGGTAACTTGTATAAGGTTAACTTGTCTGGTAAATTAATTATTTGAATAAGATACTAACTGTGACTTTCACGCGCTACTTAAAATTAAGACACTCCACAGCGTAATTGGAACTAACATTGCGAAACTCTGTGTTTTTGATTTCTATTTTTTTCAAACAAGAAACACAATCGAACTGCATTTCAGCCGCTTTTGCAAAGATGGCATTGTTTTTTTGAGACTTACTGTATAATAATTATATACACAAACAAAGCTTTTCACGTTTATGTTAAGGATTTAATCATGCATATTAAAATTCATTTACCACGTATTCCAAAATTAAACAAAAAGCCCTTTTTAGAGTCGGAAAATTTGATTTCCTGATGTAAAATAGGTGAGAAAACTTTTCGGCATATTTGATACCTAAACAAATAGTAATCGGATACCTTTGTTTTACAATTAACTCACGATAATGTTTCCTCAAATATTCTGCAATATCTTCCAATTGATAAGGCCTCATATTCTTGTCACGTACTCTCGACAGTGCTTTGGTCCTAAAATTTAATTAAAATAAAAGTTTTAAATTAAAACATTACGAAATTGAATCACGTATCATCATAAAACTATTATTAAGTTTCTTGGAAAATAATTTCTGATTATATTGTTTTTTTTTTTCTTTACGTTTATACACCTGTTATATAATATCCTTTTGCGTAAATTATAAATTACATAATTAATTAACTATTTTTTGTAGAGTGGAAATTGTTTGAAGCATTACAATCGTTTGAAAAAATTTTTTCGTAAAAGTAGTTAATTAACTTTTTTTTGAAAGTACATTGAGAATGAGTTTGGAATTGTGACATGGAGCCTTCTTTGTGACTCTATTCTACATTTACACTTTGAACGCACCCGTATACACAGTTTTTGCTGGGCAGTGGATGATTTTGACCCGTCACTCTCGAAAATAAAATTTTCATTCGGGTAGAATCGGGAAGCCGATTCAGCGGATAATTGATATATAGTTTTAATTGCAGATATATTAACATGTGTATTGAGTATATATCATTAAAATTGTACTGACTTTTGTCCGTTTTTTGCTAAGATATAGATTTGCACTACTATATTGTATAATTTTCCATACGTCAAACATTGTATATTTTAGTCTTGGAATATTATATTTTGATACCGTTTCTGTATATGTAGCTGAGTCAAAGTTAATAATCCCCTATTAAGTTACAAATACGTACTATATATACAGGATATTCTGAAATTCATTCAAGAAAACTATACCCACGGTGTAGAGCTGCATAGAACAAACAAAAAAGTTTAATAAAGTTTTTTGATTTGACGCTTGTGTCTTAAGATATAATCAATTAAACATTGATCAATTCAACCAATCACAGATCGCATAGTGTAAAAAGGCGGGGCCTATGCGAGCCTTTAGAAGTTAAAGCACCCCGATGTACTTCTGAGGCCATGCCTCCTTTAACTATGCGCTCTGTGATTGGTTGAATTTATCAATGTTTAATTGATTATATCTAAAAAAATAAGCGTCAAATCGAAAAACTTTATTAAACTTCTTTGTTTGTTCTTGGCAGCTCTACACTGTGGTATATTTTTCCTGAATGAATTTCAGAACATCCTGTATATTATTAATTTCTGTTTAGTTTCGTCCAAATAATAACATAATAATATTCGAATCAATCATATAAATTACTCAGAATCCATTACAGTGCCCATTAAACTTTCCACTTCGGTCATGCGGTCTTAAGCACGCACTCAATGAAACGGATTTATAAATTTAGACGAGGTGGTAAAGAATTACGAAGGTATATACAAATTTTATTCCAAGCATCCTTGGCTCGTGGAAACTGTGCTCAAAACCTACTTTTTTAACGGTGCCAAAGAAAATCTTTAAAAAAAAATTGTGAAAGCGGCGATCGAAAAAAATGCTAATTAAATTTTATTTGTAGGGGGTAGTAAAAGGATATGAAACGGCTGTTAACACCATAGATGATCTAATTCTTCGAATCCAAAAGGCATTCAATGAAGTCGAAGAAAATCTGGCCCAGATTTCTAGAGCAGTTATATATGTTGTTCTCCGTTGTAGGAAATGTGTTGATCATTAGAGCAATTATTGTAATTTATTTTAATAATTAATTTGATTAATAAAATTAAATTTACTTTTCCAAGGAAATTTTATTATTTCTTGAAAAGTAAATCCAAAAATAATATGAAACTTCAAATTTTTCTTTAAAATATAAAGTAATAATGCCCCAGCGCCGCTCCTGGAATAATTAAATCTGATTACATCAAAAAAAGCCACTTAATTATTACTAAAAACATGCCAAATGTAATTGAAATCAGGCAAGTAGTTTTTGAGATATTATAAAAAAAAAAGTTTTTGTATATTAGCAAACTGTATCTCGAAAGCGAAGCTTGAAAACATCCAAGTTCATATGAACTTTCCTAATTATTTTTATGAGATCTACCGCATTTTCAATTTTCCGGATTAAAATTTGAGCCATCCTGTATAGTAACTTCAAACACTTACGATTAACATTTTTGTTCTGTATAATTCCCCTCCCCTCTTTCAAAGACCTGACTTCATTATCACCTACATTGGAATAAGCCTCGTCAAATTTGCGATAAAATGGTACCTCACTCATCAATTCGCGCGCCTTGGAAAATTTCATCAAGAATATCGGAAGTTCTTCTCCGCTGTTGGATCAGATTTCTCACAGATTTGCCTAAGCAAATGATTGAAGTCATTATATGTACTGCCTTTTCTGAAAGTTGCAATAATATCGAAACCTATATAAATAAAGAACATATGTTTGACACGTTTTTTACAAATCCAATAGATTTGAAACAAAATACTTTTGTAAGTAGTTTTGGAATTTTGATTACCATGGTTACAAAGCCACGTGAACACGCAATTTTACGGCTAGACATATACAATGGTATTGTATCATGGATAATAATATATAAAAATAACAATTTATATGGCTTTTTTCTAAAATTGTGTGTTTTATGACACAAAAACTGTTGTAAAACACTTTTCACAATCAGATAGATGTAGTACTATGGATCACAAAAGTTGATGTAATTTTTTTAAATTTTATAGTTGAATTGTGTCTTATTCAATCGGTTTTTGAAAAAAATGTTTTTAATTCTCAACATGTATGATCGTAGATAATAATGAAATTTTACGGTAAACATAACAATATGTTCCTTAGGACTATGACATCTAGTGGTAATAATTACAAACAGACTAAAGATAGCCTAACTAAAGATGCCATTTTGGAATAGAACGTCATAAGTAACTTTAGCAATAGTATGCAATTTTTATTTTTAGTAAGTATTTATGTGCTTTGCCAATTTTATTCGGGTTTTATTAATATTTTTGTGCTTTTGTGGATGCTTTGCGCATGCTCAATTACTGATTAAATCATACCATATATAATGTGATTAAACACTTATTTTAAACTATTTTATTAGATTTATCATCCATTAATATTAATTATCAGTTTCTTTTAAATATAAAAACTATTTATTGTAAAGGATTATATAATTGCTTATTTGACTCGACTCAAAGGTAGGACAACTTTTCGACAGATTTTGCTCATTTTTAGTTCACAGGCTAAAAATAACGTTTTCTAATAAATCTCAAAGTTTCAGAATTTTTGACAGTTTAAAACGCGAGATAATTAATAACAAAGTAATCATCCTCTCTCACTCTCTCTTATTAGAAGCATGTAAAACTTTATGGCCGCCCTACATTATCTCTATTAGAAAAAATACTCGATAGAATTTAAAAAAAAAACTAGGAGAGGGAAGCTAAATATTTATTATATGAATTTTTTTTTTTAAATCGTGTATTACCGTTTTGTTTTCGAAATATAAAAGTTTAAAATTATTCCTTTTCTTCAATCTAACATTATTTTGTATATGTGAACAGTGTTTTTGTCTATGTGTTGTATATGTGTGTTTATATATTGGTGCTATAATAAATTCAAACCAGTTTGTTGTACTGATTGCATAACACAGTGCTAGACCGTCCTTAATATGACGTATTTTTGTTGATAAATATCCTATAACATTCTGTATATAGACAAAAAGCCTTTCAAAGAAATTAAGAATGAATATGCAACTTGCTAGTAGCATGAGCAAATTTAGTAAATTCTAAATGAGTTTGAATTTAAATTACCATTCATACTAGATGAATATAATGACATTTAAAACTTTGACGATAATGTAAAACGTTACATAGACGCCATTTATAACGTCAAATTCATCTTAACCATCAGATCATCACATTCCCATTACATTTTCATTGATTCGATATAATGGATAAAATTAAATTGATTATTTTACATGATTAGGTCTGACTTTCGAGGTTCCGTTGCACAAGACTTTTGCATTAAAATTTAATGAGACGGAAACTCATTAAACAAGTGAAAATAGGAACTAAATTAATTGCTTAAATACCCGGTATACAATGAGCTCATTATCAATGTAGATGTTTACAAATAAAAAGTAATGGTACTAAATACATATATGCTTTTGTAAACAATTGTTATCACAAATATTAAAGCTCAAATTGTGGCAAAACCATCTATTTTATGAAAAAAGCTCCAACCAAAAGTTGTTTATTTTAAAAAAACACATTTATTATTATTATTTGTTTCTTCTATCTCTTGCGGTTCCAAAGATTGATATTTTTACCCAGCTAGAGGGAATGAGCTGGTCAATTTTAGTTAGTTTAGTTAGTTTTTAACTGTAGAACATACACCCCAAAATTTTAGCCGGTAACCTCTTTTCGTTTTTGAATAATCGTGTTCTCGGTCAGACAACCAAACAGATGGGTATCTACAAATGGAATAATTAGGTCGTTATATGAACACCTATACCAAAAATCCATAACAGTGTTTTCAACCCATACAATGTCGGAACTAAACTTGTAATACCTTGGCATATATTATATAAATACCGGGTGTAAAAATTAAAGTTACCCGTTTTTTTTCCTTCTGCACTATCGTTGCGCAGAGAATAGTCTGCGCAATAATCCTTTAAATTTTAATATTTTAATTCGCTGCTTATTCAAAAATAATACTAAAATAATTTCCGAATCTGCTCGGATTCGAACCCCAGATCTCCTGCACACTTGGGAAGCGCCTTCCATCGTATACGGATTTTAACTCTATTTTTATAGTCTATTAACCTCATATTTCGATATTGAACACAAAAATCTAGATGAAATTTGTCTATTTATCGGCGAGAAGGAGATCAATATGTGTTTATCAATTTTTTTGACATATTAGACGAAAAAGGTGACATTATTAACTTGTTTTATGGCAACTTTATCTATCTATATATGAGATTTAAGAGTTGCCTGAATTAGTTTTGCTAGAAATAATGTCACTAAGAAGTCAAACTTAAAACGTCACTTCGAATGTATCTTGGAATTTGGAACTAACATGGCTTAATTAATGAGGCATGGCTTAATTAATATGGCTGACTTTAGGTTGCAAATTTGAAATAAATACGTGTTTTGTGAATCAGTAATTTCCTTTAGAGGAAATTCACAAATATAGTATTTGTGAAGTTTTAAATAAAGATGTGAGTGCCGTATATATTTTAATAAGCTATTAATGACCCGTATTTATGGCACACACTGTACATCATTTTGTGAACATGGATTTTATGAATACGTGCAAATGTTTTGTAAATAAAGAATGTGATATTAATTCACACTGGAAACAAAATAATAATCTTGTGAGTATTAAAATTAATATATATGTAATAATTTTTTTTTTATTGTGAAAAAAGAGAAGAAAATTGTAATTAAATTTATTTATTATGGTTGACGAGTCAATGTCATAAACATTCCTTTGAACGTGTGATGTTCAATGAAACAACAAGTGTTGATACTTTTCCGACTACGATTCCGTAGTTATGAATATAAGTGATGTATTTTGTTTTGAATTTAAGGAAGTTGTCATACAGTAATCGTATTAAAAAGTTTCTGCTTATAACACAAATCAATTATATGAATAGACTGAGATTGTACACTATATTTTTTTGACTTGAATGTACCTCGTACACAGCCAAGAGTCGTATTATTGGGTAGATATCTTGCCGTAATCTTGTTAAAAAGTTTTAGCTCAGAACACACATCAATTGTATGAAAAGACTAAGATTGTACACTATACTTTGAATATATATATACTTGAATACTTGTTTTACTTGAATATATATATATATATATATATATATATATATATATATATATATATATATATATATATATATATATATATATATATATATATATATATATATATATATATATATATATATATATATATATATATATATAATCAATCTTTTCGTTAATATATATATATATATATATATATAGGGTGTGTCATTCAAAAAATATACGACGGTGTAGAGATGCAAAAAACAAACAAAAAAAATAAAGTAATCGAAAAGTATAAAGCTTTTCGATTTGACGCTTATTTTTTAGGATATATTACAAGTAAACATTGATAAAATTCAACCAATCACACCGAGCACATAGTGTGAGGAGGCGTGGCTCAGCAGGAGAGCGGGGTGCTTTACCTTTTAAAGGCTCGCAGATGGTAAGAGGCCCCGTCTCCTTACACTATGCGCTCTGTGATTGGTTGAATTTATAAATGTTTAATTGATTATATCTTAAAAAAATAAGCGCCAAATCGAAAAACTTATTAAACTTTTTTGTTTGTCCCAGCTTTTATCAAAACTAAATAATTTTGAAATTTAAGTTAGATTCTTATATTTTGAATTATTCATCAAAAATTCAGCAAGTTTCGTCGACAATGCGTTTCACACGACAACCACCTTAAGGTTTCATTCTACATCTACAACACTTTGTGAAATTAAATTAAAACAAAGATGGCATATGTGAGTGAATCTCTTTATGTTTTATTCATACAGTATTCCAAGTGCAAATAATAACTAATTGAGATAACCGTTTAAATACCCGATGTATACAGAGTTCATTATCAAAGTGTAAAATGTTTACTTTACTTTCCACAAAAGTATAAAAGAACGAAGTAGCGTATAATGGTGCTATATATATATATATATATATATATATATATATATATATATATATATATATATATATATATATACGTATATACTTTTGTGTCAAAAATCTACGAGGATTTAAAAGTCCTCCCTCCCCAGCGGGAAACCGCTTCGGTCGATTTATCCTATTCACGAACCTATTTCCTTTTTTGCTTTAAAACATACATACAAAGCTTTTAAGTTCGTTACCTTCTATTTGGAGTTATCTTGTTCACTCGCGGATGGTCAGATGGATGGGCATTTGGAAATTGGTTAATTAGGTCATTTTATTTCCGAAAATGCTTTTTCTCTGTTTTATTTTAATTTATTTTCTATTTTGATTAATTACAAATGAAAATAACTAACTGAGTCATTTGTTTATTCACCTTATATATACTGAGTTTATTATCATTGCGTTAACTATTTATTTTACTTTTTACACAGTCACAAATAGTGTTTCACGAGGCACGAGGCGAGGCGAGGTTTTGGCACCACCTCGGCTTGCTTTGCTTTTTTAAATATTCACATTGAGGGTATATATATATATATATATATATATATATATATATATATATATATATATATATATATATAAATATATATTTATACATACATCTGCCCACCTAGGGTATGGTAATGTTCAGTCAGCGTCAAAACTCGAGCTATCATTTAAATATTTTATAATTGATTTGTGCCTTAATTATTCGGTTTTCAAAAAAATGCATCGAGGAAAAGTTGTTCATTATAAATGTTCTAACAACTTTCATTCGAAACATTTTTCCGAAATCCGAATAAATAAGACACAAAATCAATTATAAAGTTTCTAGGGAAACCTTTTTAAGGAAAGCTAGACTTTTGACACCGATTGTACTTACCCCTATCCCTTCCTAGATGAACGAACCCTCTGGTGATGAGATGATATTGTCAAATTGTAAACAATATGTACGCATAGTTTAACATACACACGTAAACTCATTATACGTGGTATGTTTAACAATACAATATTTAATACTCTCATTTTTTTTGTTTTTTTGTTGATAAAACAATTTATTCTTCATGTATTAATTTTAAAAAAAAACCTTTGTGGTATTAACACGGGATATGACTTAAATAAAAAATTGAAAAATTAATGAAAACATCAAAAACAAAGAAAAATTAATTACACGTTTCAAACAATTTCACTCTTTCACCCAACTTAAATAAGTAGCATTACAAAATATAAAAAAACTCTACTACCTGAGTGGATGATGGGGTGTCAGCTGAGCAATCTCTTCTATGACGGTAACCGAGAAATCGATAGATAGATTTTAGAGGCTGTCTTGGACGGGCTACACTACGACCTTAAGGTCCATTGTGATGCCTGAGGATGTGAGGATGTGAGGATGTGAGGATGTGAGGATATGCGGCTGCAGCCGACTCTGGTAAAAATGTAGCATGACTAAATCTGCCATTTTGGAAGATGGCGTCATTTGTAACTTTAGCGATTGGATACAGACGTCAAACTATAGGTAGATATTTTTGAGTTAAAGTAGATAAAATAATACGAAAAAATTTTGTGTTTAAAAAAAAAACATTACCAAGTCGTCTAGGAAGTATTGGTCTAAGAGCTGGCTACATAAAAGTGAACTGATAAAACCGAGCCGCATTTTGCAGAAGGCTCAGGTGGGGCGGAGAGTATGGGTGGGGGGTCAAACGTGTAGAGTTTTGATAAAAAAAACATAGTTCTGCACATTCGTTTACTGCAAGTTTCGATACAATTAGACTTTTCCACAGATTTGCAGAAGCTAAAAGTGAGGCTAAATATCAAAAAATTTAACTTTCGCAAAAAATTTATATATATTTATATATATAAACATTATGAGTTATTTATGGTGACATATTGAGTATTTTGTAGTATATTGAATAAAACAGTGCTTGTTTACTTATAATGTTAAGCAACATTGGACACAGTCAGTACTTGGATGGGTGACCGTTTGAGAACGCTGTGCTGTTGCCTTTTTGTCATTGTTTAAACATTAATTTATTTTATTATTTATTTAACTTTGACGATATCATGGGAAACTAATAAGAAAAAATCACTATGTTTTATCAGTTCACTTTTATGTAGGCAGCTCTGAGTCTATATTCTTCAACCTTTTAAAAATAGTGGCCGAGATTGCATGTTTAATTTAACGTTCGGGTAATTTAATACCCAGTTTAAATATATCAGTATGTTAAATTGGGTGCGGATTGTCCCCAACATTGTGTACACTGTGTTTACAATTAATTAAGATGTTCGTGAACAATAAAAAAATTTTTTTTTTAAGAACACTTTTCTTTCTATTCAGCTGTTCTTTATACACCAATGTCAACAAATTTCTTTGAAGAGTACTCAAGGGATTTTGCATCATACAAAAATGCGATCGGTACGTTTTGTCAGAATGTATTTAAAATTGTTCGATTAGAATTTAGTTTTAATTTTACAAAACCATAAAAATTGGACAGGTTGAAGCGACTTTAGTCAGACAAATAAATTATTATATACATAAAATTGAGTTATCATGGCGACACTTTTAAAATTCATTATAAAGTGTGGCGCTTAAGTAACGTTATGATTTATTTAATGAATGCGTATTTGGGCATCATTTGGTTTCAACTCGTGAACCAATTGAATCTTATATGGGAAAAGGTGTAACGTAGGTAAAATTCTTTGTAAAGAGCGCCTAGACATCACCAACTGCTGAGAACGTCACCTGGTGGAAGTTTCGGGATTTTCCTCAACACTTGCTTGCACCCGAGCAATGTTCACATCATTTCGAACTGCACGATATCTTCTAGCACGCGGAAGATCACAGGCAACCCCATGGTTCCCAAAATGCTGAACCAATCGGTAAATTGTCGGAACATGAAAGAACTTTGGTTCTTCGTTCTGTGCTGAGTCTTTCCATCAGAAATTTCCCAAGTTTTTCAAAGTTAATTCTGAAAAAAAAAAATACGTAAACAAAAAATGTATTCACTAATTAAATCATAACGTTACTTATGCACCACTCTATGTATTAAGTTTAATTACAAATTTTCCGTTGAAGTGAGCTCTAGTGCTACGGCTGGCCTTCTGGGTAGTTAGTTCATTTCAGCAAGATTTTTTCGAAAAGCATCATTTAGATCTATATGGAACCTTTGGGCAGTCTCATAAATAGTAAAAAAACGATTGCGAAGGGTGTACATTAATAAAAAAGGCTCATCGAAACGCAAATTTTGAGATGGCCACGTAATCTAGAGTGAAATCCAATAGAACATCTCTTGAATGAACTTGTCCGACGTATAAGCAGATGAATTAACCCTCCTGATAGCTTACAGGGGCTCATGATACCTTCCGTTCTGGGTTGGGAGGTAATCACTCAAGATGTCGTAGCGAACTGTATTAAAAGTATGCCTAGAAGCCTTGGGGCAGTCATTAAATCATAAGGATGTAATATCCACTGTTAAAAGTTTATTTTCTTCTAAAAACCTCAAAATAAAATGCGTTTTTTTTTTTAATTATAAAATTTATGCAAATTTGTCTTTTTTGTTAAATAAATTTTTTATGCATAAATTATAAAGTTTATATTTTCAATTATAAAAAATTCCAAAGAAAATAATTTAAATGAATTTTACAAAGTGCGTCACTTTTTTTGCTGTGCAGTGATAATATCAAATGAAATAAAAATAACGTTTGGCGCGTACACAAGAGATTGATTCCCAATAGATGCAACATTTTTCCTTCAATATTATTCTAAAATCTGCTCGACATGTCTGTTTGTTTTTTCAAGTCATTTACAAAAATTTTGTTTTCGTTCAATACTATATACATTGACCTTTCAGGTAATATGTGTCATAACGATATTCTGACAAAATAAAAACAATAATTTTAAAATAATAGATCAATACTTAAATTTGGTCGAAGTAATTTAATTAATGTCAAACCATAATCGTTTCTATGGCCTAATTAGTCAAGCGTAAGCAAGCTATCTTTGGTTCAAATAAATTGTTCGTTATAAAAATAACAAACGAATTACAACTTTTGTTTTAAACTTTTGATAAACCGTAGATTCGACACTGATCAACTATAAAATTTCAACGACACTTTTGGAGTTGATATTCTAGTCTATATATAAATTTCTTGTCGTTGAGAAATCGGTAAAAAAGGTTTAGAAAGGTCTACTTGCCAAGCTTCGACAAGCGTTACCACCATCGACAAGCGTTAATTAATTATTTCTTTCAAAATAAATGTTCAAAAAGGTACCAATTTTAATTAACCCTTCTGAAAAACTTGATAGCTATACGTCAATGAGCGAATAATCCTAAAACAAAGAATAAATTAAGAAATATTTGAATTTTGATTTGATAAAGCGGGGATGTCTTGTTACATCCATAATGAATGAATAATAATGTGGGGGGGGGGGAATCGGTGCACTGCGACCAATAAGATCCATTGTGCTCCACCATCTGGTGTCTAACGAGGAGTGGGCTCGCTTAGAGCACCACGTCAAGCCCTTACTCAGAAACCTCGTCAGAAACCGCAGTCTGTTTTGGCACAAGCCAAGGCAGGTTTCGTATATTTAACGGTTATTCATTCATTACATTCATAATGGAAAGTTTTCATTAAGAATTGTTTGAATGAAAATTGAAAAATAAACAAAACATAGAAATGGGTATACTTGATGAAATACCAAATGGACAATTCTACTTTACAGAAGACTCATTAAAGGAGTAAAAGACACAAATAAAGCGTATGATGATATCCACAGTTGATAAGGGCTTAACGAAAATTAATTAGTTAATTAAATCAAGTCATGTTAAATTGGTCACATTTTAAATGAAATTATGATAAAAAAAAACGTTTGATCAAATTAGATGGTATCAGAAAAAGGTTGACGACTACTGTTAATTAAAAACATTTTCGTCTTTTTGTGTGTGTGTGTGCAATTAAGTGAATTGTTTTCTTGGACATAAGATGCCATTGAATTTAATTGGTCCAATATTTGTATTGACTGTACATACATTTATACTAATATTTGATACTACAGCTTATTTAAGTTCAAACAAGTGTAAATATAGACAAACTCGTGCAATATCAAATATTGTTGTAGGCTATTTCCTTATGCTTTCGTAATTTCGTTGAAATCGATTATATTTAATGTTGTATTACAACCAAACTATGAACAGTTTATTGATTGAATTACTATTTACATTTATTATTACATATATTCAACTATATCAGCTCCTTTAGAACGTATTTACTTCGCCTTTTTCGATAAACTTCTAAAATTATTTGTTTTATTTCTAAGAATATTATTAATATCAGATCGATTCCTCGAATCGTTGTGTCATAGTCGGACACTTTCATCAACGTAACGTATGCTTTGATACCTCTTTCCCCAAGACTTACATTTTAACTGGGAAAAAGAACGGTAGATAAACTTTGTCAAATGTTTCGTTCAAAAGTTTTGTTTTATAATCCCAAAATGATCTCATACATAAAAAATCAAAGATATGACTATGGAATTTTATGGTAGTGCAGAGAAAATTTGGAAATTTATAACCTACCCAAAATGAAACGAAAAGCTACTAAATAATTTGATACTGAGACAAAAATTTCTATATAAATAGAATCCTTGTTACGTCGACGCCCATTGCCTTCCATTATATAGCCTTCAATTAGTACAAAGATGAAATGAAATCGTAGACCATTTAATAATAAAAGGTCAGTACCTTTGCAAACGTGAACCTTTCCTTTGACAGACAACGGACAGCCTAAGGGGTGGTCTTTATATAACGTAGTTGAGCACTAAAAAAGTATTTTTGAAAATTTATCCCCCAGGGGGTTAACTCAATTCAAGGGAGTTTAACAAAGGATGAAAGTTTGTATGGGAGTTCGTCATTTTTGATGTTAGAAATACGGACATTGGTGTTTAAGCTTCTGTTTATAAATAAAAGTAAGTTGCATCAGCGATTTAGGAAATTCATTCCCCTAAGGGGGTAAAATAAGGGGCAAAAGTTTTCATGGGAAGTGCGTCATTTTTTAAGTTAGAAACGGAAGTTGGCATTTATGCTTTTTACATTTGAGAAAAGTCGATTGGTTGCCGAGATATTCCTAATAAGAAATCCCATCGGACACACAGCTAGTCTTAATATAATTGTCTATAATCTGAAATGCAAATGGCTGTCGCAACTCAATTGTTGTTGGAAGAATCGGGGAGTATTAGTGGGAGGAAATCTTAAAGACTAGGAATAGAATCAGAGCTTTATTATTTGAAATCAAAATTCCCGCAAGAATTCACTGCAAAACTTTTTGCTTTAAGCAGATCATAAATCGAAATCATACCTCAGTTTTTTACTCACCACTTTTGACTTAAGATGAGAACGAAAGTTGTGGTTTTTGATATTAGGCAGATCAAATAGTGCTGGTAAGATTTGGAGTTATGATAGATATTCGAAGAAGTAAGCAGTAGCAAGATCTAAAATAAATTCTCCTACACTTTTATCTATCAATCTATACAGTGTTTTGAATGTTCCAGTATTTCCGAACAAAAACAAAATGAACAGGAAATGATTTGTAAAAATAGTCGAATATGTAATAATTTCACGTCAATTATATATATTTTGATTGGCATAAATGACTGAAACCTTTCATAGAACACAAAAAAACCAATGCCATTTTTGTGAACGGATTGCAATTAACTATTACATACTAGAAGATTCACCAACCTGATTACGACAACGGTAGGCTATAATAATCATAGTTATATTGTAGGTAATTGAATTGTTACATGTATAGTGGTCGGAAGTATTTAGTTTATGCTCAATTTCCGTTCAACTTCATGCTCATTCCACTGCAGCACCATGGGGCTCTCATACCATCGATATCAATCGACCATTTACGTATTCGAGTTCATATGGTACAGTTGTGTGAGGACCTGTCAATTTATCATCATATCTAGTTTATAGAGTGTTTGTTTGATGTTTTGAGTTAACTGTTTTACGATACATTAAAAATCTAACTCGAACCTAGAGCTCCGACTA
The DNA here is from genome assembly GCA_963920215.1 of Nineta flava. NCBI lineage: Eukaryota > Metazoa > Arthropoda > Insecta > Neuroptera > Chrysopidae > Nineta > Nineta flava. The sequence goes on along the minus strand of OY986046.1, from coordinate 14,787,965 downwards.
TCTAAAACAGTGTTTTTACCAATTAAACTATGGTTACTTAGCGTAACCAGCCCAAGTGGTCGAGCGATCTTAGGTGTTATGTCTGCGCAGTATTCCTACTTGGAAACTGGGAAAGGTTCGAATCCCGACATCGGCAGTTTGTCAATTATTTAAAAAAAAAAATGGAGAGGTTAATTTACTAAACTGTCGGCGTATGGACGAGAACGAAGTAACCGACTATGCTTGAGGAGGTTTTCGGTAGTTTCCTTCACTAACTCCAGATGAATATCGGCCTAGTTCCTATCATAGTCGGCTGCAGCCGCATATCCTACCATCTCCTACTCTATACACAACAATTCCTTTCACTCCACTCACATCATCACATCCTTAGGCATCACAATGGACCTTATGGTCGGAGTATGCCCGTCTAGAGCAGCCTTTACAATCTATCAATCTACTTAGCGTTACAACGGACATAACAAGGGACGATATTTTTTAACGTATTCACCGAAGCTATAGTCAGGTTTTTGTGACATAACGAACAATCAATTTTTGTCGAAATTGATGAAGTTTTCAGAAAAACTGTCCGCCATGTTGGATCCACCATTGAGTATAATGCAATATTGACTTCAAATTCGTAATCAGCGATTCAAAAAACCCACATATGCTACATTTCCTATATTTTTTGAGCTTTTACTTTTGATTAGCGTATGACAATTCCGACCACGGTGCACCGTTTAAAAAATAGATTATGAGCATAACTACCACGTGGTTACGTTTGTATGCAAAATTGGTTGATATATTCATCTGTTTCCAGCTGGAGCCAAAACCTATCTTTTCACTGATGCGAGAAACAGATAATCCTCAACAACAACAAATATGTATCTCATAAAAAATTCGTTACGCAGGAGCTGCTTCAACTTAGCGAATTTCCTTAAAATACATAAATCACTTTCTAGCGGTCACACTGTTAGTCTGATCAAAATGAAATGTGTATATGATTTTAGTCTTTGCAAGGCCATTTTTTTAATAAATGACATACGTCAAGGGGAAATGGAGGCGTAAAGAAAGAAGAAAACACAAAATACAAAATATCTCTCTTAATATTAGAACAATCAAAAAATGTGTAAGGAATAAAGTTGTAGAAAATCATGTTTGCTATAATTCATCACCTTATCATTTTTGCTCAAACTCTAATATGTACAGAGATAGTGAGGAATTTAATTTTCAATCTTAAACCGTCAATATTTCTGTAAATATTAGTGTAACAGAAAAAAGATAAGAAACAAAATTACAGTAAAACTTAGTACCTACAACTTTACTTCTTATAAATTTTTCGATTTTTCAAATATTAAGGGAGATATGTCAAATTTTGTGTTTCCCCCTTCCTTTAAACCCCCCTTTCCCTTTGTCCGATTTTACCCATTAACGAACTTGACCTTTTGAATACTAAAAGCGCCTCAAATACCAAATCTCATTCCGATAAAATGAAAACTGTGACCGCTAGAGTGATTACAGACATATATATATATATATATATATATATATATATATATATATATATATATATATATATATATATATATATATATGTATATATATATATATATTTATATGTCCATAGATATATATATATATATATATATATATATGTCCATAGATGTATATATATAAATTTTACAGATGGTGATTTTTGACATCTTTTAGGTAGGATCGATGGACATTTGAAGAAATTTTTGCGAAATTTTGACTTCGGTACGGGACCAATAGCTCTATTTCCTTTCAGGAAATTCGCTAAAAACAAATAACATTTGTTGGAATCACAGACCATTAGTTTTTTCTTGCATACTACGTGATTTTATTTTGATGAATTTATATTTGGTGACACGGAAAAATGCTAATATTTGTCAAATATGCACCATATAATGGATTTTATTGGCGTTTTTTTATGGCATGAAATCATGGGCAAAAACTAGTTTACGATTGTGCATTGTTGTGTCTCCCCCGCATGTGTAAGCTATAGCTACACCCGTGTATATCGATAAAACGGGCAAACTCACTTAGTCCATTTTTAACAAAATACGAACGCTATATTCAGCGTATAGTAGAGCTTATAGCATCGAATCGAAGTATATTAAGTTTTAGGCAATATTAACATTTAAAAGGAAGCAGAACATTCATTTATAAATCTGCTATTACAGTAAACATACGGTATTAAATGATATGTAGCAGAAAATACAGTTAATACTGTCAAAAACACAAATATTATATGAGTAGGTGTTATATGTTTGTCTGTGTCCTGTTTTAGTTGATCGAACACTACACAGTCATTTGATAGAACAATAATAAAAACATGGTCTCGTGATCTACCATAACATATGTCAAGCAAGTAACGATGCTATAGTCATCATCATATTTTTATACAATCATTTCCATTAAATAATAACACATTCACTAACATTCTAACTTCCTTAGAATTACTTTCTTTTCAATCTCAATACAGATTCACAGTTCATAATAAGATCGGAACGCCGTCATTGAAGTTTCAGAACCCACTTCAGTAGTAATAAATAAATAGTTTTTGCTCGAATTATGAATTGTTTCTATTGTCAAAAGAAGGGTAGTATTTTTAATGAGTCTATGGGTGTATTCGTTTTAGGCACTTGGAAAGTATTTTAGATAAAGACGTCTGAGGACTTTTCCCATTATACATCCTCTTATATATTCCCTTTATATGTTGGTATATGTATAATATATTTAATGTTTAATCCCGACTTTGTTATATTCGGTATATGTATAAAATACACAAGAATATATTAAGTTTAGTCCCGACTTTGTAGCTGTTGAAAATATTGAGAAAAAAAATTTAGAATAGCCTGTCTGTCTGTACTATAGACACGGTAACTATAGAAAAGAGATAACGAGCTGAAGCTTAAGTGTGTGTGTGTGTGTTCTGGTGGGGCCATACGTTCACCCGGCAGGAGGAGGGAGTGGGAATCTCTACCTTAAAATAATAAAAGATAAAAGAAAAGTTTATAAACAAAAATGTCCCTTTTTATAAAATTTTGCTATTATTAGGACTAGAAGTTTTGTGATGGTTTTGTAATTATTTATTGAATCAGAACTTCGAAAGTATGTCCTATTCAGATTACATACTAAAAACTACAAAAATATATCTCCTGATATTCCAACCCTTTTCATGGTATGTAATCTGTACAGATCGATGTCTGAATATTGTTTCTAAAAATGTACTCAGTTTTATTGCGATCAAATGTATTTAAAATATAAATATATCTTTTTAAGTAAACCGAATGTGTTTACCAAATGTTAAATATCCTTACTTTGATTCTTCCCGACAATTTCTCAATCCTTACATAGTATGAAATAAAGTCCCCCAGCCGCGTCTGTCTGTCTGTTCACGATTTACTCAAAAACTGCACCGATTTTCATGCTGTTTTCACCAATGGATAGAGTGGTTCTCGAGGAAGGTTTTAGTATATAATTTGTCAAGTTTTTGTATACATTGGCTAAAATATAATGATATTTGTTGGAGGTGATATATTATAAAACAAAGTCCTCCGCCTTTCGATAGATGGTAGTAAGCAACCAATGTGTTATATATGCTATTCATAGATAGCGATGCATACAACAAATACGTTATACACAACATGAGTACTTCAAAAATTTTGCCAATAGGTGGCAGTGCATACAACAAATGTATTTCAAAAATTAAAAGCAACTTCACGGGAGAAAATATTATGTTACTTGGTTATAAGGGCGTTACAAAATTTTTGCGGGCGAAGCCGCGGCGGGTAATGCTAGTATAATATACACATATTATCAATTTTTGTTAAGCATTTATTACCAAATTCAACAACAATAATTTCCGCTCAAACATATGTGATTACAATTCACACATTGATATTCAGGATATTTATGCAGTTATCTCAGTTAGTTGTTAGTTTTACTTAAAACTATACGAACATTTATTACTATGTTAAAAATGTCATACATTTGATTTCTGTTGTGACAGTGTCAATGTGTACAAATAGTACCTGTATGTAGGTAGCTTGTAGCACTATTTTTATCCATCATTGATTACTGTGTCAATCAGATACTTCAAATAATATACACAACAACAATGTGCATGTGAATATTTTAACACATTATTATTGTGAACATTTTGTTTAATCTATAATTGTGATTAAAAATAGCACACGTAATATGCATATTGCATATACAGGCTGGGGCTCTCTACCCATTCCATTTATTTGGTATGGAACAATGTAAAAATAACAACTAAGCTAAGGATGTTTCAGCATGAAACCACTTTTCGACAGATTTTGCTCATTTATTTTCACAGACTAAAAGTTTTCTAATAAATCCCGAAGTTTCAGAATTTTTGACAGATCAGAACGCGAGATAATTAATAGCAAAGTAATCATTCTCTCTCACTCTCTCTCATTAGAAGCATGTAAAGCTCTTCATGCCCACCCAACTATTATCTGTTGTATAAAAAAAAATACTCGACAGAATTTAAAAAAAAACTAGGATAGTAAAGATAAATATTTATTAAATAATTTTTTTTTTTTAAATTCACGTTTTACCATTTTGTTTTCGAAATATAAAAGTTTAAAACTATTTTTTATTTCCTAATTAATTTGTTGTATATATGAATAGTGAATATATATATGTGTTGTGTATGTGTGTATATGTATATGTATTTGTTCTATAATAAAAACAAACCGGTTTTGTGTCCTGATTATATAACTGACAGTGCTGGAACTAACTTAATTAGTAATATACCCTGCGTAAACTACTACATTATCAATACTAAACTTTACATATATATATATATATATATATATAATAATTAGAATAATTCTATCCATGTTACTTTTGGTGACACATCCTGTACTTGCTTGTTTGAATACAAAATTACAAACAAAAGAATTCAGCTTTTTTTTTTTTATTTCAACGAATAAAAAAAAACCAAAAATTGTTGTAATGGTTATTCATGTTTAATGGTATTATATCAGGCCGTGATTAGTATTTTGTTGTCCATCATTATCTGTTAAATTGGACATTTGATAGCATATTATAAAAGATTTAAATAAAATTAATATAATAAAGTGTTTTAACATTTAATTGGTACGTAAAACTACAATGTATTAAACATTTCCATTCAAAGAAAATTTTTATAGTTTTCTATACCTTATATCAGGGTAGACCAACTTTTATTTGTATAAGATCTACTTTTTATTCCTAAAAATGTATCGCGATCGACTTTGACTATTTGTTCGAAGGTACATATGAAAAGGTTGTTATACAAATTCACACACAGTATGGCTGATAATTTTTTTAAAGAGTTTTTTGGGTCACAAAAATTTATCATAGAAGAATGATATAAGACGCGGGAGTGCACTTCGTACTGAAACACCCTGTATATCCAGCTACGTAAAGAACAACATAATTATTTAACGGATCAAAATTAATTTAAATTAGCTACAGATAAACACAGATTTAGATATTATTTTATTGCCTTAACATTAATGGGAAGACTGAGTTTGCATGTCTCTAATTAAGGAATCATAAATAGGTGTATCCCTGACAAATATAATAATAATGAGTCTTCAGTATGGATATTAGTCAGGATAGAATGTTATTTACTCTTCGTTAATTTACTTAATTTACTTTAAGTGAAAATTCCGAATCACACAGGTATGTAGATCCGAAACAATAATAAATATATTCGCTACATTTGGTGATATTGGGATATTTTTCTCGGTTGACGTATTTCCAAAAACCTGTTCCAAATAGACCTCAAAGCGCAAAATATTTGATAGAAACTCGTCACAAGACACAAATTACCTTGACACAAGAAATTTGCAACCGTCAAATTTTATTTAAAAAAAATATTATATCGATTTGAAGTGATACCTAAAAAATTATTTATAATAATTGAAAACAATTATTTGACTGAATTCGATATTTATCGTTGTTTTTATTTGTTAGTCCTTTAGGGCTCACAATTATTCATCAATTTTATTCAAAATTATTTAAATTAGTGATGGATATATTTTATTAAATAAATAGTATGCTATACTGAACATAACATCTGGTTCAATTAAAATTGATATTCTGATTGGAGAAGGTAGTTCTATGTCATTATTATAAACTAAAGTAATTTGTAATGTAATTGATGTACACATAAATAATTAGTGTTTTTGTTTTAAAAACAAAATTTTATATTTTAAATCATAATTAAATTGTACCAGCATAAATATCCTATAGTTTTACTATTAACTATTTAATTAGTTTTATAATTATTAAATAAAACTAATATTTGATATTTTCGTACCAATAATTTTATTGTAACTAGTTTCGGAACACAGTTCCTTCATTGGAAAATATATGATAATGACAAAAATATACAAATTTTAATAAGAAACTAAATATATTTTGGTACTTAAATAAAGTGCATTATAAAACATTGTATGAATGGAAACAAAGAAATATTGGTAAAACCTAAAAAATATAAAAATTCAATAATTGAGTTAACTGAAAAAAAAAACAAGTAATTTAACAACTAACTGAGTTAATTGTTTGAATACTCAGTATATATTGAGTTTATATACCAATGTTTGAACAATTCTTCAAATTCAAAGTTTATAAGATATGCATTTTTTTCGGCGATCAATATTTTCAAGCGTTACAAAGTCGAAACTAAACTTAATATGCCTTGTATATTTACAAATATACTGGTTATAAAAATAGTATGTATGGATGCTTTGTACATTAATACGTGCATGCCTTCGTTCACCAATCAATTGTATTTCTCATTTTCAACTTTGAGCACAAATTATGAGAAAACTATTGAGTTTATGAAAAATTTTTTCAAACAAAAGTTGTTTATTTTAAAAAGAAGAAGATTTTTTATAAATAAATTTTTTTCTATCTCACGGTTTGAACGATATAAATCCCCCCCCCTCCTGGCGGGGGAAATAGCATTCCAACTTTGCCCATTAACGCACTTGACCTTATTGTTCTAGATGTACGAGATTTATTTATAAAACTAGAAGTTTTTTTACTTTTTAATCTATAAGTGGAGCAACATTATCAAAAATGTATACGTTCATTCAACATTTGCTATTCATAACATGATAAAATTCCAATTTTTAATGATTAATTACATGAAAACCTTTCATCAGATTTTTTTCAACAAATTATTTTATACGTATGAGATAGTAATTAAGAACATATCAAAAATTCAGATTTTTATCTATACATTGCCGATGTTACTTGTACATGAGTCCGATCAACCTTAACAGAAAGAATATTAAAAACATATTAAGTTCTATCAAATATTCAAAACTTCACAATTTTCAAAAGAACTTTTCAAAAGTAACAATGTTAGCGTAAAATAATTGAAATAATGTCATGATCTTCTATGAAGCTCTGACGAGAACGATTCCACTATTAACAACTAAAACAACAACATAAATGCTGTCATTCTATACATTTATGAAGCTCTTTTGTTTATAAAATATAAGAGTACATACGATGTAAGTACTATGGATATGAAACTATGTTATAATATATAATACAATGATTGAAGCATTAATATTCTGCCTTTGATTTATCATCAACATTTATTTATATGGTCGTAGTATCAGAAGTCAGAGCGAAGTATAATATTATCCAAAATAGTCAAATCAAAACATTGTTAAAATCATTAAACATGTTTTATCTATAATAAATGTTGTGTTGTTTATTTATATTATTTATCACACAAGTGATGTGATATTCGTTATATTACATTGACAGATTATCATGATATATTCTCTGATTCATATAATATGGCTGTGGGGTAATTAAAATTTATAAAGTTTTGCACGTTCTTTACTGGGTTATTCAAGTTATTCTTTTATTTTGTATTTTTATCGAGTAGTTTGTTTGTGTGAATCATCACGCATCATACCGAAACGTTCATTCGAGTTACACCGAATTTTACCTAGTTGTAGTAAAAGCCTGGCAAGTAAGTCTTTCTAGGCTTTTTATACCGACCCCTTAGAAACTCATTCCCTGATAGAGAGGTAGATTGTAAAGGCTGCCCTGGATGGGCTACACTTCGACCATAAGGTCCATTGTGATGCCTTAGGATGTGAGGATGTGAGTGGAGTGGAAGGAATTTGTGAGTAGACTAGGAATTGGTAGGATATGCGGCTGCAGCCGACTATGATAGGAACTATGCCGATATTCATCTGGAGTTCGTGAAGGAAACTGCAGAAAACCTTCTCAAGCATAGCCGGTTACTTTGTTCTTGTCCATACGCCGACAGTTTAGTCAATCAACCGCCCCCTTTTTTTTTATAATTGACAAACTGCCGATGTCGGGATTCGAACCCATAACTTCCCAGTTTCCAAGTACTGCATACTGCGCAGACTTGACGCCTTAGACCGCTCGGCTACTTGGCTGGTTATTTCCTGATACTCTTCCATCCTATACTACATCTGATTCGTTTCCTCTATCCCTGTGTTCGTTGTCCAATCTATCTGTTTTCTTTGCAAATGGAAGGACAGAGCTTCACTTTACATCAGATCCCCCCATTTCGGTTGGGCCGAAGGCGAGATATCTCATTCTGACTCTGAAATGATATTCTACCAGAAAATGGAAGGGCGTGTCATCCGCCCGTCACAGTTCGAGCATGCAGTGATCGGTAAGTACCCCAACTAGGCGGTTTTTCTCTTTCCAATTTTTGCCCAGCTATTATTTGTTTGACGTGTCTACAGCCGGCTTATCTATCCATTTCTTGTTCATAGACTTATCCACTCATTCGTTTAGGGCAGAGGGAGTCTGCTTTTCAGTAACTCCTAGATATGGTTCTGGTCCCTGACATGAGAGTGCGGCTCTTTCACGGGTGACTTCATAGACCGTTTCATTGCCTTCAACCCCGCAGTGTCCTGGTAACGACATCAAGGTGACCTCTTTTATCCTTGCCAGTGATTCAGCGCATTTGAGAACCAGAGGAGATTTTACTGTAGCAGAGCAAATTACTTTGAGCACAGCTTGGCTATCTGAACAGATATAAACCGGCCGCTCGATGCAACCCACCACCTCTCTCATGCTTGCCACTGACAGTATGGCATAAATCTTTTGAAAACCAGTAACGCGTCTTCCTAGTGCAAAGCTGGCTCTAAAGCCACCGTTTTTCACGTATACTCTAGCCTCCGACTTACCCTCTTCTCGCTTGGAACCATCCGAATAGCACGTTAAAATAATCTTGTTTACAATAGAGAATATGCAAGTGATTAAATTTACTTGCTTTTTTTAGCCCCGATACTTTATGGTCTTGATATTACATCTAAACAATTATTTTCTCATTAGTTTGTATTTAACTCCATAAAACTTTAATCAAAAAGTGCACAAATAAACGAGCGAAATTCAAATTTGCGAAACTCATCACCATTGGTCGAATCGCAACATGACGTCACATGACATGTTATGAAATTTGTCGGCGTCGATATTCATACTGTACTAGTCGTGTTTGAAAGAAAATTTGTTTTTATTTATATTTCTGTAGTGTTTTCCATTACCTAGGGCACCTATTTTGGTATATAATGACATTAGAAATTATCAAGAACAATGACTGAAAGAGGTTTTGTCAAAGCACAATCGGACAATCTACCAAAAATAGATGCTTTTATGATGACAGCATATTTTTTATCGAATCCAGTTTTTACATCAGCTGAGGTCAAAGGAGTGAAAGCTGCTAGATTAATTGTAATACATGATAATTTGTAATTTACTAAATGGGTTTTTAATGCATGCATGCACTCAGCAGTGCTTACATAAACATAACCTCAAATGTTATTATAATAAAAATAAAAATAATAATATAATAATAATCATAATACAATAATTTAATACTATAATAATTTAATACTATAATAATTTAATACTATAATAATTTAATACAATATACTTTCATTAAAGTGATCTTCACAACAATGTATACGCGATATTGGAGATACTTCATCTCTTCTCATAACCTTACACCATTTTTTACATATTTGCGCATCTCTTGGAACAGAAAAAAAAAACAGTTTATCTGGTGTACTTATAATAGTGTTTTGCCATTCCGGTACTAAACAATATCTATAAAATGGTTTTTTGGCTTTTTCCATTATCGAAATCGCGATTAAAACTGAAAATCCATAACTAATAACTGTCAATGCATATAGTAAACAAAATTGAACAGGACTTCCACATCCAAAGCGCGCGAAAAATGGGGGCGTTCAAACAAATCAAATTTAATCGGTATTTTATATATTAATTAGCACTGCCCATCGCAGCTTCGCCCACGAAAATTGTAATTTTACAGACCTTATATTACTTAGTATTTAAGTAAATATACTGAATGTTTATGCAAAATTTGAAGTAGATTGGAGCAAGGAATCACGTTGTCCCATACAAACCTTGCCCCCGTTTCTCATCCCCTTAGGGGTGGAATTTCGGAAAATCTACGTCATACAAAGAACACACCCTCCCAGTTTCAGGTCTCCACGATCAGCGGTTTAGGCTGTGCGTTGATCCGTTAGTCAGTCATTCTGGACAAAGCATTTTATATGTACAGATTTAAAAAATTAATTTAAACACTTTCGATAGTATTTATATTTTTTATTATGTTATAACGAAGTAAAAAGAGAATTAAACAAAAAAAAATGAACATTCCCTATTGTGAAGGATTTCTAGTTTGCATACCGCGGCGCTGTCATTTTAACATTAAAAAACCCAATACTATTACCAATTATGCGAATGATCCGGTACACATGTCGAATAACATAATCAATTTATCATGAGAAAAAAACTTTTTTCCTACAGACAAAATAAAAAGATATTATGATTGATCTTCAATTGAATATAATATGTTGTCTGTTTTACATTATTCTTGTTTTGTTAGAAAAAAACTGATATAACCAGAAGTGAAGAGAGCATTATTTAAATTGAATGAAATGATTGATTATATAAAAGTAATCTTTAAGTATTTATTACACACAATTGACACACTAAAAATGAAACAATATTATTTGAAGGATATTATTCTGACAAATGAAATTATTTAGCAAATATAATTGAATTCGTCTACAGAAATAAAATCATTGAATTTGTATGATTGAACACAAATTATATATGTTAATTGATTTATGAAATTTGCCCGTTAATTTTAAGTACTCTAGGTTCGTTTATAGTGTTTAGGGGCGTTGCAAGGGTGGTGTTGGTGGTGCAATGCACCCGGAACCTAGAGCTCAACACCAAAATGCTTCACTTAAAAATTAATATACTATTTCGACAAAAAAAGTTAGTGTAAATGTATAGTTTTATAGCTTATTTTCGAAGATAGTGATGATTTTAGATAGCTATGAATAATATATTATATAATTGTAATAAGTGAACGTTTTTATACCCAGGGCCGAATTTAGGGGGGGGGGCAACAGGGGCTGACTACTTAACTAAAAGTTAAGTAATGAAATAAACCCTTAAGCCCTTAAACCCTTGAAAGAATGACCATATATATATATATATATATATATATATATATATATATATATATATATATATATATATATATATATATTTATATATATATATATATATATATTTATATATATATATATATATATTTATATATATATATATATATATATATATAAATATATATATATTTTTAGGACTGTTCATTTTTTTTGAACGGGAGTGTACAAAAAACAAAACAAAAAACAGAATAATTTTTATTTATCCTGTGCGTAATGATATCAATTTTAAGTTGTAAATAAAATTGTTGTTGAAACCGTTAATGAGAAAGTAAAATGAAATAAAATTTAATAAATAATTTATTGTATTTTTGGATTCTTAAATTAATTATAACTAAAGGCGTTTTTCTTGTACGACAAATAACATCACGAAACTCTTCTTCTTACAGAAGAAGACAACTTCATCATACAACTTCATCGTATACCATAGCCTGACAGGGTTCCATAAGAATTTCTATCAAGTAATGGAGCCTAATGTAGAACTCAAAGTGCCTAATTATTTTCAACCAATAATAATAACATATACAGTGGTGTGGCCGTAAAAAAGAGCCTAAATTGCGGTACAACATGTTTCAAAGTAGCTCAAGCCTGTAAAAAATAGATAAATTGGCGGATATGACTAGCATATTGCGCTAACCAACAAAAAATATTTCACTTAAGTATCGAGTTTGTGATCAAATGAATGATTTTAATTCACAGATTCCGAAAATGTACAATTTATGTATGTACACTCCCGTTCAATAAAATTGAACCAATTGTATTGTTAATTTTGTGAAAGTCCACATATTATTTGGTGCATATAGGAAGTGTAATATTATTATAATATTATATTCAATAAATATATTTGATCCCAAAAATATTAAATAATGTTATACTCTGTTTATTACATTGAAATAAATATTTACACCATTTATAAAAATTGAATCTCTATTAAGTCACATTCTAAGTGTGTATATTACTAAATATATGTATATTACATACAATAATACTTAGAATGCTGTAACTAGTTTAATTTTTATGAACGGGAGTGTATGTATCCTTTTTCAAATTTTATTTTTGAAAAAATGTGTGTAGTCTAGATAGTCTTGGAAGAAACGGCACAGGATTGTGAAAATCTGATCTCAAATAAGTAATATTTGTCTACAAGATTTGCTACAGATAACATGATTATGGGATACATTTTCGATTCAGATTAGTGCAATGTTATTGAACGGGACTGTATGCATGTATGTTAGTATGTTCATCTGTAACCGTGTTGTTCCTAAGCTACTTATCATATTTTGACAAATGAAGTGTTGATAGGTTTGTTTAAAAGTTCCACGTGTCATAGGCTATGTGACGTTATATTAAATCCAACATGGTAGGAATGACTTGAGTTTGGTATCAAATGAATGATTTCAATTCATAAATTCTTTATTCTAAAAAAGTCTTAAATAAACAAGTTTAAAAAAATGAAACCCGACCACGAAACAAGGTTGAAGAGCTTTGTAAATCTCAAAGTCGAAGACAATAAATTGTTACAATTTTGCATTGTGTATCGCTGTCGGGCCTTCGACTACAAGAAATATTTACAAGACTTATCAAACTTGTTTCGTGCTTTTTTCGTAGTCGGGTTTTATTTATTTTTTAACTAATTTATTTAATTTGTTTATTCCTGCAAATTGTTGTGTACCGATGTGTGTGAAACGTCAAAATAAAAATGTTCTATAAATTTCCGAACTGTTTAGAAAAAGTAAAATTAAAAACAAATTTAGAAGGTTATGTTCAACGGTAAACAGACGTTAAATTTATGCAAGTTTGGGTAATTCGAGATATACTTGTTATTATCTCCCTCGACGTCAATATATTGTGTCGTTGTTCATCGATTCGAAATTGTATTGTTGGCACGAATCAATGGGTTTGAACATTTCGATATAGGACAAGGGACGTTTAAATGTATCATACACCTATGGTAATAAATAATCAAAGTTAATTAACAGAATAATTCTACACTATTCATAATAGATTGGAAGCTAGGGGACTTTTCGTAACGGAATGCTGAACACGATCAATTGAAATTAAAATACGCAAAAATAGTCATGAACCATGTAATATCAATTTTCCGAGTCGTTTATACAATTGTATATGGACGAGGTGGCCGAGTGGTTAAGGCGTTGGACTGCTAATCCAATGTGCTCTGCACGCGTGGGTTCGAATCCCATCCTCGTCGATAATTTTTTTATCTGTGTTATTTGCGTCGATTACTTTCTCAATCTATGTGCAGACTACAACCTCGTGAAACATCAACAAAGCATCTTTTTCCAACGACGAGGTGGCCGAGTGGTTAAGGCGTTGGACTGCTAATCCAATGTGCTCTGCACGCGTGGGTTCGAATCCCATCCTCGTCGATAATTTTTTTATCTGTGTTATTTGCGTCGATTACTTTCTCAATCTATGTGCAGACTACAACCTCGTGAAACATCAACAAAGCATCTTTTTCCAACGACGAGGTGGCCGAGTGGTTAAGGCGTTGGACTGCTAATCCAATGTGCTCTGCACGCATGGGTTCGAATCCCATCCTCGTCGGTAATTTTTTTTACTGCAATATTTGCTGTTATTTTTTTTTTTTGCTCTATTTATCGATTAAACCTTGCGAAATATCAAATCAGCTTTAACCAATTCCGAGGTGAGCGAGTGACCACTAATCCAATGTGCTCTGGGTATCTGGGTTTGAATTCAATCCGCATCGAAAATTGTATATTCTGCATTATTAACTGCGATTTTTTTAAACCTTATGTACACACTACCTACATATTCTATGTGCAACGTCCCGAAACCTCAAAACAGACTGTTTACCTTAAGGATTGTAAATTTTGAGAAGGGATCGCGTCTTTTTAGAGTCGCTTGTACTACAATTATTATGATTATGACCAGTGCTATAATATAACAAAACACATGAATCCATTTATTCCAACAGTAATTGGTTCCATGTATGTGAAATTTCCAATATATTCTTACTTCCGTTAGTCAAATCATTTTCATCAACAAAAAATCTAAGAATATAAATTTGGCTTGCATCTAAAATTCGTTTTCAAAATAATTTAGTATAACTTTCACACATCAATATTTTTTGCAGGGTGCTTAATAAACAAATGAAAAAAAGCAATTAACTGAGTTAATTGCTTAAACACCCAGTATATACTGGGTTTTGAAGAAAAGTTTCAAACAAAAGTAGTTTCTTTAAAAAAAAGGAACATTTTTTGTCTGTGAATCTCTTATCGATTCATAGAAATTTTGTCCATTCACGAACTTGACCTTACTTTTTAGATCTAGAATAGACATACAAAATTCCAGGTCGTTCTCGCTTTTCGTTTTTGAATCATTGTGTATACGGACAGACGAACATGGAAATGAACTAATTAGTTCATTTTATGAGCACCTATACAAGAGATTGCGAACCTTTATTGACTCATGTGCCATTTATCTAAAAACATTTTTATTGACGTCATGATGTGCCGTCAAAGAATCTTGATTTGGTGATTAATGGGGGAAAAAATAAAACTAAATGCTACCAACTTAAAACTCATATATATGTGTATATATATATATATATATTTATTTATATATATATATATATATATATATATATATATATATATATATATATATATATATATATATATATATATATGTATATATGTATGTATATCCAGATATATATATATATATATATATATATATATATAAATTTTACAGATGGTGATTTTCGACATCTACTAGGTAGGATCGATGGACATATGCAAAAATATCCTTTCAGGAAATTCGTTAAGAATAGTTGGTATAGGTCAGTGATGGCGAACCAATGACAAAACAATTTGAAACAAACTTGGTCTTGAAATGTTTCGATAGAAAACTGTTCATAAATTTTTAATTATTTAGTTTATGATCGATTTGAATTTTTTGTGCCTTTAAATCTCACTAATTTGGTAACCTATTTAGTAATTTTTTTATTTAAATTAAGTTATATATATATATATATATATATATATGTTTGTAATCACTCTAGCGGGCACATGATCTGATTGATTGGAATGAAATTTGTTATATGAGACGCTTTTGGTATTCAATAGGTCAAATTCGTTAATGGGTAAAATCGAACAAGAGGAAAGGGGGGTTTAGAAGAAGGGGCAAACACAAAATTTGGCATATCTACTATTCGAAAAACCGAAATATTTATAAGAAGTAAAGTTGTAGGTACTAAATTTTACTGTAACTTCATTTCTTATCATTTTTTTCTCTTACCCTAATATTTACAGAAATATTGACGGTTTAAGATTGAAAATTAAATTCCTCAATATCACTCTGTACACATTAGAGTTTGAGCAAAAATGATAAGGTAATGTATTGTAGCAAACATGATTTTCTACAACTTTATTGCTTACAAATTTTTCGATTGTTCTAATATTAAGAGAGATATTTTATATTTTGTGTTTTCTTCTTTCTTTATGCCCCCCTTTCCCCTTGACGTATGTCATTTATTAATAAAATTGGCCATGCAAATACTAGAATCATATCAGAACGACATTTTATTTTGATCAAACTAAAATTGTGACTGCTAGAGAGTGATTTATGTATTCTAAGGAAATTCGCTAAGTTGAAGCAACTCCTGCGTAACAAATTTTTTTTCTTTTATAAATATTTTCAAAAGTTACAAAGTTGGGACTAACTTTATATCCTTGTATAATAATATATATATATACCTGTTATAAAAATTTATTTATATTCATTTACTATCGATTTATAACATTCGAACCATCCAGCAATCAAAAATAATTAATTTCGTAAGTAAATAATTTATGTATGTACCATGGATTATATTTAAAAGACAGAAGTAGTTTGAAATGGTTCGATTAAAAATAGGCACGTTTTTTGAATGATCAATATATATTGTAAAAATAAATATTCCATTTCATCACTAAAATTTATTCACAATAACAATTTCAAATGGGGATCTCTATAATTTAATACGTAGTAACCTATATGATTAATTTAATATACCGATTATAGATATGAAAGTCCTGTGATTGATGTTTTAATATTCTATTTATAGAAGGATTTATTTTTTAATGTTTAGTATTCCCTACCAATAGTTAATTAGTAATAATAATAATTGTTTTTTTGAACGTATTATGAAAACTAAATACATCTCATATGTAATACGATTATTACTAAACACCGACGTGTCCATGTTTTAGATTTCGAGTGATTACTAAATCTTTTTCACATATTATTTGTGTATACTTAAGGACGTTCATTTGCTACGCTAAAGAAAAATCTTTAATAACATTTATTTAGAATTTTAAAAAAGTTGTCAAGTATATCAATAATCCTACAACGATTTATAAAATTTTTTTATTTGTCCTAAATATTTTTAAAGTATTGTAAAATATCAGGAAAAGTAAATTGCAAATTGATTTGACTTGAAGTGACAGATTTGATAATCAACTGTATACATTTGTGTGTATGTGTATATTTTTTTACTGTGCGCTGTAAAAAGCGGATGTTACGCTGTCGTCAGTTTTCAAAATATGGTTGTAAAAACAAACCTAACAAAACAGTTTTAATTTTATTAAATAATTAATTCAGACGTTCGTCAACACCATTTTTTTAATGAAATGATATAAACTGCATATTTCAAAGAATATTTATAAACATTATTTATTATGGTGTCTATTTTAATAATATAGTTATTATAATTTCAAGTACAAAAAAATTATGTTTTCCAAAAGACCCTGTGTTCAAAGTTTGATTTTTAATCGATAAATACTCTTTGAAATGAGTGTCAACAGGTTTTAAATTTTTGAGGGAGGAAAACTACATAATTGATCTATTCAATTTACTAAAAAAAAATTTTTTTTTTCTACTATCAGGTCTTATGTATGTCCTTAAAACGTCACAATGCAATACTTATGTCAATTTCCATTTCCATATAGACAAGCATGTCGTTTATTTTTTAAATAATTAGTGTTTCTCTGCCAAACTTTGCGATTATCATCGACTTGGAATCTGGAAATGTTGTTGCCATGTTCGCACTTTAACCATACAGTAGTCCGTGAAAACATTTCCCGCTCTGCTATTAAAAATTTCCATACCTTATCTGCTAGAGGCTTTTAGTACTGTTACTTTTTGCATGTATCAATCAGTGCGTGTATTGGTTTGTTATAAGAATTTTCGGCTTGTCACTCCCCGTGCGACCAATAACGTAATTTAATTTATAAAATAATATCTTATTTTATTTTATTCGTTGGAATTAATAAATATTGTGTATGGATATTGATATGAATATACTGTCAGTCTATTTATAAAAAAAATTCGTTACGCAGGAGCTGCTTCAACTTCGAATTTCCTTAAAATACATAAATCACTTTCTAGCGGTCACAATTTTAGTCTGATCAAAATGAAATGTCTGATATGATTTTATTATTTGCAAGGCCAATTTTAAAAATAAATGACATACGTCAAGGGGAAAGGGGGCATAAAGAAAGAAGAAAACACAAAATATAAAATATCTCTCTTAATATTAGAACAATCGAAATGCGTAAGGAATAAAGTTGGAGAAAACCATGTTTGCTACAATTCGTCACCTCATCATTTTTACTCAAACTCTAATGTGTACAGAGATATTGAGGAATTTAATTTTCAATCTTAAACCGTCAATAATTCTGTAAATATTAGGGTAACAGAAAAAATGATAATAAACAAAACTACAGTAATACTTAGTACCTACAACTTTACTTCTTATAAATTTTTCGATTTTTCGAATATATGGGAGATATGTCAAATTTTGTGTTTCCCCCTCCCTTTAAACTCCCCTTTCCCCTTGTTCGATTTTACCCATTAGCGAACTTAACCTTTTGAATACTAAAAGCGCCTCAATGGCAAATTTCATTCCAATCATATCAAAATTGTGACCGCTAGAGTGATTACAGACACATGTAATACACATTTTGAAGTCGGTACGAGACCAATAGCTCTATTTCCTTTCAGGAAATTCGCTAAAAAAGGTATAAATTTACTATTATACAATTTTAAAGCCTTGTTTCTATTTTACTTCATTAGATTTTAATTCTAAATTGTTGTAATTTATGTCTAATTTACAAATATTTAAACTACACATTATTATTTAGAGCAACTTAAATACGCGGTGCGTCAGTGCGCGTGCGATCACTGGTGTCTGAAAATTGCACGCGACTACTCTAGGGTTAATAACCAGATGGTAAAAACCATTTTATGCTCAAAATATATTCGGTAAAAATCAATTTTGTTTGAATAACCTCTTTTCTATCCATTCTAGAGAAATATAAGACGAAATATATTGTATAAATTGTAGTGAGATAAATTTTCCATCCAATTTTGGGTGCCATTTACATTCAATTGTATGTACGAACCGGAATCTCAGTCAACTCAGACTTAATCGATTATATTATTTTTATGTTGGAATTAAAATTTTTTTTAAAAATCCGTCTCTTCATTAATTAATTAATGTAATTTAAGTGAACACAAACAAATCTATTTGTGAGAGAAATGTGGGTTAACTTATCCATCTAGTTAAATATGTTATCCATCTAATTAAAAAGCTTTTTATACCTTTTTTTACGAAAATTTATTTTATTTCTATAAATATATTTTTCTCATGATTATTAATCTTGATGAACTAAGGTTTTATAAAAATTTTCTTGTTTCAACTCTAAGGCCAATTTTCCTTGACAAAGAAGTTCTAATGACTATGAAACAGAGTTACCATGACAATGGATGACATCGTCAATATTTGTGTAACCATTACAGCATTATTATTAGAGTTGATTCAAGAAAAAATAATCAGATGATGTAATGCGGTAAAATCGACTTTCTAAAATTTTACTATGAAAAATTTTTCCATTTTACTAATACTTCAAATATTCCTACATTATGTTTTCCCTTTCTTTAAATCCGCTTTCTTGAGGATTGAGGACAGTGCCCCTTCTGGCAAAATTCAGAGCCAGAATGAGATATCTAGCCTTCGGCTCAACCGAAATGGGTGACTCTGACGTAAAACAACTAAAGTGGAGCTCTGTACTGTCATTTGTAAAGAACGTAGGTTGGTTCAACAACGAACTCAGAGCTAGAGGAAACGAACCAGATGTACTAGAGGATAGAAGAGTATGAGGGGATGGGTTTCTTAGGGGTAGGTAAAAAAAGCCTAGAAAGGCTTACTTGCCAGGCTTCGGCTTCCTCTCTACTACTAAATCCGCTTTCTTTGTCCATTAGTGAAGTTTAGTGAGTCCATTAGTGAACTTGATCATTCCAACACCGCAGGTTTTCAATCAAGTTTAGAAAGTCAAGTTGGTTAATGGGAAAGTCAACGGAAAGATGGATTTATAGGAGGGAATACATACAGTTTGGAACATTTTTGTATGAAAATGTATGAACTTTTGTATGAAAATGTTCCATACAAAATTAAATATCGAATTTTGCCCAATTCCTAGAACAATTATTCGTATTTTATAAATACGTATTTCGACTATAAGGTAGTCATCATCAGTATGAATTAGCTAATCGTAACTACCTCTGGGATATGAAGAGATATGTTGCTCGTTGCTAATTTGGTGCGTGTCTCACAATAATAGGGACCAATGAAGGGATTAATTGTGTGAAGAACCCAACCCATTTATTGGCGGTGTCCATTTCTCACCAAGCGATGTTGCTATTCTCAATAAGGTGAGGGTGTTGATCGAAGCTAACATTGATATTCAGATATTAAATTTTGAATATGGTTTAATTTTGAATTAACAATTGGGCCATTATCCAAATTCATTATCTGTTTTCTTAATTTGTGTATATAGATACTTTCGTATGAATCTAATTCTGTGGGATTTTGTATCGATTTCAGTAGTTTTAAATTCGATTTGTCAATTTTGTGATTGTTCTCACCAACGTGCGCAGCTATACACGATTTTACCAAATTTCACATGAGCCAGATGTTCTCTTTGATTATTTTAATAATCTTTATATTTTATACAAAAATTGCGGCTTAGTATAAAGGGAGAAAACATAATAGAATAAAGGGAATACATACAGTTTGGAAAATTTTGTACAGTCTAATCGTTATCAAATTTATGTAGATTATTGTCAAGTATCAGATGGTCTTTCACAATCGATTTTGATACCAAAAGTACTGAGGGTACGTTACCATATTATGTCATACGATTGAAAGATGTTGGTAGTGTGAAATAATGTGACAAACTGTGACACGGGAGGCTAGAGGGTTCATTAATTTTGACATCGCAATTCAATTATTTTTAATTAATAAATGTGAGTGTTATCTATGAAAATAATTATAAGGATGTGAGGATGTGAGGATGTGAGTGTAGTGGAAGGAATTTTTGTGTATAGACTAGGAATTGATAGGATATGCGGCTACAGCCAACTATAATAGGAACTATGCCGATATTCATCTAGAGTTCGTGACAGAAACTGTCTTCGTTCTTGTCCATACCCCGACAGTTTAGTCAATTAACCACCCCTTTTTTTCTTAATAATTGACAAAATGCCGATGTCGGGTTTCGAACCCATAACATCCCAGTTCCAAGTAGAGATAACGCGTTAGACCGCTTGGCTACTTGGACGGTAAAAGTGTAGCTTCTACAAACATATACAGTTTTTACACCCCACCTCACCGCGTTAATAAGTTTTTCTAAGATTTAAAATGAAGAGTTAGAAAACTATAATTATAGAACAATGTAAGTGATCTTTGTTAACATAGCATTAAAATGTCTACACAAGAATAAAGTTTTTATGCATACGTTTATCTGTTATCTCATACTTGAAAGTTGGACTTGCGATAGTTTGGCTGGACAGAGATAACATTCTTATCTCAGAGAACTCAATTTAGTACTTGTTTTAACGATCGTTTTCATTCATATATTATTAATTGTGTATAGTTAAGGATGAACGAGATGAGTCTTCAAAAAGATTAAGGTTTGATTTTTGTTTACATGTAGTTGAAGTACATAGTTGAAGGGTGTTACGGGGGTTTTTGAGTACATCTTTAATTGAAAAGCAATAAAATGTGATTTACTGTCTTTAAACTCTGTAAAACATGAATGACTGCTTTTTCACTGTTTTTATTATTTTTATTATACCGTATGTTTTGGAAAGTATTGCTAATAGTGAATCAATGTTAAATATTATTTACTATAATAACTACACAATGCTTCATAAAGAAATAAAAATAGTGGGGGTACTCTGTAGTGTGCACAGCCAGCCAGTCCAAGTGGCCGAGCGGCCTAAGACGTTTTGTCTGCGCAGTTTGCCTACTAGGAAACTGGAAAGTTATGGGTTTGAATCCCAACATCGGCAGTTTATCAATTATTAAGAACAAAAAAGAGGGGCTGTTAATTGACTAAACTGTCGGCGTATGGACAAGATTAAAGTAACCGGCTATGCTTTAGAAGGTTTTCTGCAGTTTCATTCACGAACTCCAGATGAATTTCGGCATAGTTCCTGTCATAGTCGGTCGCAGCCGCATATCCTACAAATTATATCCTACTATACACAAAAATTTCTTTCACTCCACTCACATCCTTAGGTATCACAATGAACCTTATGCTCGTGTAGCCCGTCTAGCCTCTACAAACTATCTATTTATATTTCATGGACATGACTGTACAAAATCCCATTAGATTCTTCCATTGAATTTAAAACTATTGTCAACTTTTTATTTCTAGTTGCTGAAACTATAAATGCCGTGCCATTTACCTAAGCACGGCAGTGGGGCCAGGAGTAGATATTATACGAACGAAGCTATGAAAATGATAATTAATAATGTTTTTGACCTAATTAAAAATATGTCTAGTGAGATTATAACATGATTAAATTTACATGATGTCTACATCGTATCACTTCGAAAATTATCCTTATTCTCCCCTACATAAGTTTTTTATACTCCGTAATTACTAATTATGAACTAGATGTAGAGAAGAATATTATTATTACAATAATTTCTACTACTTGACTACTTGGTTAAATGAAGCTAATTTAATTTTTTCTGAAGTGATTCATTCCACTCCATAGCTGCAGGATTACCAACCAACCATCATTATAATAATAATAATAATAATTTTATATAATAAAAAATTATTTTTTTACCGTTGTATTCATGTTCGGGTTGGTATTCATTTTTTATTCATTTGTTTTTCGTTCATTGTTGTTTTTTTTTATTGAAAAAAATTTTTTAATTTGTTTCTAAATGATCATTACTAATTAATAGGGATGTTGGTTTCTTTTATACCTTATGTTGCATGGATACAAGGTCAATCGTTCAAGGTCAGTTCATTCAACTAATTTTACGCAGTAATTACACATGGTATTTGAGTGAACTCTTTCAAATCAATTTTTTCTAAAAAAGTTATGGGCCCAAAAATGTATTTCCCGATAATCTGGCCTAGGGTAGTAGTTTTTAGGGAAATTTTGAGATATAATACGGCTAGTAAAAAATTGATAAAATTGTGTTTAATTAGGGATATTAAATTACTTTCAGTCAGACGCGGATTTAGATCTTGATCCAGGCTCGGGTCGATGGCGTCAAAAGATCATGGTATCAAAATATAAAGACCGAGTAAACTTTAAAACCTAATCTTATAACTATTTTTTTCTACAATAGTTTATTTTCATTTATATCCAACTTAAATGAAATATTTTCGTACTTTTTTTTTTTTAAATTTAATTTTCTATTTGTATTTTTGTAAGTATGATAAAAATTTATATATTTTCAATTATTTTAGAACAGTAAAATTTTATATCTATTCCTACTTAACATTTTTATAGAGAATATTTACAAAACATTTGTTACTGATTTTAATTACATGCTATAAAACCTTTTTTCCGATTACAAACTTTTTAGAAACATTAAAATATTACATTTTACTTTTCCGTCGATTTAATACAAATATTAACGAAAACAATTCAAATAGAAGAAACTTTCAGTCAAATATTGTCATATTTAAGTTAGTCCGGCCACGGTTAAATTATAATAGATATTTTCATAATCATTATTTAGAACATTTTTAAGGGACACAACAACATTCATTATTATTCTATAAAAATAATACCTATGTTAGAATACTAAGTTCATGTTGACTTCAAATTAATATAGTTTCAAATTCGCCTCAATATCAGTTAGATCAGTTTTTGTATTATAAATACGTATTTCGACTACAAAGTAGTCATCATCAGTATCAATTAGCTAGTTGTAATTTACTCTTTGATAATTAGAAATAGATAGTTTTATAGAGCGTGGTGCATAAGTAACGTTATGATTTATTTAATGAATAACTTTTTTATTTCTGATTTTATTTAACCTTGGCATTTATTAAAATTTAGATTAAAGTTTGGAAATATGTTCACATTATGTTTTGAAGATAATATCATTCAAATGGTGTCGATTGTTTGCTTCGACCTGACGTGCTCTTTCCAGAGCATTTTCCATAACATGTCTTAGAATTTCAGGTCCCAGCGAACCCACTTCTTCTCGGATATTGGCCGTAAGCTTTTGGATGGTTCTTGGCATATTGGCATACATCTTACACTTTAGGTAGCCCCAAAGAAATTGGGAGCCGTAAAAGCGGGCGAACGCGGTGGCCAGTCAAAATCAGAAAAACGCGATATCATTCGATCGCCAAAAATGTCGCGAAGAAGAGCCGTAATCTTATATGGTAAAAGGTGTAACGTATGTAAAATTCTTTGCAAAGATCTCTTAGACACCAACTGCTGAGAACGTCGCCTGATGGAAGTTTCGGGATTTTCCTCAAAACTTGCTTGCACCCGAGCAATGTTCACATCATTTCGAGCTGCACGAAGTCTTCTTGCACGCGGAAGACCACAGGCAGCCCTCTGTTACCAAAGACCCTGAACCAGTAAATTTAAAGAATTGGAATCGGTAAATTGTTGGAGCGCTTTGTGTCTGAATAATCAAATGCTGACTTTCAAAATAAAATTAAACAACTTTGGTTCTTTGTTCTGTGCTGAAGTTTTTCAAAGTTAATTCTGAAAAAAAAAACGTAAACAAAAAATGTATTCACTAACTAATTCATAACGTTACTTATGGGCCACCCTATATAATTGCTGATTTGACTATACTCAAAGGATGGCCGGACTAGCTTAATCAAATTTTTATACTCTTTACATATGCGTTATGGAACTTTGTTCAAAATTTACACTACAAAGTTGAAAACATTGAAAACATTTATCGTGTCATTGATGCGGATAGAAATAATATTAAACATTTAAAAGTTTCCATATACGTCGAACTCGGTAGAATTCTGTACAAATTTTTCAATTCCATTTGTAATTTTGTGTGTTATTTTATGAAGAAAATTTTTTTTTAGTTCTCATAAAGTAGATTCTGCTTTTCATATCCCTCCTAACGAACATAAAAACTACATAGTTCGACTTCCATAAAAAACATGCCGTAATGGAAGTACTTTTTATGTACGTAACACATGTCTTTATTCAGTACACAATAATTACACCATTTTGTGATATAAAAAGACAATATACATTCTTAACGATTTACACGAATTACACTTTTATTTGTAGTTTACCGAGTGGTCCACCAAAAATGATCCGTATAAAAGCATAACAGGAAACACTTAAAATATTTTAATACTTATAGTGTTTGTAATATGATCAGTTCGAGACATTCCGAAGATATTATCTTTCTACGTAGTTCATCTATAGGCCAGGTGATAGCAGTTATGCAGGCGGTTGGTATGGGAAACGTTTGGGTTGGCCATAGTTATACAATTCGAGACATTCCAAAGATATTATCTATCATCGATTATCTATCATTGTTTCTCACTGTACCAACAGTGGGACATTGGGGTTGTCTTTCTGTATGCACCAGAATCGTGGCTGGTTACAAACAATATTAAAAAAAACGACAGTAATAGATAATCGATGTTTAAAGTATATTCGGAAACAGTTCTGACCTGTGCATTTCCGAAACGAAGACCTTCGGAAACGAGCCCATTGAAAACCATTTATTTCGGAAATTCGCAAGCAAAAATCGGAATGGGTTGCTTACGACAAAAAAGGTATCAAGAAAAAGGTTGCATCCCCCAACAACATCCTCCCACTCTGAACAAAGAGATTGAAATAATGGGCTCAACCTAAAAAAAATCACGCCACAAAGTCTTGCCCGATGACGATATATGATTGTGTTCATGACAAAGAATGATATGTTTAGGACACAAGTGCATAGTATTTCATAAACAAACAACGTTTATTCTAATCATTATTTCAAAAACGAAATAGATTCAGCACAAATCCCTACAAATATTTAAAAAATGAACACGTCAAAGTTGTATGTACCATTTAATGGACCATTTTGTATAGTATAAACTTATGTACATATGTATGTACATAAGTATGTATTAAAAAACATTTTGTTTTACAAAAGTATTACATTCCATTTTATTTGAACAGGTGTCTGAAACATAAAATCAAATTGGATATGATTGTTGCCGTGAACTAGTATGACCCTTTGTATACAATTAAAAACAATATTTATGAATATTGCTTGGATCTAAACGAATAAGTACCTAAATACTAAATATAATAATCGTTCCTAATGTTTCTATTAATCAGAGAATCATTATGATTTGTTTTTAGTCCTTGCAGATAGACGTTGCAATAAACATAATGATCAAGAAACTATTGGCAAATGTTGTATTAGTTTTGTTACATTGAGAAACAACAGTGGCGAATTCTGATTAACGATGACCACGTTTATAGATATATCGATTAATTGTATATTTATATAAATAAATAACTTTTTTATGAACTCTCACAAGCAGTATGTTGAAGCTCACTATATATATACTATTCTTTCATAAAACTATTCATCAAATAAATTTTAGAATGTAGTATAGATATCAATTTTCTGTAAACAACAATATATTTTCGTTTTAGTTTTCGTATATCCCACCGTATGACGTATGTAGGGATGACATGTTTTCTTAAACATTAAAAACAATGTGTACAAATATTTCATATGACATATTGTCACTATTGACTTTTTCACTTCACCTTAAAAACAATTTTCGTATTGTTGTTCTAATAAAGTGAGCATTAACGTGATAACTCTTATCTGCACGATTGTTCTTCGTTTTTTTTAAATGTTGGTTTTATTTTTGTTTTGTTTCATTTGAGTGTTGTATACACTTCCTTGCAAAAAAAATTGAACCTATTTTTATTTGTCTTTCAGTAAAGTCCAAGATTCTGATAGTGTATAAGGAAAGCTTAATATATTTATTTGATACACTAAGTGTGTACTGGGACTTGGCGCAGGGTATGAGACAGGCCAAGCTGTGAATAACCACAGCTAGGCTATTCGACTGTGCTCGGTTGAAACTCAATAGAATACAGTTGAGAAGGGAGGTGGGGTTCTTGACAGGATACTGTCGATTGAACTAATACCTTCATAACTTGGAGATCTCTGATGATCCCGATTGTAGGGCTTGTATGGAGGACGATGAAACCTACATTTATTTTACATTACCGAAATTTTTTTTAAATTGTCACTTTAGGGTGTTTAGGTTTGATTCTAGGGGCTTTTTAACTCACTCAAACAAACATTCTATTGGTTGAAAAGTCAGTAATAATTATTGATGGCTGACTATATGGCTAACTTATATATCTTTTTGACATTTTAACATTTCGAAGAAACTTTGTGTAATATATCCATCCTTTCCATATGCACCCATACAAACACAATAAAGAATTAAACACATATATAAGCATGTATTTGTGTTAAATGATATAACATAATCATATCTCTCTCAGTCATATTTCTATCATAATTGATACTCTTGTTTTATTATTTTGTTTTGAAAAATTATTAGAATTACATACCTTAAACTGGCTTAAACTCGGCCTGGCGCCGAGATATTATAAAAGATAAATAGAGTAAGTCTATATTAAAAACTGTTTAACGTTTATTTCTATCGATTTCTTCAAGATAAAAATTAATACATATTTTATATTGTTCGTAATTATTACTACAGACAACAACAAAAGCATTGAGAAATTTTTTGATTCAGCTTGATTCAATTTTATTTTAGGGGATTGTACACTCCAGTTCAAAAAAAATGAATAGATCTGAAATGTTAATTATCTTACATTTCATAAAACTCCTCACTTTTGCAACTCTCTGTATAATGTACAAAGATAAGTAGTATATTTTTTAAGTGTGTAAAAAAGAAATGGAAGTATAAACTGAATTTATATTTTTTATTTGTATATACGGTGTCAGTGACAGAGTGAGAAAACATATATGTAATGTTAATACATGTTAAGTGTTATATCGTACTGTTATGTATAAAAATAAAATAAAATGTTGTATCTGTTACTACAAGAATAATCAAAATTGTGAGAGACTGATTCGTTTCAGGTCTGTTCATTTTTTTTGAACGGGAGTGTATGTTGTTTGGTTGTCTCTTGTATACTTACATAAACAGAACTACTCTAATAGTGTTGTTATTAATCATTACCCGCCTGTGTCAGTACATTACGTCCTCAATTGGTCGAGTATGGCTAAAAGCAAAAATTACATATGTGGAGTATCAGATAAATAGTTATTCTTTATTGAAAGAAAAATTGTTGTACGTTTTAGTCATTTTTAACCTGCGTTAACTCGGTAGAGACAAGTCTGCGAAATAGATTTATATAGTTCGATAACTAGGAGCTTAGTTTGTAATTTTGGTGCTCGTTGGGTTAAGCCAGAAATCCAATCTCGAAAGTCGTCTGCTGACTTTACTTCAAGCTAGCAGAGGATTACTTAGAAATTTCGCAAAATGTACATAGTACAATAATTAGATGCTTTTAAGGTGCTTGGTTTGTAATTTTAGTGCCCTTTGGATTTAGCCAGAAATATAATCTCAAAAGTTCTGTACTAACTTGATATCTACGTAGTAGAGCTGTAAATAATTATTATTGCAAGAATTTTAGTATTTTTTAAGTGCTTTTAAAAACGAAATTCTAGCGGAACCCTTTTTTTGCAATTTTTGATCGAAATAAACCTTTAGGCAACACATAATCTTAGGATATTTAGAATAATCGAATGGAAATTTCGATGTAGCATTCCTAAAAATAAGTGCTGTAAAATACAATATTTCTGATTTTAATGCTAAACCTGCAATTAACCGAAATTAGGTGCTCAATTTATAATTTTAATACTTCTTTTCATTTAAGAATTTTCATTTACGTAGAATTTAAGTGCATTTTAGGTGCTTTCAAAACGTTCGAAAATAAACTCGAAATTCTAAGTGGAGCCTTTTACCCAATTTGTGATTGCAATGGATCTATAGACTGCACATAATCTAGGATATGCAGAATAATCGGATCCAATTTGCACTATGGCATTCGTGAAAAGAAGTAGCATAAGAACGCAATATTTCTGATTTTAATACTCAATCGCTAAGTTAAAAATCTACCCTCACCAAAAATGAGGGATTTTCATGATAGAAAAACTCACATTGGAATCGAGATGTAGATATAACGAACTATTCAGAAGAATAGGTACTTTCTAAATGCGTGATTGTCAATTTTAGTGCTTTATCATCCCTCCATCATAGTTTCACCTTTTCAAAAGATAGATAGATAGATAAACTGTTGAGGCTGCCCTAGACATCGATCATAAAGTCCATTGTGATGCCTAAGGATGTGAGGATGTGAGTAGGGTGGAAGAAACTTTTGTGTGTAGACTAAGAATTGGTAGGATATGCGGCTGCAGCCAACTATGAGAGGAACTATGCTGATATTCATCTTGGGTTCGTGAAGAAAACTGCAGAAGACCTTCACAAGCATAGCCGGTTACTTCGTTCTTGTCCGTACGCCGACAGTTTAGTCAATTAACCACCCCAATTTTTTTCCTTAATAATTAAAAAACTGCCGATGTCAGGATTCGAACCCATAATCTCCCAGTTTCCAAGTAAGCAAACTGCGCAGGCATAACGCGTTAGACCGCTCGGCCACTTGGACTGGTTGACCTATTCAAAAAATGAAAAAATCTCGGTACCGCTGATAGTATGTAAATCCGTTCAGCAGACTTTCCTCTACTGACTAAACACAGTACTATCGTCTGTCTCTCGAATATTTATCGAAAATCAGGATTCTTACTTTCATCCTGTCTCTCGCTGACTTATTATCGTCTCGTCTCATTTATCTCATCTCTCGTAGCATCACTAATTTTCACTTATCAGTAACGAATTGAAATTAAACACTGCTACTTACGTAATAAAGTATTCAATTTGAAAGGTGAATGAAAAATTCATTGAATAGTTCGTTGATTAAAATTGATTTAAATAGGTCATATGTGAGTAAAAGGTGGTATTATTAAGCACATAACTATACACATTCAAGTAGTCACTGTCAGTGGCGTAGTTGAAAGCTAATAAACCGCCTGAAAAAAATCTTCCCTCAAGGTAAGAAAAATAGTGAGAATTTGAATGAATTAAAAAAGAAAAACATATTTTTAATGTGAGAAACAACTATTTATGTATCATAAATGTATAATAAATATATTATTGTCATTTTTTTCTGCAAATTGTTCAATTAACTTATCTCTATTGATTTTATAAAAAAACTGGTATTAATATAGTGTAAAAGATTGGCGTAGATCCTCTGATGTGCTTGATTTTATTAGATATTACCCGCACTCCGATTCTATTTTAATGATTTCTTTCAAATCTAATTCTTTTAAAAATTCCCGCTTTTAAACTACACTAAACAAAACTCACTAAATTTAACTAGGTCTATGTATACAGAGGTCAATTTTTTATTAGCAAATGTCATCATGTTTCAACCTAAGAATTACTTGTGGATGATTAGCACATGATAAATTAAAAATAAAATGTTAATATTGTTTCTAAATGTTTTTATTTATTTAAATAGTAAATTAAATTTAAAAAGAATATTCAGATTTTTACCAGTTACGTATATTTTTATTTGACGAGAATAGTAATAACATTAAACATTAAATTGAATTAAATACAGAAAACGATTAACGAAGACTAATAATTAACACGAAATATTACAATATTTAACAGAAATACGTACAAAAATATATAGTTTAATTTACAATGAATTGATTCCTATTATCGGATTGAAATATAATAAATTTCCCGAGATTGGACCTTATAACCATCCCAGGTCAAAGCAAAAATGCAAGAGAGAGTATTTTTACTATTTGTACAAAAAGGTAAGTTCTCATTTGGTATTATTCCATAAATTTCAGACAGTTGATTCATATTTTAGACTCAAAACCTATATAACAATACCCAAACTAAAGATGCTCCGAAATAGAGATTAAACTACACCTGAAGTAAAGAAACGAAAAATTTATCGTTAGCATAAATTGACATGAAAAATATAAATATATCACTTGAAAACCAATTAGTTTGTGAAAATCAAAACGTGAGTAATAATTGATTTATTAACTAGCCTCCATCTCAAATGAAACATAATAATAATAATAATTATTATTGCGTTTCAATCCACAACTTTGATGCTATGGCGGTATATGTTATTTTACAATACTAGTATCGCGAAGATGCGCAACGCGCGCGTGAATTTCTTTATTTTGTTATAGCTGCTCTTTCAACTGCGGGTGTCACTTTTTCTAATCACTTCAAGTCTCGCTTCGCGCGTCTGGAGTAAAAATTTCATGACCAATCAAAAGCCGTCTTAAAAGCTTCACATTCTGCAAAAAGTTGTAAGTTGTGCGAGAAATCTTGCCTCTTGTGAGAACCCTGACTGTGCCTCAATTACACAGGGACCTTATACAAGTTAGACTTTTAAATTGAAATTTTTACAACATACTACTGATTTAAAAAATCACATTTTTCCGCGAGTGGGGCCCTCTAAAGCTCGGAACCCCTGCCGCGAGATTCGCGGCCCCTCAGCTACGCCCCTGGTCACAGTATTTCAAAATGAAAAGTCTGTAATAAGTAAAGAAATGCGTTATCATTATGATGATATATGTGAGTTGTTAGTTCAATTGAACATACGAAAACGAATAATCATCATTGTTTTTTTCCACTTTCACTCTTTTGTTCCATTATTTTTCTCTTATCTCTCTTTTAAGAAATGATTACGTTGTGTGTCAATAAAGCATCTCTACGTTTAATGGACGTTGGGATTTAATATCAACATTCTCACTATAATTTGAAAATTTATTCACATTTTATGCGTGAAAATGTTTCTAGACGTGTCTAGACGTGGAGTTACGGCAGACGAATATTTTCTTATTTGGATTGCATCAGAAATTTACGAGAAGAATGATACATCAATAAAACTCTGGGCCAAATCTATCCCCGTAATAAATATAGTAGTTGTGGTAGCAGCGGAGGTCGAAGGCTGACAAGTAGACCTTTCTAGGTCTTTCTTACCGAACCTTCACTGACAAGGAATTTGTGTGTAGAATAGGAATTGGTAGGGTGTGTAACTGCAGCCGCCTTTGATAGGAACTATGTCGATATTTATCTGGAGTTTGTGAAAGGAAACTGCAGAAAACCTACACAAGCATAACCTAGTTACTTCAGTTTAGTCAACAAACCGCCTCATTAATTTTGTTTTGATATGAATTTAATTGAGAAACTACTAGTGTTGGGAATTGACCCAGCAACCTCCCAGTTCCGAGTAGAACGCCTTTAACAACTGGACCACGCGGACTGGTAAGACTAATAAATATAAGACTCGCAGAAACGAGAATTTCAAGTCGAAGCGGAATAATATTCGGAGAAGTTACGGCGAGTTTGTGAAGTAAATACACTTTTAAGAATTGTTTACGGTGTGTTACGCGAAACGAATTTTTCGAGATATTTTCTCTCTGTTGTGCAACAGAGAGAATAGGCAGTGTAAGATTTAAGGTCGCAAGATATTCAGTTTCCAAGTAGCGCGGTATGCCTACTTGGAAACTAGGAGGTCATGGGTTTGATTCCCGATATCGGCAGTTTGTCAATTATTAAGAAAAATGGACAAGAACAATTGTTTGGACAAGAGCGAAGTAACCGGTTATATTTGAGAAAGTTTTCTGCATTTTCCTTCACGAACTCCAGATGAATATCGGCATAGTTCTTATTATAGTCGGCTGCAACCGCATATCCTACCAATTTCTAGTCTACACACAAAACTATTTCCACTCCACTCACATCCTCACATCCTTAGGCATCACAATGGACCTAATGGTCGAAGTGTAGCCCATCCAGGGCAGCCTCGTCAATCTATCTATCTATGTATCCACGAACAAAATACATATTTTTAATAAAAGAGATCCATTTCCGAACGATCACTTGACTTCGCTGGATGAAGATTCTAAAAGAAACAGTCAATTTCAACATTTTGTTTTACTACACCCAAATGTGGAACAAGCTCAACTTTGATGTCTAACGTGCCAAGTGAATCCTGGTTTTTTTCTGTGGCCGTCAGAACAGTGCAGTCACATACAAAATTTTGGTATAGAAGATGTTCATAAAATGGCCTAATTAGCCCATTTCCGCTAAGTTGTCCGGCCGTCCGTCTGTAAACACGATTACTCAAAAACGGACCATGTTTGGACAAAATGGGCAAAACTGTTTATCTTTGAAACCGTAAGAGATAGAACGAAAATTTCGAACGAAGATAAAAAATG
Source organism: Nineta flava (assembly GCA_963920215.1). Classification (NCBI taxonomy): domain Eukaryota; kingdom Metazoa; phylum Arthropoda; class Insecta; order Neuroptera; family Chrysopidae; genus Nineta; species Nineta flava. The sequence continues at coordinate 14,754,686 of OY986046.1, read as the reverse complement.
TTCCTTTTTTAAAAATAAACAACTTTTGTTTGGAATTTATTTTCATAAATTCAATATACACTGGGTATTTAAGCAATTCACTAAATTAGTTGTTATTTGTTTTTGTTATTATTTATTATTAGTCTCTATTGTTAGTATAATTGCATTTCGGTTATATTATACCATCGGAAGTGACAACCGTTTACTTACTTTGAAATTTAAGTAATAATGAAAATGAATTGGAAATGGATTGGTGAAGTCAGAACATTAATAACATTTTTTGAACTCAAATGTTAGTTATGAATAATCATATACATCTAGGATGGAAATCGAACCCACGACCTCTGACCTTCTAGATCAAATACATTATTTGTTATTCAATGCAAGAAACTTTATAAATTTGTACAGCTTGACATTTCTAGAAACTAATTTAGAGATATATGTAGTGTAGAACCTTCGGTACATGAGTCTGTCTCGCATTTGACCGTTTTTTTTTTTTCAAACATCATTCCCATTTTCTACACCAAAAAGTATGTTTTATGGCTATTTATAAAACTATATACTCGTACCTCTGTTATGTGAAAATATTTCAATTTGACATGATTATGTGCTCTGTATATTTCCTTTTTTAGTTTTTCTTCCCTTTTTTTTTATTTTATTTCACAAACTTTATTGGACTTTCTAGTACTTTTTCTGTATATGTATGCATGTATGTATTTATATATGGATTGAATATGGTATATGTCTGTATGAAAAGATTGATTGTAAAAACACTTTTTAAATCACATTAAAAGTGGTAAACTTTCACACAAATATAATATACTCGAATCTAGTTACCTACCTTTCTAACCGTAAGAAAAATGTTCGAGTTGTGTGTTGATTGATAAAAATTTGTTCATTTTATTTAGGGTTTTTTTATATATGCTTTTTATGATTTTTGATAAATATTTATTATTTTTATTTTGACGTGAATAGCTCTTTTAAATTTATTTCTTTAATCATTAGCACTATTAAACGTAAATGTGATATTATGCAATACCACAATGCTAAACACCATGATGGAGGAATATTCGAAAATATGGTTTAACATTTTCTTTTATCGGAATTATTTTTTTTTTTTTTTTGGGGGGGGGGGGATATTTTTCTTTTAATTTGTGTGGATTGTTGTTTTATGTTATACCGTTAATAGAATACTATCATTTATTTCCAAACATTCCACATAAAATTATAAACGATATTTAAAAAAGAATTTTGAATAGTTAGAAATAATGGTAAACTTAAGAAGACAACAATGAACATTATTTGACCCACTCTTATTACATGTTATGGCATACTGAAGTCTGAACAACAGAACAAATCATAACAACTGATCTGTTCTCTTAAAAAAACCTCACTCTCCAAGCGTCATCTAACTGAATGCGTATCGTACGACACATTCAACACACAACAGTTTAACTTTAAATAAGAAAACAAACCTATAAAACCTCCTTCTCATACACATTGCTTAATGTATACATATGTACTCTCTCATACTCGTGGGAGATCTACCATGGCAAGAGCTCGGGAAGGCACTGCTTCAGAGTGCAACAAATAACTTCCATTAACTTCACATTAACTTCACATTAACTTCCATTAAAAAGATATCGAAATATTGTAGTACACCATTGTCACAGTTCTGTCCAGCTGACATTTTTGTATCAGCGTATACAACATTTGTATGTCATTTGAGGGTATCGCTGGATTCGTCTTAATTGTGAGAGTGCTATAGATTATAATATTTAAATGTCTGCAAATCATAAAAGAGAAGTGGAAAATTGTGTGTAGTTGTTCGAACTGTTTGGAGAAAATTATAGGAATAAAATAATGATGAGTTTAAAGTCCAGGTAAATTTTTCTTACGACTCCAGAAAAACTATCAGTTCAAAATTCCAAATCGTTACAATCGTTTCAAAGCTATAGCTTCTATAGAAATACCTGAATTAACAAAATTTTGGACATAAATTATTTTGAATTTAAAATATTGACGTTTCGAGTTATCAAAGTTTAGCAAAAAATAATTATTTTATATCACTTTTACTTGTTAATTAATGAACTAATATTAATTTGAATAAATAAATGTGTCTCGTTGCTGATTGGACAACGAGACTTTAAAAATAAAACAACGAACATAGCAACAACATCACTTCAACAAGAATTATAATAAAATATCTGATAATATCAAATTACAAACTAAAAAACTGAGCTAGTATTGATGTTAATATCGGTGAACTTTTCATGTTGTACATTTATATACCGGTTGTTTAGTTTACATCTTCCCATAGCAGATCTCCCACGAGTATGAGAGCGTACATTTATGTATACATTAAGCAATGTGTATGAGAAGGAGGTCTTATAGGTTTGTTTTCTTACTTAAAGTTAAAGTGATGTGTGTTGTATGTGACGTACGATACGCATTCAGGAGAGATTATACGCTTGGAGAGTGGGGTTTTTTTAAGTGAACAGATCAGTTGTTATGATTTGTTCTGTTGTTCAGACTTCAGTATGCTATAACATGTAATAAGAGTGGGTCAAATAATGTTCATTGTCGTCTTCTTAAGTTTACCATTATTTCTAACAATTGAAAATTCTTTTTTAAATATCGTTTATTATTTTATGTTGAATGTTTGGAAATAAATGATAGTATTCTATTAACGGTATAACATAAAACTTGCTAAACAATATCCGAGTAGAAATCTGCCCGGGTATTTTCTAGCATTTAAGGAGAATTGTACAAGTGTGAACAATTCTTTGCCTTAATTGTTGCAAATTTTCAGACCTATTCCGCGAATCGATCTGTGTTTCGAGAAAACCCCACAAAAACAATCGTTAGGAGATAGATCTGGTGATCTGGGTGGCCACTTCATGGTTCCAAAACCACTCATAAGACGTTCCTGGAAATTTTCTTCCAGAAACTACCTTACTATCATGGCATTGTGTGCAGGGCAACCTCCTTGTTGGAACCATGCAGATTCCAGGTCTAAATTAGGAAGAGCTCTAACAGTTAGCAATATATTATCTTGTAACAAACTCAAATATTTTCGAGAATCAAAAGATCCGGCAATGAAGAATGGTATATTCCAGCTCAGACATTCAGTTTCTGTTGAAACTGAGTTCGGGTACTGACATATCGATGTCGATTTGTCTGAGACCAATATCGCAAGACAGATGGATTATGTTTTCCATGTAATGGAAAAGACGATTCATCAGTAAATAAAATATTTCTGATAAAATTATCTTCTTGATTCGCCTTTTCTATCGCAGTTTCACAAAACTCCATCTTACGATAAGAGTCCTCAGGCAAAATCTCTTGGTGTTTTTCATATTTAAAACATTTGAAACTGTTCCGTTTCCAAATGTTTGCAACTGTAGCGTTGCTTAGGCCCAGATCTTCACCAACTTCTCTTGTCGATTTTTTATCGTCAATAGATAGTACACTACAAACTGCTATATCTCTCTCTTCATTTTTTGGTGGGGCTTCCTCATCTTTTTTGTGGCAATTTTTACAATCAGATAAACAAGCATATTTTTCAAAACAGTGAATAAATAATATTCATAACTGTTCGAGTGGTTGGTGATTGTCTACCTTCAAATGCCACAATAAATAAATTGACACATTCCTGTGCGGAATGTCCGGAAAATTACCATTTAACAATTTGCACTTTTTCTTCTTTTGTGAAACAATAACCCATTGTTGTAATAATACCAATAAATAAAATACACAAACACGTATTTTCCAAAAGCATTCACACAGTAATGATTGCATATTATCAAATCAATTAATAATATTTGTATTCAACAAAAAATCCCCTTTCTCTAAAATTTATACAGGCACATACAACACACAACAGTAACAAAACAAACCTATAAGACTTCCTTCTCATACACATTGCTTAATGTATACATATGTACTCTCTCATACTCGTGGGAGATCTGCTATGCGAAGATGTAAACTAAACGCACGGTATACAAACATCAGTAGAGTATTGTGTCACTTTGTTGTCAACCATCAATAGATCAATAAAGTTCTCTCTATTCTATCTTCAATTAATTTAGTTTCAATCTGTTTTTAAATAAATACACCAATCTCGTTATTTTTTTTTTATGTAATGACATTTTTTTTATTGAATTGTTTAAATGTTATACAGGTTGCCTGTTAGAAAATTTTTTAAATCATTTTGACATTAGTACATGAGGTTATGACAACTATTGATAGTTTCTGAAACTATTTTTATCAATCGTTTTCTTATTACGATAAATATGGTTTTGCAATAAGGATGCTCGATTTTTAAATGTTAATAAAACAAGTTGTGTGTGAGATATTTATTCACTCATTACGCCAGATATCCACTCATTAAATTTCATTACGCCAGATGTCGCACCCGGAGCTACAGTCCGAACAATTCAAAAATTCTTATAAAAAACCAATACACGCACTGATTGATCCCGCCTGAACATGCAAAAAGCGACTGTATGAAGGTACTAATAGCCTTTAGTTGATAGGGTGGGGAAAATTTTATGGAAATATTTTTATAGCCTCTGAGTCCGCGTAACTACTGTAAGGTTAATGGTTAAACCGAAAAGTAATTTTTGGTCTGAATTTGGAGGTAATTTGGACCCTGAAAACATGAAAATCATGTTCATTTGACGATTTGGTAAACGCTTTACAAGATATACGGTCTGAAATCATATATTCTATCCATCAAGACACATCATGTGTGAAATTTTCAAAGATATCGAATCCTCTATTATATAAACCTTTCTATAACTGATGTAGAATTTTCTAATTGATTTTTATTTGCTTTGTGTACTAGAACTAGGTTCAATGGTTTTGTCGACAAATTGCATAACATCCGCTAAATGTTGATGAGAAAACATTTCAAAAACAACTCTCACTTATTTTATAAGGATTCTTTAACTAAGTTTTCCTTGTGAATATGATGAAACATAACCTCTTTATGTCACTTTCAACAACTTTTAGTTTGTTTATGTTTTTGAATTTGATACTTGAGTAAGTGTTTCCAACTATTGTTTTTCCATTAAAACATGAGATCTTATATCCGACAATTTGTTTATTGTGTTCTAATAACAATATTGTTCGAACCAACATAGAAATTGATTAACTCTTAATTTACTTGAATCAATAACGACAATACCGCGTGATTCAAAAATAACACACTGATATGAAACGGAATTTATATTTGATATAGATAGCTTTATATTGTAGCCTCTACTAACTCGAATGTTTCTTAAATTTCAGTCTGTTCTAAATAAACAGTACGTACTATTTCTTGAAAACAGTACTCTATTGGTTACCCACAATTGTAACAGGTGATCAAAATGCTGTAATGAAACTTCCTTACTTTTTCTGATTACAGAAAAAATGCTTCACTACTCATTTTTGACATCTTGAAAGAATTCTTCCTGCACGCCCAATTATTTTCTATTATACCAAAAACAATTATCGATGGAAACATTAATAGAATTTAGGCCGAATGGAAAACAATTCAAAATTCCGTCTTGAACACAAATATATGCATGTGTGTGTATTTATCTTTGTTCTGTGTCCTAACTATACTAACTATACTAGTGGTAAAGTTACTCCTGACGTCATATTCCAAGATGGCGGCTTTAGCCAGGCTACATTTCAACAATTAGGTATACCGACAATACTATACATAGAAATTCACGCTCTTTTAAGAAATAAAAATATAAAAAAAGATAAGTTTAACAAAATAATAATCTTTTGTTTATTGTAATAACATAACCATATCAACGCATAATTAACTATCACAGTTGAGTCTGACTACTATGTTTCTAATTGTTGCCACTAAATTTTATAGTCCTAAGAAACAAAAACCAATAACATGGTTGAACTACCTTAATTATGTATTATCCATCAACAGATAAATCAATTGCCAAAAATGTTTTTTTTGTGGACATAGATGACAGATCGTTTAAATACAAAAATATTCTCTCAGGTGTGTCAGCAGGGGCGTAGCGACGAAAAATGGTGCCCAGGACACGCATCCAAACTGCGCCCCGTTCCCTTTGTAAATTATTATAAAAACAGATATCTATACATTTGTTAATTATTTTTTTCCTAGGATATCCGACAAATATTGATCTTTTCCCAAGGTAAGGTAGCTCATGAAGGCTTGCGTTAAGGGTACTATGAGTACCAATACCTACTAGGACAACTTTATCTACTAGGACAACCTTAAAAGTAAATACACTGTCCAGGCACTGTCGCTCACCACGAGAAAAACAATCAAGCAGTTTTAATAACAATTAACACTCACTCGGTCAGGAATATTTTAATCTAAATAAGAAATCAGATCACTTCGTATGTTACATACGGTAGGTATGTAATGTAACCAAAAACACTACTGTGCTGCAAATGATGTGTCAAAGTCGAACTGCGCATTGCGCGCACCGCTCAAGCGGTTCACGGACTTCAATTGGATTTCAATTGTTTGATAGAGGGTATCTTTTTAAGCCCGACTAACATTACTTACAAAATTAGTGGCATAAAGTTTAGTTTCACAAAACTAATTAGGATCAAAATTTCACGTGTAAATATTAAGTTTTACAAATTTTACTAATTTTGTAATGTAATGTATGTAGGTACTATACATAACATTCGCAGTTTATTCTGGAAGAAATGTACAATAATAATTAAATGATCCTCAAAAGACTTTTATTTCGCCATGTTTGCTAATTTGGATTGTATTTTTTTTTAAAATAGGTATTTAGTAAATTTCGTTTTTTTGCGCCCTCCTTGATGGCGCCAAGGGCACGTACCCTGTCTGCCCCACCAAAGCTACGCCACTGCGTGTCAGTGTTTGTATAAAGAAAAATGCGGCATTTTCAAAAGCACTCATATTTGTTATATTTCAGTATAAATAATATTCTAATTAACAACTTGTATAAAAAATAATAAAAACACATTTATTTTATTTAAACCAATCCATTTTCATTATGATTACCTCACTAACTTTACATAAACCCTGTACAAAACTTTATGAAACTGAGGCGAGACAGAATTACCCCGACGGCAGTCCAAGGGGGATAACAAACTTCGGTGGCTCGAATGTCAAAGGTTATATAATTATTATATATTGTCATATTTTATTTAATCTTTTACAAAGTTGATTACAAAAATACACAAATATTATCTTTTAGAAAATCATATCAGACATTCAAATTATGAAATATGTTATATATATATATATATATATATATATATATATATTAACAGTTACACAACTTCTATAAAAATAAATAGATGTAGTCTGTGTGTAAATGTTATATGGTATGTTATATGGTGAATCAAAAGTCATGGAGTTTTTTGAAAGGGTGGATAGGAGATGAAGAAAAGTCCTTGGACATTTTTGCATCTAACGGCGGCATTTGGTGTTGTTTTTTTAAAATTAAGAGCTGATTAGATTTTGAAATCGATCGGTACAGCAGTGTAAAAATTCTTTAAAAAAATTTTTTTGGGATTATCATAAAGATAGTCAGGATAGTTTTTAGGACCTCAAAAAATTCAATTTCGGACTGAAGTCAAAAACTTCCCAATATTTAACCGAAAATCTTCAATTTATTTAACGAAAAGTTGAAATTAAGCCTAAAATGCAATTGATTTGATCAGTGCAAAAAAAATTAATAAATTCTCGTATAATTTTTTTCAATATTTTAGTGAGCTAAATTATTGGTGATTCGTTGCTTAAATTTGTTAACGAAAAATGTAGTTTTCAGGTATAATGAATCATTCAATTTTTATTGAATTAAGAGCTCGCATCCCTCACGTATCTCTGCTGCCGCTACGTTCATTCCCCACTATTTCTTATTTCGTTAACGCGCTTCTCTAATTGGTTACTTTATTTAATTAATATCTAGTTAACGGTGGATCAGGTGTAAAAATGCCCAAGGACTTTTCATCTTAGAATTTCATCCCCTATCCACTCTTTCAATAAACTCCATGACTTTTGACTCAGCCTATATGTTTAAAATAATAGAAATTTGTTTAAAATAATAGACTCGTTATTTAGTGTTTATAATAAAGAAATTTGGTATCCATTGTAACGAAATTGAAAATATGTGCTATCGACTTTAAAAGTGGCGTTCCTTATTCAAAATGCCCGTTTTGAAATTTACATCCATCACATTAGTTTTGTCAATAAAAGAAAGGTTTTGTAATAATATTTTTTCGCGAAACATAGTTTTAGAAACCTTGTTCTAGCGCATTTTTCTCTCTTGATGTCATGGTCATAGGCATACATCGACACAGCCACCTACTAATTGATAGTTTCTGAAATTGCCAGAAAGGATACACTTGGTACCAATGGACCTCATAACAAATCTCCTAAAGATTCGATAAACATAATAAGGAATATGCATGAAAATTTTTGTTCACTTGAATTGAAGCATGTTTACTTGACAAATATCAAGGTAAAATTACTTTTTAAATAACTTTAAAAATATGCGAGATATGAATGATTGAAATTCCCGATTAGACAAAGAGGGTGATAGCCCTCTTGATATGTTATGTGACGTCATATTACACTTTCACCATTTGAAATACACGTAAAACTCCGTTTTTAGTATTTTTGCAAGAAAGAGACAGATAATAATCTTTAAAAGCTTATAGCTTCCTTGATATTTTTCGAATTTTAATTTCGTTTTTAAATATTATTACAGTATTAACAGTATTTTCAAATTCTGAAAATAAATGTGAAAAAAAATTTTCATGCATATTCCCTATTATGCGTTCCGAAAACATAATCTTTTTGATGCGTCATTGTTATAGGGATAAATTTATAGAAGTATTACACACAACATGTGTCGCTTTGCCTCTTGTTGTAAAATTCGTGAATATTTGAACACCTAATTTGTTAAAAACCCTGAAGGTGTTTACGCTTAAAACGGTAGATAACAACTGCTAAACATGTATTATGAACACATATGTATATGCAAAACCCCAATTAAAAGATCGAAACTCTGTATGATGTAATTCTATAATAGATAGTGATGTCGCGAGACAAGATTATCATGTCTCGTGTATTTTATTGGCTTGTGAAAGTTTTCTTTCGGCTCATCTGGTCTTGTTTTTACAGTTGAAGATTTTCGTGAAAAAATACAATTGAAAAAAAATCTAACTTTAGATATTTAAAAATAACTTTAAAATCATTTTTCTATTCATATAGAGTGCATATTTTTCTAATTTACTTAATTTTTATATTTGAATTGAAACATTAGAGATACAATGTAAAGTTTGAAGAAACATGAAAATATTTCTCGTAGTCAAACGCCGGGAATTGTTACAGTTGGGCCTTCGACTACGAAAAATATTTACAAGGTTCTCCAAATTTTTCGTGCCTTTTTCGTATCCGAGTTTTTTTTAAACTTATTTATTTAAGACTTCTTAGTATAATATTAAATATTTGTGAATTAAAATCATTCATTTGATATCAAACTCGATACATTTGTGAATTTTTTTTGCCTAGCGTAGTATGTAAATCATATCCGTCATGTTGGATTTAGTATGACGCCACATATGCGAAACTCTAAACGAAACTACCGACACATAATTTGTCAAAATATGATGTAGCTTAGGAGCTACATGGGAACAAATGAACATACTTACATACATACATTCCCGTTCAATAAAATTGAACCGACCAGAACCGATCAGTCTCTCACAATTTTGATTATTCTTGTAGTAAATGTTTTTGACAGATACAACATTTTATTTTATTTTTATACGTAAAAGGGAGATAGAACACTTAACATGTATTTACATTACATATTCTTACTCTATCATTGACTTGTTTACATATATAAAAAATACAAAAGTGAGGAGTTTTATGAAATGTAAGAAAATTAACATTTCAGGTTGGTTCAATTTTATTGAACGGTAATGTTCATAGACTGCTAAACACATAATCCTCCGTATTCGGGTAAAAATTAAATTACCATCCAAAACGATAAGCTGCTTTATGATGAGTCCATATTTACAGTTTAAACATCTATAGAGATTGAAAGAGAGTACAATCGTCTGTCTTTCGAATATTTGTCTGTCGAATTTATGCTGACTTATTTTCGTCTCGTCTCGTTTCTCTCGCCTCTCGCGGCATCACTATTGATAGATATTCGGATGAGATAAAATATATTCTCGTTTGAGTTACAAGTAAATGTCTTTCTTATTTCTGATGTTCATTCAAAATGTACAAAAGCCTTAAGCAATTGCATTTTTCTGTTGTGAAAAATTGAAAATATTTGAAGGTATTATTATTCCGTTGGCGACAGGTTTCTTGGGGATGAGATAACCGAAGAAAATGGATATATTTTCGAAAACTTTTATCGAAGTTAATTTAAAACATTGTTTTCAAGCCGATGTTTTAGAGGCAACAGTCTCTAGTTCTTCATCTTTCAGATTTATAATATCATTTTCGAGGCTGTTAGTCAGTCCATCTTAGATTGGAGCTCGCAGTGATTTGACCATATAAACTTCTGAATTCATAAAACTACCTGTAAAAATTTTTAAGCCAAAATTGGAAATGCGGTATTGTCATGCATCCGTTTTCGATTTCTTATCTATTTTAGCGAATTTCCTGAAAGGAAATAGAGCTATTGGTCCCGTACCGAAGTCAAAATTTCGCAAAAATTTCTTCAAATGTCCATCGATCCTACCTAGTAGATGTCAAAAATCACCATGTGAAAAATTTATATATATATATCTATGGACATATATATATATATATATATATACATATATATATATATATATATACATATATATATATATGTGTCTGTCATCACTCTAGCGGTCACAGTTTTCATTTTATCGGGATGAGATTTGGTATTTGAGGCGCTTTTGATATTCAAAAGGTCAAGTTCGTTAATGGGTAAAATCGGACCAGGGGAAAGGGGGGTTTAGAGGGAGGGGAATACATAAAATTTGAGATATCTCCCTTAAAATTTGAAAAATCGAAAAATTTATAAGAAGTAAAGTTGTAGGTAAGTAAAGTTGTAGTTTTACTGTAATTTTGTTTCTTATCATTTTTTCTGTAACAACAATATTTACAGAAATATTGACGGTTTAATATTGAAAATTAAATTCCTTAATATCTCTGTACACATTAGAGTTTGAGCAAAAATGATAAGGTGATGAATTGTAGCAAATTTGATTTTATACAACTTTATTCCTTACGCATTTTTCGATTGTTCTACTATTAAGAGAGATATTTTATATTTTGTGTTTTCTTCTTTTTTGATACCTCCCCCCATTCGCCTCGACGTATGTCATTTATTGAGAAAATTGGACTTGCAAATGCTAAAATCATATATGACATTTCATTTTGATCAGACTAAAATTGTGATCACTAGAGAGTGATTTATTCTAAGGAAATTCGCTAAGTTGAAGCAGCTCCTGCGTAACGAATTTTTTTTTAAATTGAAATATACAAAATTTAGGCTCAACTTTCTATAGGATGAAATTCGTTGGGTATCCACAGAACATTAGTATTATATACTTATTTATGAAACTAGTTATTTTTACTAGTTTAAATAAATATTTTTAGGGTTCCGTACCTTAAATGAATAAATAGAATCCTTATAACATCACTCTCATGTCCGTCTGTACGTCTATCGCAGAGGTTTTTCTCAAAAAATTTGTAACATAGAAAATTTAAATTTGGCATAATGTTGGGTGTTGCATATGGCCTAGAAGGTAGGCCTGTCTAATCTGTCTTTACCGACCCCTAAAGAACAAGGAATGCAGACTAGGAATTTGGGAGGATAAGCATCTGTAGCCGACTATGATAGTAGCTATTTTGATATTTATCTGGAGTTCGTGATGCAAACTGCAGAAAATCTTCACAAGCATAGCCGGTTAGTTTTATCCATACGCCGACTACTGAATCGATTAACCACCCTATTAATTAATCATTCATTTATTTTTTATTGAATTGACAAACTGGTGTTGAGAATCGAACTAGCAACCTTCTAGTTCCGAGTAGAAATCCTTTAACAACGGGCCACATGGACTGGTGGGGATTGAACCCAAGATCTCTGCATTCCACACCAGTGTTTTGCCAACTGAGCTACCCAGATGCTATGGTAGAATGTACATATGTTTTTATTACTTAGTATGGTTGTGTATAAAAGGCTTTTCCATAGAAAAATAGATTAAACCAGAATGTCAAAAGTACACAGGCAAAGACCAAACAAAATAAGAATAAAATTTATAACCATTTGTAAGCATTTGAGGTTTATGTGACACAAAGTAAATTTTGTCAAAATAGAATGACCATAACATTTACAAGCTTTAAAATCATGCGTATACTATTACCTTTGTCTGAGAGAATATACCAACAACAAAAAAAAAAGGTTTTATTATCTAGAAAACCTTTCGAACAAACATGTATATATAGGTTTTGATTGATTATCTACATGTGAGACGGTCCGAAAATGTTGTTCCCATTCCATTTTAATACAATTCAATCTTTTTGAATAAATAGTGTCTTAATAAAAATTCTAAGCTGGTGTGCCAACATCGATGATCATTTTTGAATACAAAAAACATATGTTTAGTGTGTCTAGACAATATTTTTATACTATAAACCATAGATGGGCAGGGTTTGACTTCACAAGCTCTGATTGAGAGGTAGAAAGAGAGATAGAGTAAATATAGGGTACCTACCAATTATTATTATTTTCTTTTTTTAATTAAAACATTTTTTGAAAAAAATATACTCTAGGCCCACCTCTGCTATAAACACATCACTTACATACCACGACAATTGAATTTTTATTACTTAAAAATCGGGTATCATAACATGAAAATAAACGTCGTAGGACCTCTATGTACTTACTAAAGTAACTGTTTCCCCCTACACCAAATTTTCCCTTTCTCCTGGATCGATTATGTCCAGGACGAACTTTAGAGCGCATACAGACTCATGCACATCAACATTTATGGCAATAGCCAGAAGCTTGCTTATGAGGTTTTCCTGTAGGATCGTTTATTGGGGTTAAGATGCACCGAAAATATTATAGATAGATAGATATATCTTGGGGTATAAAAGTATTGCACTTCGACCTTATGGTCTATTGTGCTACCTCTTGTACTTCAGTCTGAAGGGATTCGCTTCTCCTATATCCTGGAGCTTGCTTATCAGGTTTTTTTGAAGGTTCATATATTCGGGATGAGATGCACCGAATATTTTGTATCTGCCTCACCGCACAGTCTGCACCAAAAGGATCCATTATGCAGTCCTTTTGAATGTAGGTGCATCATGTTCTGGTTGAATGCTTCGACAGACAGCCTCCTGAGTGCAACTCGAAACAGTATTTTCTCGAGTTTTGTTATGGTATATTTCCCAGATGTAGTAATATTTTTTTTCGAAAATAGAATAAATTCGGCTCATTTGTACGGGTAGAGGAGATGATTAAAACTTTCAGTCGATTGATCTAATCTTGAGGTTTAGTTTATATGTTTTACTAAACGATTAACGACGAAAAAATGGTTTTTATAGTTTTCACAAAAACAAACTATTTTCCTTTGAATCGGAAGTGTATTTTCAATTCACAAAATTTGTTTTTTTCGACATAACCAATATATTTTACAATTGTAGCACTGTGTCTGACGTGTGATTTTTACTTCAATATGTGCAAAATCCATCTTGAATATTCATCGAAGCTTTACGTTTTGGTAGTTGATTTTATATTGGGGTCTAAAACAATTGCACTTCGACCTTATGGTCCATTGTGCTCCCCCTTCTACTTCAGTCCGACGAGATTCGCTTCTCCCATATGTTGGAAATAGCCAAGAGCTTGCTTATCAGGTCTTTCTGAAGGTTCATATATTCGGGATGAGATTCACCGAATATCCTATATCTGCTGTAACCTAGAGGTTCGCAGTCAAAGATAATATGGCTGGATGTTTCTTCCTCCTCGCCACACAATCTGCACACAATGGACCCGTTATGGAGTCCCATTGTGTGCAGATGCTTCCGCAGGGGATAATGCCTGGTAATGAATCCGGTGACCCTCCGCAGTGGCATCTTGTTCAGCTTCAGTACATCGAGAGATAGCCTCTTTGTTGCACTCTGAAGCAGTATCTTCCTGAGCTCTTGCCGCGGTACTTTTTCCCAGTGATCACGGTGTTTAGCATTTGATCACTAGTCGATCACCTAGTTACATGCGAAAACCGCTAAAATATATCATATGGTAGATTTGCATTATAATACCTGGAAAAATAATCTTTTGGTTTAATGAAAGTTTATCAAATCAACTATAAAATTTTGATGAATGAACGCTACTTTTGTGACCCATAGTACAAAGCTACTCTGTTTATCGTTATGACATTCACAGATGAAGTGAATACAAAAACTGAAGATCTTATCCAAAATGTATTCCAGTGCGATGTGCCACGAGTTAACTGGGATAAAAGCGAGTTAAGATCTATATAAACATTTTGTATGGGGTCAATGAAGAAAAATAATACGAAAAGCAATGTTAGATAATGTTCAATGTACACAAAAATTTATTAAATACATTTTTTTTTCTTTATAAATAACAGAAAATAGATAGGCTTTGACATTTCATTTTTGTTGTGAAATCAATTGAATCATATCTCATCTTTATATCAAAATGTACAGCGTGTACAATTGATTCTGTCCATACTTATATATAGAAAGATAGATACATTGTAGAGGCTAATGTCCATTGTGATGCCTAAGGACGTGAGGATGTCAGTGGAGTGGATGGAATTTTTATGTATAGAATAGAAATTGGTAGGATAAACGGCTGCAGCCGACTACGATAGGAACTACGCCGATATTCATCTGGAGTTTGTGAAGGAAACTGCAGAAAACCTTCTCAAGCATAGCCGGTAACTTCGTTCTTGTCCATACGCCGACATTCTAGTCAATTAACCGTCCCCGTTTTTTTTTCTTAATAATTGACAAACTGCCTATATCGGGATTCGAACCCATAACCTCCCAGTTTCCAAATAAGCGTACTGCGCAGGCTTAACGCTTTTGACCGCTCGGCTACTTGTACAGGTATACTTATATACAAGTCGTGTTGATTTCAACAACTATTTGGATTTAAAATTTTGTATAGAAATTTCGATACGCAGGAGCTGTGTCATCTAGGTGGATTTCTTCAAAATAAATACAGAATACAGAATAAATTTCATTCCGATCAGATTAAAACTATTCCCGCTAGAGTGGCTACTGACATACAAACACACACACACACACACACACACACACACACACACACACACACATACTCACACGCTATCTCCCCCTTTAAACCTCTTTTTCCCCATGTTTGATTTTGCTTATTAGAGAACATGGCTTTTCAAATATCAAAAGAACCTCACATACAAAATTTTATTACGATCATATTAAAATTGTGATCGCCATAGTGGCTACAGATCCAATCGCACATCAATATTAATTAATAAAACTAAAAAACATTGCACTACTCAGTTAGAGTGGACTATTGCTATTACTGTTGCATAAACATCACATAAATAAATAATTTTTTATGTACTCTCACGAGCAGTATGTTGAAGTTTACTATATATATACTATTCATTCATTAAACCAGTTATCCGTAATCCGTAGGTCATAGTCCAGATCTTGTGTCCAGATCAAGGATCAAAATTTTTGTAAGGCTTTCTTTTATTACCTAACTTTTAGTTGGGTAATTCAAAAGGGGCCCATTAAGTCAAATTCAAACATATTACTGAACTATATTTATAACAACCTGAGCTCGCAATAGTGTTGTTATATATATATATATATATATATATATATATATATATATATATATATATATATATATATATATATATATATATATATTGTATATATATATATATATATATATAATATATATATATATATATTATATATATATGTGTATCGTGCTATTCATAACATATGACATGTTAATATCGAATTTAATGTTTGTATATAATTTTGCTGCCTTAGAACTTGAACTAAAGTTCAATTATGGTGAACTTATAGTTTCCACAATCGAATATAATTGATATTAGACAATCGATATCATTATTTAATCGTCCATGAACAATCGAACAATCGAAACGAAAAAGAGCTTTGTACTTGAATAATCGATAACTCAACAATCCGTTTTGAGAAAAAAACGATTAGATGTTTTTAAAAAAAATTCGTTACGCAAGAGCTGCGTCAACTTAGCGAATTTCCTTAGAATACATAAATCACTCTCTAGCGGTCATAATTTTAGTGTGATCAAAATGAAATATAATATCTGATATGACTTTAGTATTTGCAACGATAGTGAAATAAAATAAAATATACAAATTAGACAGAGAGAGAGTTGACTAAAAGAGGGCTGCGCGTGACAAAAATACGCTAATATAATCAATAGAAATCTACATATTAAATCACGTTAAGAGTTGAAAAAATAACGTAAAGAACTTCGTTCCTGACTGAACAATTTTTTTTTCTCTAAAATCAGAATACCTATGCAGTCGATACTTTTTGTAAATTTGCCTCGGCCGAGGCGAGGTTTTTGGGACAATATACGTCGCCTCGCCTCGGTTAGTAATGAGGAAAATTTTGAACATCGCCTCGCCTCGCCTTTACCTCGTAGCCTCGGTGAAACACTAAATGATGGTATTTAAAAAATGGATATGGTTGTTACAAATTTAGTTCAGTAATATGTTTGAATTTCAATTAATTCGTTTTGTCAATTCTAGGCCATCTGGAGCTCAGAAAGACTGGAATTAACAAAACGGATGCCTGGTCTTATGAATGAATAGTATATATATAGTGAACTTCAACATAGTGATTGTGAGAGTTCATAAAAAGGTATTTATTGATGCGACGTTTATGTAACAGTAATACGAAAAGCACACTCTAACTCAGTAGTGTAAGTAGGGTACAAGCAGTGTGCTTTGTGTTTAAGTTTTAGCGAATTTCCTGAAAGGAAATAGAGCTATTGGTCTCGCACCGACTTCAAAATTTTGCAAAACTATCTTCAAATGTCTATCGATCCTACCTAGTAGATGTCGAAAATCTATATATGTATATATATATATATATATATATATATATATATATATATATATATATATATATATATATATATATATATATATATATACATATATATATATATATATATATATATATATATATATATATATATATATATATATATATATAGGGTTTAGGGGAAGGGCAAACACAAAATTTGACATATCACCCTTAATATTCGAAAAATCGAAAAATTTATCACCTTATCATTTTTGCTCAAACTATAATGCGTACAGAGATATTGAGGAATTTAATTTTCAATCTTAAACCGTCAATATTTTTGTAAATATTAGTGTAACAGAAAAAATGATAAGAAATAAAATTACAGTAAAATTAATACCTACAACTTTAGTTCTTATAAAATTTTCGATTTTTTTAATATTAAGGGAGATACGTCAAATTTTGTGTTCCCTCTCCCTTTAAACCCCCCTTTCCCCTTGTCCGATTTTACCCATTAACGAACTTGACCTTTTGAATACCGAAAGCGCCTCAGATACCAAATTTCATTCCGAACAAATGAAAACTGTGACCGCTGGAGTGATTACAGACACATATATATATATATATATATATATATATATATATATATATATATATATGTCCATAGATATATATATATATATATAAATTTTACAGATTGTGATTTTTGACATCTACTAGGTAGGATCGATGGACATTTGAAGAAATTTTTGCGAAATTTTGACTTCGGTACGGGACCAATAGCTCTATTTCCTTTCAGGAAATTCGCTGAAAGTAAGGTTTAGTTCGTGAATGGACAAAGCTTTTAAGCTTTTAAACGTAAGAGATCGAAAAAAAATTTCAGAACAAAAATTTTCCTTTTTTTTAAATAAACAATTTTTGTTTGGCAGTTTTCTTCATAAATTTAGTATACACCGGGTATTTACGCAGTAACTCAGTTGTTATTTTTATTTGTTAAGTTTAATTTAAATTGGTAGCTAACTTCATTAAAAGCAAAAAAATGATCATGATATAAAAATGATAATATTTTTGTAAAATCCATAAGTTTTCCGGAAAAAAATGATCAAAGTTTTCTTATCAAAGATCTGTATATTTTCAGTAGCAAATTTCATATCAATTTTCTCTTTAATGCGTATAACATTTTGTTACCTGGTTTACCAATAGATTTATGCTGTATAAGACCACATTAAAAAGTTAATATTTCCTGTTCAATATACTGTGAAAATGTTTTACATTTTCATTTGGGAGTTGCGAAGGAAAATGTGATAATTAAACTTTATACCTTTTTCGGATTACGTTTTCAGATTTTTTTTTCTCTTAAAACATATTTGTTATAAATATTATTCGACAGTAATCCAGATTTGAATCCATATATTCGATGTTGGTTATTTGCTAACGTTAATTAACGATGAATGGTAACAGTCCGATATTGATTTCTTCGATACAGTGAGCGTAAGTGAACTAAAAAGTAACCACCAAAAGTTTCAATATATTCATTTATAACATATCGTAAAATTTTCAAATTCGCCCCAATACCTAGTTCAGTTTATGTATTATAAATACGTATTTCGACTACAAAGTAGTCATCATCAGTATATATAAGCTAGTCGTAATTTACTCTTTGACAATTAGAAATAGAAAAAATTCGTAACGCAGTAGCTGCTTCAACTTAGCGAATTTCCATTAGAATACATAAATCACTTTCTAGCGGTCACAATTTTGTCTGATCAAAATGGAATGTCGTATATGATTTTAGTAATTGCAAGGCCAATTTTATTAATAAATGACATACGTCAAGGGGGAAGGGGGGCATAAAAAAAGAAGAAAACACAAAATTTAAAATGTCTGTCTTAATATTAGAACAATCGAAAAATGTGTAAGGAATTAAGTTGTAGAAAATCATGTTTGCTACAAATCATCACCTTATCATTTTTGCTCAAACTCTAATGTGTACAGAGAGATTGAGGAATTTAACTTTCAATCTTAAACCGTCGATATTTCTGTAAATATTAGGGTAACAGAAAAATGATAAGAAACAAATTTACGGTAAAATTTAGTACGGTAAAATTTACCTACAACTTTACATCTTTTTCTTTCTTCTTTTTATAAATTTTTCGATTTTTCGAATATTAAGGGAGATATGTCACATTTTGTGTTTCCCCTTCCCTTTAAACACCCCTTTCCGCTTGTTCGATTTTACCCATTAACGAACTTGACCTTTTGAATACCAAAAGCGCCCCAAATACCAAATTTCATTCCAATCAGATCAAAATTGTGACCACTAGAGCGATTACAGACACATATATATATATATATATATATATATATATATATATATATATATATATACATTGTTTGGCCCATAAAATTTAAAAATTGCTTAAAGTGTTTATCTATTGCACCGAATAATTGGTTAAGGGTTTTTCATTTTAAAATAAATCGGTTTATATCTGAGTAGACTAAGTTTAAGAGTGGTAATGAGTTTGAAATTTTTGTACTGACGTTTGAAATTTTTTGTACACTTTTGTACACAAAAGTTGATATCATTTTTTTAAATTTTATAGTTGATTTGTGCCCCTTATTCATTCGGTTTTCGAAAAAAATGTTCAAATAAAACTTGTTACTATATTTATAAAAAATTTCGTTACGCAGGAGCTGCTTCAACTTAGCGAATTTCCTTGGAATAAATAAATTACTCTCTAGCGGTCACAATGTTAGTCTGATCAAAATGAAATGTCGTATCTGATTTTAGTATTTGCATGGCCAATTTTATTAATAAATAACATACGTCAAGGGGAAAGGGGGGCATAAAGATAGAAGAAAACACAAAATATAAAATATCTCTCTTAATATTAGAACAATCGAAAAATGCGTAAGAAACAAAGTTGTAGAAAATCATGTTTGCTACAATTCATCACCTAATCTTTTTTGCTCAAACTCTAATGCGTACAGAGATATTGAGGAATTTAATTTTCAATCTTAAACCGTCAATATTTTTGTAAATATTAGGATTACAGAAAAAGTGATAAGAAACAAAATTACAGTAAAACTTAATACCTACAACTTTACTTCTTATAAAATTTTCGATTTTTCGAATATTAAGGGAGATATGTCAAATTTTCTGTTTCCTCCTCCCTTTAAACCCCCCTTTCCCCTGGTCCGATTTTACCCATTAACGAACTTGATCTTTTGAATACCAAAAGCGCTTCAAATACCAAATCTCATTCCGATAGAATAAAAACTGTGACCGCTAGAGTGATTACAGACACATATATATATATATATATATATATATATGTATATATATATATATATATATATATGTCCATAGATATATATATATAAATTTTACAGATGGTGATTTTTGACATCTACAAGGTAGGATCGATGGACATTTGAAGAAATTTTTGCGAAATTTTGACTTCGGTACGGGACCAATAGCTCTATTTCCTTTCAGGAAATTCGCTAAAAACAACTTTTATCCGAAGCATTTTTTCAAAAACCGAATCAATAAAATACAATTCAATTATGAAATTTAAAAAATTTCCATGAACTTTTGTGGTCCATAGTACAATAGATCGCATAATCCAATCCGATACAATATGTAGTCTAACTCTCCATGAACATCATGAATGCACTACTTAAAGAGTTTGTGAAATTCGAAAAGCCCAAATTTATACTGAGAAAGTTGGTCAAAAAATCATTTTCCCAAAACAGAAAGAAGTAAATAAAGAGAAGGTTGGGCAAATATAAATAATTGTTGGACAAAACAAACAGAAATGGTCATCTTGATACTAAAATCTTACAAGTCTTATGTGTTAATATTCGGAAAGTGTGAATTATACAATGCCGACGAAGGTTCCAGGTATAAATGAATGCATAACTATAATATCTGTAAACTTCAAACTGTTTTTGTTGTAAATACTATCAACTCCACTTATGGTTCTTTTTTCAAAGTTTTCGCAATCGATTCGTACCGAATTAATTTGGTTGTTCTAGAGCTAAAAAGTTCATGAATGGGCAAGATCAGACCATGTTTGGGCAACATGAGCAAAACCGTCTAACTTTAAAACCATAAGAGATAGAACAAAAGTTTAAAGATCAAAAATGATCCTTTTTTTTTACATAAACATTTTTTGTTTGAAACTTTTTTCATAAATTCAAGCAATTAACTCAGTTAGTTGTTATTTTCACTTGTTTAATGCAATTTCTAATTTGAATGAAGAGACTGAAAATTTAGATACGATAATCAAATTAATTTTTAGGTTCTTCTGGATACAGTACCCTAAAAAGAGGTGGCTACATACAGAAAGAAATAAAAGACAAAATCGAAAGAATTACATGTAAAATATGTTTGAGAAAAATATGTGCGAATGAGCTTTTTTTTCTTCATCTTCTATACTTAAATAATTGAAGATATACCTCATTTTTCTATGCGTACACAACACACTTCCACAACAAATATCACATAAAGATCGTATGCGATATATATATATATATATATATATATATACAACGAAAAAATTCTCTGTTTCATTTTCATGTATGATATAATTCAAGATTTTATGGTCCGAATCACATACTGACATTGTGAGAGTTATGTGAAGGTGGTACTCATCCTCCTGCTTTTCAATTCTATAGCATGTATCACTTCGCATTCTCTTTCTCTGTATCCTGTGTATATGTAATATTCTGCAAGAATTTTACACCGGAAGTTAATGTAGACTGTAGTGTCTGTCCTGGAAAGGGAAAACTTACCAAACCATTTGAACCTATAGAATATAGCTTTATAGAGCTTTCAGGCCAGTAGACCTTAGCTTAGATAGGTCAACAAGGAGAATGGTTGGCCCATGAGGGTAGATATATAGATTGTACCGGCTACCCTGGACGGGCTACACTTCGACCATAGGGTCCATTGTGCTTAAGGATGTGAGGATGTGAGTGGAGTAGAAGAAATTTTTGGGTATAGACTAGGAATTGGTAGGATATGCGGCAGCAGGTCACTATGATAGGAACTACGCCGATATTCATCTGGAGTTCGTGAAGGAAACTGCAGAAAACCTTCTCATGTATAGCCGGTTACTTCGTTCTTGTCCATACGCCGACAGTTTAGTCAATTAACCGCCCCTTTTTTTTTCTTAATAATTTACAAACTGCCGATGTCGGGATTCGAACCCATAACCTCCCAGTTTCAAAGAAGGCATACTGTGCAGACAAAACGCCTTAGACCGCTCGGCCACTTGGACTGGTACCCATAAGGGTAAGTGTTTTTATAATAAGAGCTGGGTCGTGACAGAGTAGATGAGTCATCTTTTCTTCCTCTTCTTCACTGTGACAACTCTGGCATAGTCGTAGCGCACTGGCTACAACCAAGCGTTCTATCACCCAACCCACTGACCTCTATGGAAAGAGTATACTTATGGGTCTAAAAGTGAAATAACGGCTCCAACTTAATGATAGTCAGCGTCGCCTCAACTAGCCAAGGTACTAAAACTTATGCGTGTAGTGGAAATACATGTGAAATCCACACAAACACTTACACACATTGTTATATCACATGTCGCGAAGGAGCGTTGGAGCAAAACTTAATTCTTTGGCTAGTTGAGGATCGCTCTAATTGAGGTTTCTTGCGTAACATTGGATAATATGTCCCATATCTATTTAGATTTTAATGGCCCAACCAGTGTCTTTGATGGCTGCTATAAAAATATTTTACAGCATAATTCTGGGTAATATAATCGGTCATCTTCATCAAATATTTAGAAATCTCCCAAAAGTCAAGTAAAAAAACTTCATTATTTTCCCAAGATTGAAAATTTGTGAAACATCCGTCAAAGTTAACTATAAACAAAATGCGAAACGGTTTTCCGATTATTGTGAGCGAACAAAGGGTGCAAATCAATGTAGAGAGTAACGAAAAATGTAAATGTTTCTTATAAAAATATTGATAGCTTTTAGCCGTAATCGCAATAAAAGTTGCTGTAAAAAATCCTACCTTTCCTGGAAACGATGTTTCAGGAAGAATATCAGATAGTTCTTTGGAAATAGTACGATGACCAGCTTAAAATAAAATTTCATAAGGTATTCAAGTCAATCGTTAATACAACTTAAATACGGTCTCATAACAGTTGGTGGTCATTGTATAAAATGGGGAAAAGGTTATCTCCCAAGTGGATATACGATACCCTTTCGTATTGTCAGGTACAACAATTAAGATTGGAAATTCACCATTTGTCACATATAATGTGTATTGCAGTTTTCATGTGTCCCAAATGAATAGACCATACGGTAAAATTATGTTTCTGATCTTACGTGAAATTTATATTCATTTTACATTCGTTAGTTTGAATTTATTTTAAAATCATTTTTATTGAAACCTATATGCCCACAAAGGTATCGCACTGAAATTATTCCTAAACTAAACTTGTACCTAAAAATGTTTCTGATCTTTTATTTTCTTGGGCCAACCATTCTTTGGCAACTTCAATGAGCTAAAATGTATTGGCGTTAAAGACCTATTTTTCTACTTGAACAGCTCCAAATGGTTTAAGGGGCTTTAGCAAAGATAGGTTAGTCTCTTTTGGTATCACAATAGGCCATTATGGCTCAAGTGTGTCTCATCCCGTACAGAAAATATAGTCCAGCCCGACTAAACAATTTTACAAGCAAGATACATATTTTAAAAAGTTATTGCATAGAAGCCTGCCTTAGTAAAAAACTGGCTATCAATCGCATTTGCTCCAGGGTCATCATAAGCGACAAAACAAATCCAAAAAATTTAAAATATAATTTCTTTTTTACCTACTTTTTAGCGAATTTTCTGAAAGGAAATAGAGCTATTGGTCCCGTACCGAAGTTAAAATTTCGCAAAAATTTCTTCAAATGTCCATCGATCCTACCTAGTAGATGTCAAAAATCATCATCTGTAAAATTTATATATATATATATATATATATATATATATATATATATATATATCTATGGACATATATATATACATATATATATACATATATATATATATATATATATATATATATATATATATATATATATATATATATATATATATATATATATATATATATATATATATATATATGTGTGTGTGTGTGTGTGTGTGTGTCTGTAATCACTCTAGCGGTCACAGTTTTCATTTTATCGGAATGAGATTTGGTATTTAAGGCGCTTTTGGTATTCAAAAGGTCAAGTTAGTTAATGGGTAAAATCTAACAAGGGGAAAGGGGGGTTTAGAGGGAGGGGGAAACACAAAATTTGACATATCTCCCATATATTCGAAAAATCGAAAAATTTATAAGAAGTAAAGTTGTAGGTACTATGTATTACTGTAGTTTTGTTTCTTATCATTTTTTCTGTTACCCTAATATTTACAGAATTATTGACGGTTTAAGATTGTAAATTAAATTCCTCAATATCTCTGTACACATTAGAGTTTGAGCAAAAATTATGAGGTGATGAATTGTAACAAACATGATTTTCTACAACTTTATTTCTTACACATTTAATATTCAAATAATCTTAATATTCAAAAAATCGAAAAATTTGAAAAAGATGTAAAGTTGTAGGTATTAAATTTTACTGTAATTTTGTTTCTTATCATTTTTTCTATTACTCTAATATTTACAGAAATATTGACGGTTTAAGATTGAAACTTAAATTCCTCACTATCTCTGTACACATTAGAGTTTGAGCAAAAATGATGAGGTGATGAATTGTAGCAAACATGGTTTTCTCCAACTTTATTCCTTTTGCATTTTTTGATTGTTCTAATATTAAGAGAGATATTTTATATTTTGTGTTTTCTTCTTTCTTTTAAGCCCCCATTTCCCATTGGCGTATGTCATTTATTAATAAAATTGGCGTTGTAAATACTAAACTCATAAACGACATTTCAGTTTGATTAGACTAAAATTGTGACCGCTAGAAAGTGATTCATGTATTTTAAGGAAATTCGCTAAGTTGAAGCAGCTCCTGCGTAACGAATTTTTTTTTTCTTTTTCAGTTTTATTTGATAAAATATTCGCCCACCTACATAGATCTAAAGCATAACCCTGAAAAGTAATATATTAATCTATTATTAACTTAAAATGTTTTATATTTTTATATAGGCTATTTTTTCTAATACAAAAATCCTCCCATGCCACATGAATAATGTCCAGTAGATTTTCATTGAACCGAAACAGTCTCCCATGATGTGGGTGTTTAAAACACTCATTCATTGATGGTATATAATGTTTTTTTTTTTAAACATATGTGGTGTCTAGACAGTGTGTCTATTCTGTTTATTTAAAATTGAATTTTATTCGAGCAACAGAAAATTAAAAAAATATAAAAATTTTCATATAATTATTTCGAAACAATTTTATTGTAATTATATGTCGAATAAAATATGAAATTCTGAATAAGAATTATAAAAAATTGTTATTTTGTAATTAGTTTTTCAAATGAAAATATAATTAATATTATTTTCAATTACGTATATACAATATGAATGTACTGCGTGTAACAGAAAAAATTAATTTTTTTAGTTTGTAGTAATTTTTTTTAGTTTGTAGGCGAGTAACTATCTCAGTTAGAGGACGCAAAATTTGTTCCAGTGAGTCACATAGAAATGTCTTAGAAGGTTCCAGTATCACCTTTTTCAAGGAAAGTACTGCATTTTTTTTTTCAACTAAAATTGGCTACTTCAAATGTAGAACTCTGGAATCAAACATTTTAAATGTTGGATTCCAGAGCCACCTTTGATTGGAATTAACAGGGATCAAAAGGAAGAGGTAGATCTGTACACTCTAATTGTCTTCGTTCAATTAATGACGAGGTGAAACTGACTGGATTGCCTTGGAAAGAGATGAAGACAGGGTTAGATGGCACATCGTATTATTGTTGAGACACAGAGGCCGTTAGAATCTGACCAATCTGAATATCTCACGTGCAATTTCATTTTAATCGAAGTGGTTTGAATTTTCTCTAAGGTGCATTTAGCAAGACATTCGTATAAAGGTTGCATTGCCTCGGTGAATTTTGTTGAAAAAAACTGTTTGCCTAATCTGAGGATAAATCTAAACTCCTCGGTTATCCGTTATCTGTTGTATCTTCGTAACAGCCAATGATCTAAAGCTTTATACCCAACAGGCAACAAAATGATGTTGGTGTCATGTGTACCTCCAAAAATCATCAAATTAATGAAAACTCGTAAGCTTCGAGCGCAAGGAAATCAAAATCATTGTTGCTAGTTTTTTATTTCAGACAAAAAAACATCGCTTAGTGTAGACAGTGTTTTCAACAATCACATCAATTGAACGACAAAGAAAAAAGTTAACAAACTTATTGAAAAGCTACACACTATCCCCGTATTATGGGACGTTGAAATAAGAGAATACCAGACCTTAAGATTGATGAAATATTCAAAATGGCTTAGCCGTTTACAAAAAATGTAGATATTATATCAAGAAAATTTATTGACGAGATGGCTGCACGGTAAGCATTTTTAGAGATTTTCGGAGCTACCAACTAAAGAAGTTCTTCATAGTCAGTTTTTGTAAGTCTGAGATTAATTCAGAGATTAAGTTGTCGCCACAGATTCTTTTTTCATTCTTTGTGGAATGAGCAGCAGCAATTACGCAAAAAGCGCAACTACGTACCACGCCGGAAGCACCACAGTGGATTTATTGCGGTTTGGACGCAAAATTTCACATGTATCCAGATACATGTTATTGTCTTTCAGCAAATGATTGCAATATGTCGGAAACAATTTGTTTCTTGAAGTGTACTTACATACAAACCTTACACTCACTGTACAGCTACATAAAAATTTGATTTGAAGAACTACATCAATAAAAACTAATACGGCTTATTGTGAAAAGTATTCAAACAAGTATAACAAAGAACTGTATAAAAGTTCTAGAAATAACATCGAAGTTTCTATATTGTATATTTATATGATCACTTGAATACCCCCTAAATACGATCAAATATGTTAATATTAACGAATATGGATATATAAAAGAATATTCAAGAATATATAATACTTTTAAATGAAAACATAGATCAATTAAATACATAGTAGCATAGAATTGGACAAGTTTTATTACATTCGACTATGTATATCAACACGACAATGTAAATAGTGACCAATGACTTGTGAAATATGGTTATTTATGTTCGTAAAACTTTATAGGAAACTGTATTCTTGTGAATAATAGTTTTATAACAAACTACCTGGTTAATAAAAAAAAACCGCTACCGGGATGTTGATTGTATATCAATATGAAATAATATTGCCGATAGTCGATACCAGAGTTTTTATTTTTTTTGAAGAGAGTGAGAAATACCATTCTCTTCAAGTTATTTGACTGGGACATGAAAAGATTCATCTACTTCTCGACAAGTACGAGTGCAGTTTTCGTTCGTCTCCCTGAAACATTAGCTTACGTGAAATAAATGTCAATCGATCAATTTGAAACAAGCAGCCACTAGAACTCTCGGTAGCCACTAAACGCTTCGTTTCATATCTTTTATGATGTTACTCGCGATAATGTTTCTCGCAGAAGCGACAATCGTTTTTTTCTCTGGACATTAGAGACAATAATAAACCCTCACACGACGATACGAGAAACGTTACATTCTTTTTTCTCACGTCTTACGGTCACACTATGCCATACCCTCTCTCGAAAACTATCGGTCCAATTTCAATCAAATGGTGTACGCAGCTTCAGGTTCATTTTCCACCACATTAAACTAATTGAATCAATAATCTAACCTCAAGATATGCCTAAACATAATTATCCAAATTATACAAATTTGATTTTTTCATCGTCTGTAATTTTTACGGCGTTAAGACTCTTTCATACATAGCAGCTTTTTCCTGGGCTACACGTTTTATGACACCTTTTTTGTGGTCTTTGACACCGACGCCAAAGGAGCACTTTCCCGCAAATAGCCATGAATAATAGCCGTGAGATGTTCATTTTAAAGAAAATTTGTTAATAACATGAAATAATACAAAAAGTGTCTTTTTTTGAAGGTCCATTGAAATTTCCCTCGTTAAGGGTCTCATTTGGCTGATTATTATTTTTTCAATACAAATTTAATATACAATGAAATCAAATGAGCCTATAACATTAAACTGTTGGAACCTCTTGGTACCACATGTTATTGATATCCATCCAGTTTAGGCCACAAAAATTTGCTTATTATCGATCTGTAGCACTCGCCGTTGATGGATATGGCAATGCCAGTTTTATTTTGAAAGATGATCCCGCCAGACCAAACTCCGCAACAAACAGTCACTTTCTCAGAACGCATTTGGTGCAGGCAAATTTCGTGTAGAATGGTATCGTCCCGAATCCGACAATTTTGCTTGTTTACATATACATTGATCCAAAAGATGGGCTTCGTCGCTAAATATCAGAACGGAGCACTAATTTAGATAACAAAATTTGATGATTGGCACACGTTATTTAACGCGATAATCTTCCATGGTTATTTGCTATACACTACTTAATAATTCACAACAAATTGGACGGATGTCACATTAAAAACATTGATAACCTAAAAAATGCCGAGCGTTCATATTGAAAGACCCTTTTTTTAAACGTAAAAGTTTTGGTTCTTTTCACAACGAAAATATCAATTAAATATCACCGTAGATTTTTCAACGGGGTTTTCCGTTTCATAAATTAATAAAAATCAATCAATGCGCTCCAACATTGTATTTGAATCAATCAAATTTTTATTATAAAAGCTATTATCTAGCTTTTACATCAAATTAATAATGCAATCAAATTGTAAGTCAATGAATACTTTTCTGTGAAAACTTTTCGTTATATTCAAACAAAAATTTTACGACTTTATATCCACAATTCTTTCAAAACGGCAGCAAGCAAACAAGTAAGCAAACATCTAAAAATTGAAAATACAACAAACCAACCACTCCACTAAATAACACCCCCGATAAACATTTATCCCCATATCCATACACACAAGCATGCATAGTCGTATTATAAGTAATAAAATTTTGTAATAAATTAATATTATTCAAACATATCGGATCGTAAGGAAAAGAAACGAACGAAAATTTTAATGTCCATTAATAAAAATTGTTTTCTTTTTTTTTATGGCATGTATTTTAAATATTACGTGGGTATTATAGACTCCAAAATATATAGACGCGTATTCGAGAACGAACGAGAAAAATAAACGAAAATCGTAAAATCAACTCGACTGGTTTTTATTATCTGGTTAACAAATTTTTTTTTATTGTGTAAGAGTTATTTGTTAGGGTTTTTTTCGTTTTTTTTTTTGTCGTTTGATAGTTGACGAAAAAATGACCGCACATGAAATATTCTATGTCTAATTAACATAAAAATCCTTTGGCGTTAAAAATTACACTGTTTATAGACTGATAACATTTTTTGTGGGATCTGATTATGTATTGCGTGTCACAAAAACAGTGGCGAAAGATTTATTTAATAGGCGAAAGCCATTTTAGACGTGTAAACCCTTTCCTTTAGCGTTGAAAATTACTTTGGTTTTGTTTTGTAAAAAATTTTTTTATTTAAAGTCGGTTTTTAAAAAAGTTTCTTATTTTTCCATTATGAATGAGTATACCCATTCAAACAAACAAAAATTTTCGCAGAAATCGGTGATCACATGTAAAATGAGGGTTTTCCTCGATTTCCAGGGGATCCCTTCATCAGAATGCGATTTGGTGAAAATGGGACCAAACGGAAATCAAACCCTTTAAAACAAAATTCAAAATCGGTTCATAAATGACGGTGTTCTGAGGTGACACACATTTAAAAAAAAAAGAATACAGACGAATTGAGAACCATCCTCCTTTTTGAAGTCGGGTTAATTATTTGTTTTTAAAATAGAAACATTTTTGAGTAATGTGTGGTTTTTTTTTCATAATCAAGAATTCTGTGTGACATTCGGCCGAATGCCAAGTATGAAACAAAGTGCCCAAATAGTCCGAATACCGAATGTAAGCCGAATAATCATGTCATCTCTACTATATATACATATAAAGAAATATTATGTTTTATTTAAATCTATTTCTGACAAACTTAAATAAACATTTGTGATTTAATAATAATAATAATAATAATAATAATAATAGTAATAATAATAAATAATTCTTTGAAGAACAACTTCTCATACACATGTCGTTTGACACGGTAAGGCAGTATATTATGTGTCACTCAAATTATAATAATGGTGTAAAATTTCGCGAGATGTTAAATCTTCTTTAACGTGTCAATTCTTTAAAGTTAAATAATATTTTCAAAAGGGGTAATATATTCCCAAATGTTTTTAATTAATAATTATGGTATTAAGGTATTATGCTTCTGATAGTAAAAACAAAAACAATAAAATACAGTATAGTCAACTTAGTTATTACTGGTATGTTAATTGAACATATCCACTTGAAGCATACACTTAACACTGCACTTAACATTGCATAATGTACAGAAGGGGTGGCCAAGTTTTGTGTGTATAAGATCTACTTTTTATCTTAAAAATGTTTGATTTGATTTGAATTTGATTTTAAGATTTCACTTTCGCGCTTTTTTTGGGTCAGGAAAATATATCATGGAAGAATGATATACGAATATTAGACCTGTTTTTTGCTAATCTATCAATAGCTTACGGTAGTGCACCTTGTACTGGAACACACTGTATATCCACCTACATAAAAAAAAAACATAATTATTCAACGTGTCAAAATTAATTCTAATTAGCTACAGATAAAGACTGATTTAGAATTTATTTTATTGCCTTAACATGAATGGGAAGACTGAGTTCTCATGCTTTTAACCAATGAATCATAATAAGGTGAGTATCCTGGCAAAGATAATAATAAGTCTTCAGTATGGGAATTAGTCAGGATAGAACGTTGTTTACACAGGTATGTACATCCGAAACAAGAATAAATATATATATGTTTACAATTTTTGGCTAACACGTTTCACACTTCAATCTCCTTTAAAAGAAAAAGACATAAATTTTACAATTTCTTAATTTTTCTAAATTTTGAAATCTTATCTCAAATTCTTCAATTATGTTTTGTCAAGACATCGCACATCGCGAGGGATCGACCAAAATTGGCTTCACGATCGACTTGTTGGCCATTCCTAAAGATTTCGTCTCATACGACCTGTAAATATTTTCGGAATTATAAAAAGTGCATATTAGAGGGAAGCTCGCATTTAGAGAAATCCAACGAGACTTAAAGTTCTGGTCCGAACGGGTGCGAAAGCTACGGCAGCATCGAAAAAGAAATGAAAAAACAGCGCAAAACGTTTACATAGTTGACCCATCGGGCATATAGCGGCTAAAGACAATCTAAACGTACACAGATCACGTACAGGACGTTTTTACGAAAAATCTACGGTACGGGCCCTGGAGAAAAGGAGATGTTTACAAAATATATGTCGCCCTGACCAAGTTTTTGTACATTGTATAGTTCCACGTGGGCAAAGTCGTGGGGCGAACACTAGTAAATTAATAAACCTGTAAAATGTTAGTTTGTTCGCTCACGAAAATTACAAAAGTAAATGTGTGTTTGTTTGCACATCACAATGTCACATTTCGACTCTAAACTACTGAACCAATTTTAATGAAATTTGTATAGCTTCAAAGGATATCAAATTAAATTAAACGCTAGTGTACATTTTACATTAAATAATTTTATTTAGGTGCTTACTTAAATTACAAATTCAAGCTTACGTTTCTTTTTCGCGAAAACGTTGATAATTGAATCGATATCCAGGTTCACATCTTTGTGTATATTTAGGAGAGCTAGTCCGGATAATCTTTCCTGTGCCATTGTATGTGTGCATACAATATACGCTTACTTTTAAATTAGTTGACGACTATGTACTTTTAAATTAGTAGATGACTATGCTCACCCAGCGAATAGTCATCTCCTTTTTCCAATACAAATATTCATGTGCCAAAAAGAAACAGATAATATGTTGTCAAAAATGTAACATAACGTGTCAGCATATCGTCTATGATGACTAAGTACTTCGCTACGTTCCGAATCACGCACGATTCATTGTTGTTTTTTTTTTAATTTTATTTTATTGTTTTTTTTTTTAAGTCATTGGATATAATATCATCAGCCTATCGACCTCAATAGACCGTGAAAGTGTGACGTCACATGTCTATTAAGGTTGTGTCTATTAGGGGTATGCCCATCGTGCCCACAAGGTGGATCCACGGTTGTACGAGCCCGAACTACGCCTTTTTTTTCGTATTAAATAAAATATTACTTAAAAACAACAAATGATATATGTCATTTCATAAAACAACATATTATGTCAAGATAAAGCATATTTGTTAACATTTACCAATTTTGTAAATTGGTTTTTGTTAAATTGGTGTGTATGTGTGTGTTGGTTCAGTGTGTGTGTGTTTGTGTGTGCGTGTGTGTGTGTGTGTGAGTGTGTGTGTATGTGTGTGTTGTTGTTGTAGGTAGTAGAATTATAGGTTGGAGTATAGGTACATATTAATAAGAGGTTATTATCTACTCAAAAAAGGGGGAAGACATTGAACACACAAAACCAACAGATACATTTTAAGGACTACTTATACTCTCTCATTCAGGTTATCAATAAGAAAATAGTGGTTAAAACAGAATGAGGAAAATAGAATAATTATTTAATATGATTTTGTAACAATTAATTAAATTTTGTAATATTTCAATTCTAATTAATGTTTTAATCATACTGACATTGTATCAGATACAGTAGAAACTGTTTATAACGACATTTATAACAAAAAATCATTCACTACGATTATTATAGTACTATGCCATATTAGAGCAAACTACCTTGCTAGACTACTAGAAAAACCAGATCAGGGAAAGGTGTACTCATGTACTAACTTAAGGGAAGCGAGCAACCACTTCCTGTTGAATGATCGTTACACTCGGTTTTGCGATTACCGGTTTGTACACCGAGCTCGGCATGACGTTGTCCCATTAAATGGAGCAAGTCGATTCGGGAACGGTGACAAGCGGTGTCGACGATGTGCCTATGTCAAGGAGACACTGCCATACGTACTGAACCATTGAAGATCGACTGTCTCGCACAGCGCGTTTACCCCCGGGTGCTGTCTTAAACTCCAATAGACAGATGCCCAGCGTACGCAGTACACTTAGTCCTGACCTGGTGGTTCTACATCAGAATAGCAAGGTTATCAGCGTCATCGACATATGCATTCCATTTGAGGGTGCCCCAGATGCTTTAGAGGTGGCTCGGCAGCAAAAACTTGAAAAATATAACCCACTTACTGCTGAGTTATCCTCGAAGGGCAATAGGGTCTATTTGGATGCATTTGTCGTTGGTTCGCTCGGAGCTTGGCTGAGGCAGAATAACCGGGTCGCAAAATCTCTGAGCATATCCCAAAAATATACGCAGACCATGGCTCGCTTGATGGTATCCGACACGATCCGCTGGTCACGTGGCATTTACATCGAGCATTTAACCAGACAGTGGTAGTATCATGAGCAAGCACACTGGTACTGGATGGCCCGAACATCTGAGCCATCCACCCCCGTTATTCCTTGGTAATGGTGAACTTAAGTAATTAAAAGTTCTGTGATTTTGACACTATTCTATTTTTTTAACTGTTTGTTCGTTTTATTTTTTGACCATTGTTCTTAAATGTGTAGTGCTTTTATATTTATTTGTTTTAACTTTTTTAACCTGTTTCGATTGTATATATGTATTTACTACTACACTTGATACGATTATTTTCTGGTTTTAACCTTGTAATTTTTTATATTATAAAAATAAATGCCTCAAAAGTAGCATTCATTTTTCAAAACTTTGACGTGAAAATGTCTATTCATTACACTGATGGTCGGTCAAACATTTTTGGGTTATTAAATACTGGCAGATTTCAATCGGTAATAACTTTGAAATTAATTATTGACGTTTATAATTGAGGCCACTACAGATCTTTATGTATCTATTGCGCTGTATTTGTTTTGCCAATAACGTCATCGTACTAGTTTAGGTGCATGCGCGTGAATGGTTGCTTTGTGTTGAGTTAGCTTTGTGTAAAGTTACAAATTGGTGTAGCGTAGAAATGCGTTTAGCCAGGACATCGATTCAGCACAGTATTTCTAGAAGCCAAAGTAATACACTAAGAATATTTACCGGAATATGAGTAAAAATCCGTATTATATTGAAAATTTTCTAAAAAATTTAAGATTTCATCTCATATGACTCGGGTCTGTAAAAAAAAACGCATATCAGAGGAAAGCTTCAGAGGAAATCCAACAAGAATTCTGAGCGGATAATTAATATTTTCATATAAATAAAAATTTGAAAATAACTTTACCTTAGGTAGAGTTCATGTAAGTATAAGATATAAGATATTTATAAGGTATAAGGTATAAGGTATAAGGTATAAGGTATAAGGTATAAGGTATAAGATATTTATCGCTAACAATGTCTCGTCTTTACGATATTTTTGCTAAAGTCGTTGGTTTTGTAATTATGGATAAATTCCGAAATAGTATTTTCCACCACCTGTATGGGCGATCGGTCTAAGGCGTTCGGCCTGCTTGCAACTGGAGGGTAATGAGTTTGAATCCCGGCTCGGGTAGTTTGTCAATTAAAACTAATCAATAAGCCTTCAGTATATGGACAAAGACGAAGGCAACGGCTATGCTTGTGAAGGTTTATATTTTCTCAATGATTACGGTTTTTTACTTGTTAGTAGGCTGTTTTTGTGATTTCTAGGATAGACTCAGGGATTCTTAAGATATCTGCTTTTGCGTTTCCCTCGAAATCACTGTGACAGCTGGTATTCAGATCAATTTAGCGTTGTTCCATTTTGTCAGCTATTAGTACTTATAAACAGATTTCACTGTTATGAATTCGATCTCTATATACAATTTAAATGACATACTATATGTTTTTTTTTTGTTTTGTTTCAGGTGGTACGAGCTGCTAGTCCTGTATTATTACGAGTAATTGCTCTTGGGGCTTTTTTCATCTATTGTACTGTGAGTATTTTAAGAGTATTTAATATAGTTGAGAGTATATGATTACATTAATTACGAAAAATTATTACCATATATTGGATATAATTCTACAAGTAGAATTGCCATTTATTTATGCTTCGGTTAAGACCTCAATATTTGATTTTAATTGATTCAAATTAATTCACATTACAAACACCTTACATTTTTCATTCTGTATATTTGGGTACAGGTGTCATAACGAAAACTCAAAAACGAAATAAGATAACGAGCTGAAAATTTTTAAGCGTGTTTTACAGCTAAAGAGTGAAGACTTCCGGGATGGGAAAAAATTGGGGATGAAGCATGTGTATGAAGTCATAGTTTTATACATTTTTGCGTGTGAGATGTGAAATAAAAAGTTTGGTCACAATTTGGTCAAGCGCTTGGTATATATAGCATATTTATACAATTCTTGTTATACCCGGTATATATACTAGGGTATGTTAAGTTTAGTTCCGACTTTGTAATGGCTGAAAATATTGATAACAGAAACAAAATTTTGGTATAGGCGTTCATAAAATTAGTCCATTTTCGTTAAATGGTCCGTCCGTCAAAACAAGATAACTCCAAAACAAAAAGAGATAACGATCTGAAATTTAGTATGTGTGTTCTAGAGCTTAAAAGTAAGGTGAACTTTGGGCAAAATCGGACCACGTTTGGGTAAAATCTGCAAAATGTGTTTCTCTTTGAAACCGTAAGAGATAGCACAAAAAAGTATGGATAAAAAATGTCCATTGGGTGCGAAATCAATTCAGAGGACTAGGTTTCAATGCCTGGATTATTTTTTCATAGCAATACTAATAAAGCTTAAACACACAGCAAACTGCTTGTACCGTACTTACACTAATCAGTTAGAATGTGCTCTAGGTATTACTGTTACTTAACCATCACAAAATAAATTACTTTTTTATGAACTCTCGCAGTATGTTGAAGTATACTATATATATATATATATATATATATATATATACATATATATATATATATATATATATATATATATATATATATATATATATATATATATATATATATATATACTATTCAATCATTAAACCAGTTATCCGTATATCGTGTGTTATAATCCTGATCATGTGATAAAAGATCAAAATTTTTGTAAGGGTTTATTTCTTTACCTAACTTTTAGTTAATTAATTCAAAAGGACCCATTAACTCAAATTTAAACATATTACTTCACAATATTTGTAACAACCAATTATATGGTTTTAAAATGCCTACATTGTACAGTTGTCAGAATTGAGGAGCAAATATCGAATATTAACAATTGCCTATTACCTAATTAGTTCATTTCCGCATGTACGTCTGTCCGTGG
This sequence comes from Nineta flava, assembly GCA_963920215.1. Lineage (NCBI taxonomy): Eukaryota > Metazoa > Arthropoda > Insecta > Neuroptera > Chrysopidae > Nineta > Nineta flava. Next base: position 14,718,194 of record OY986046.1, on the reverse strand, counting down.
ACACGATAACATTTAGGGCTAAATGTAAGATCAAGTTCGTGAATGGGCAAAATCATGTTTGAGCAAATTGGGCTAAAAATTAAAGATAAAAAATGTTTTTTTTTATAAAAATAAACAACTTTTGTATAACATAAAGTCAGTATATACCAGGTATTGATCCAATTAACTCTAAGTTAGTTATTTTCACGTGTTATTACAAAACGTACGGCTTTGAATTAATTTCCTAACGGTTAAAGATGTTGATCGCTGGTGGAAAATGATTAGCGCAAGTGCCAGTTAGTTGAAAATCAATTAGACGACAATGAGGTTTATAAATTTTCTACATATCTGATTATCAATAGGTCAATATATTTAAGTAATTTCTCCCCACTGTTTCTCATATTAAAGTTTTATCTTCCAAAAAAAAAACACACTACGACCGAAATATTTATTCAAAAAATTTATTTCGTAAACAGATTAGGTAAAATTTAATAAAAATTTATAACTAGTAGACCAGAGCTTGTAAAGCTTAACTATAATGGTCGACGATAAAAATGAATGGTACCAAAACACCTATTTATTTCAGAAATTAACAACAAAAAGATATTCATGACGGAAAATATTTTAAACTTTTAGATAAAATACAATTAAACTAATTTGTGAAAAATATATGTACAACTGTACACACAGGTTCATTCTTAATATCCCTAGGAAATTTAGGCATAGCCGCGCATGTAACAATGTCATGTTCATAAAACTTCATATACATGATTATCTTTCAAACAAGACAAAGCTTAACGAAGTTTTGTATATTTTACATTTTAAGGGTGTTCACGTATTAATATTCTTTCCATAAATTGCAATTAAAAACGTTAATTTGTCATTTAATTGCGTAATTAAAGACTGGGTAATGTAATGTTAATTTTATTAATACCACAAGATCATGTAATAACCTCTGTATGCGTAAAATTAATCGAAAAATATACCAAAAGAATAATAAATGTAATTAGTTTTTACGTTTCAATACCGCGTACATCATTGCAGCAAAGGTTACCGCCATTTCTTTCAGAGTACAGTTCGACAACGGTTTTATTTTAGGGACGTCTCCAAAAATAACAAATACAAGCTTTGACAATCCATCTTCATATACTATTCGTCGAGGAGAGCTAAGATTATCCTGTCACGTATTATCCGAGGAGACATAAAGATCATTAGCGAAGTTTTATCTGGACACGGCTCACTGAGATATTATCTTAAGAAGATCGACAAAGTCGAGAATGATACTTGTCGCATCTGTGATGAAGAGGTTGGAAGTTCAACCTTTTAAGGCTGTAGCTCGTCAGAGACTGAACTTCCAGGGTGAAGCTTTCCCCATGCCAAATGAAATGAGACAATTTATCCCAGGTAAAATTATAAGTTTCATCAAACACCTGGAATGTCAAAATATATCTTTCAGATCATAGTGAGGAGAGGTTTTGTGAATGTTTCATGCAACGAAATTAAACTCGGATTGAAGTTTCTTTTGTTTGATTTGGAGACAACACATCACGCTAGTTGGAAGCTGGAAAAGTTCCACGCATGTTGAGTCTTTTGTAGAATGTTATTGGAGGATTTCTCTCAGGTCTTTTTTCAAAGCATTTAATAATTGGCTGTAGCCCTTGACTGGGACATATTGTAACAATTTTTCTCAAAGTTTAATCATAAATTTCTTAAAAATTAAAACGTAAAATGTTTTTATCAAAACTAATAACTTGTGTTGGAAACATTTTTCGAATTCCAGTTCAAATTTCAGATAAGTTGTAAAATTCAGGTACAACTATAAGGCATAATTACAATGTGCATCCCTAAAAAAACGAAACTAGTCACTAATTAATTCTTATTAAATTAATTGAAATAAAAGTGGAAAAAGCAATTACAAATTTTGAAATAATTTTCATACTAAAACATAATTGTTAAAAATCAAAGCAAATGTATTGAAATGTAACAACTAACTGCGTTAATTATTCAAATATCCTGTATATACTGATGCAACCCTGTATATCTTTAGCAGTACGTATATCGTTTATTTTATTTTTCCTCACGCACAAATATAATTTGCATATATTTATACGCATTCTTCTGTATTATAATGTAATAACCGATATTTGAGCTGAAAGTGTGACAAAATTACAAAGTTTATGAAATAAAATTCAAACAAAATACGTTTGCTGTTAAAAAAGTTACTTTATCTCCTAAGGCTTTAAAAACAGATATTCTTCCATCTAGCAGGAAGATGCACGGGTCGATTTTGAGTTCTAGAAAATGCTTAAAAATGGACAACAAAAGTAGTACTCTTTTTCAAAATTTTACAGTTAATTTGGGCCGAATCCATATGGTTTTCGAAAAGATGTTTAGAACAAAAGGTGGCAGTTTTTTTATAATAAACTTTTATTCTAAATATTTTTAACGAAAACAAAATGGATTCAGCAGAAAACCTACACCAATTGAAGCACCTAAATTAATTGAAGAAAACATTCTACTTTTGGTGTTACTACCAAAACTCACTCTTGACCTCCGGTGCAGTCTTCGGTCGCGGTTCCGTATCCTGGAATGAATTTATATCCTGCGTTGGTCAAGTTTGTGGTGCTGCTCCTTTTCGGTGGGGGGGGGGGTGTTGCGTTGGGAAAATCAAAGTTTTCCGAATTTAAGTTGGAAATTATTCTGCGTCGAATGCAAAAAACCGCATCCTTCTAGCATTTTTAGAAGTGGGTTAGATTTTGAATATATGAGTGAGTCAGTCAGTTACACAAAGGGCTGTTTATATTATAGGATTTCCTTTCTTCTTTTAATATTTCGATTCTTTATAAATTTGGGACTAAACTTTTTCAGGTTTTACGCGAAGAAAGATAGGGCGAGTTTAAGAAAAATAAAAAGAATATATATATATCAGACAAAGATTACTGTCTATTACATATACAGAGATAGATTGAGATTTTTCGTTGATTATATCAAAATATGCTCAAAACAACACGTCAGAAGACTTTGTTTATATTTTAAATATAATCTACGTTAGTTTAACTACTTAATTTCAAGTTTTTTTTAAATTTTTGTCTTTAGCAGTTCTAGTTCAAGATCATGATAGATGCGCGATTAACCGGATATTTTCTATCTACTACTACGTGTTAAATTCCAATTTTCGAAAACTAATTCCTAAGAAACTGGTCGTCAAATTTCTCTCAAAAATAAATGTATGTGTATTTATTATTGATAAATAACATATTAAAAATTTAGTTCGTTATCTTAACTATACTTTAACGCGTGTATAACCTTTAGTGTATAACTTTATCAGAAAATAGAACAAGTTTTCAAGTACTTGAAAAGAAAAATTCATCGAAAAGGGATCCCCTTAATTTAAAAATATTTCCAGCACAAACAACATTTTTGAATGATTCAATTATATGGTATAATATATACACTTTTTACAGACAATTGTGATGTATCCACGACCAAGTGTATACACTTGTACCGCACGTGTATGGCTCCGGGAAATTGGTTTTGCACTGACATATGGTGCACTTATGTTAAAAACATGGCGGTAAGTGTACATGTATATTTATATATATATTCACACCTTAAACACATTTAAATAAATATTTAACAAGTTTTTCATTTAACCATTTTTTTGTCGAACAATTTTCCTTTTACTTTGTACGGTTCTCTCATTTAAAACAAATAAAAATTAATTTTCTTTCTGTAGAAAAACAATTTTTGTCACTGTATTTTTTAGTTTTGTATTTATGGTTATGTAAATTTTCTTCATAGAAAGACAAATATATTTCATTCTTTGTAATTGAAATTTGTATATCAATACAAAGGTTCTAGCCTCCGGCTGAACCAGACCGTGTGAACTAGTTTGTGGTGTCCAGTTGTTAAAGACAACTAAACTATCGGCGTATGGGTGGAAAATATCCCTTCTGCCATAAATATCTGGAGGTCATCTGAGGAAAAAGTATACAGTCCTGATATGTCGACTACAAATATAATCAAAGAAAAATTGAAGTACAGTAGGGCCTCGGTAATCCGGACTCCCGCTTGTTCGGTGATCGCTGTAATCCGGCCGGGCAATGGGGTTCGCCGGGGAGGCGGGCGGGTATAGGTGCGGACTGGCATGAGCCAATTCGTCGTCAGTCTTTTGTTTATCGCCTTTCGTGTAGCACGTATAGTGTCAATTTAGCGCGCTCGCTAATATCATGACGCCGCCATGTAAACATTCAACATTAACATTATAAGACAAATTGCGGATTATAGAAATGTTAGATAAAAGTGACAGCTACCCTTTCATTGCTCGGAAGTTTGGTATAGGCAGGTCAACTGTAGGCGACATAAAGAAGAACAAAGACAAAATCTAAGATTAAACATGTGTTTTATTACCATTAAATATGGCATACTATAATCCGGACGCCTCGATAATTCGGAAAGGGTCTCGTTTTTGCCTCTCCGGATTAACGAGGCCCTACTGTATTTGAAATAAAATTTCAAAGTTGTTTCAACTGCTAGATTAATAATTTTTATTAATAATAATAACAATAGACCCACCCACATCATTTTTTTTCAAGCTTTCTTAACTTTTAACGATACATTTTTATGATATTAGTGGATGACAAGGAATTTGTATACAGACTAGGAATCGATAGGCTGCAGCCGAATTTGATAGGAACTATGCCAATATTCATCTCGAGTTCGTGCAGGGTAACTGCAGAAAACCTTCTCAAGCATAGCCGGTTACTTCGTTCTTGTCCATACACCGACATTTTAATCAATTAACTGCCCTTTTTTTTCTTAATAATTGACAAACTGACGATGTCGGGATCGAATCCATAACCTCCCAGTTTCCATACTGCGCAAGCATAATGCTTTAGACCGCTCGGTCACTGGGACTGGTAGAGTTAATATGAATAAACTCTTCCAAAAATTGTCAGTTCATGTTGTATGATCGGCGGTCTCAATCGGCGGTATTACACATACTTAAGGAAGACTGTAAGGTCTCTTAAAAATCGACTTGTTTCCACTTATTTTTGTTCACTGTAACACTTACAAAATTTTAGTCCCTCTCACATGCCAGAAACAGTTATCGCCTTACCCTGAAAGAATAGGAACTTAAGACCGTAACAGGCTTTTTACTGGCTAGTGTCTTTGAAATATCATCTAATGAAGAACAGTCAGGCTGAGAGTCACCATTGTAGGAACAAGCTTTGTTGTAAAAACATAATCAGTTGCTGATGTTCGAAGGGTGGGTGGATCGTGTTCAGAATAGTTTTCTGAAGCAATTCATTTTCAAAATATTCAATAGTTATTTAAATTTAAAATTCAAGAGTCCGAATCTACTATGCATAATTTTTAGACAGTAAATCAGTTTTATATAATGCAAACATTGCTAAAATCGGGCTCTGCTGATGAAGTAAAGCAATATAGAAATTTATTGATAAACTTCGAACATCAAACTAGAAAAATCCATGTAGAAAGTAATTTTTATGCAATCTTATGGTAGTGGTGATATCATTTTCTACATATACATGTACAGTGTGTTCAGGCAGACTTTGTTAATCATTCCTTTTAAGAGAAGATTGAATTGCTACGTGACAATTGACAGTTTAATCAATTAACCGCCCCATTAATTTTTTATAAATAAATTTAACTGAAAAACTGCCGCCGTTGGGATCGAACCAGCCACCTGTCAGTTCCGAGAAGAGTGTCTTTAACAGCTCGAGCACTAAGACAGTCTCTAAGTTTGTATCAAGTTTCGAGTCATCAACTTAGATATAAAAGTGATGAATGGTCACATCGTTCGTAAAGAGAACAGATAGATTTGTCGTGACTAAAAGAGTCAAAAGAGATGTTGATTTAGAGAGATGGCTATTTTTTTGAAAACTATCTATATTGGATCACTTATACGGTTTCTATCAATCTTCTATCACACATGGATTAATTCATAGTGCAGTAAGAGATCACTGTTTTAATCAATAATGTGACTTTTATTAACATCGACTTTGTTTCGACGTTTCAATTAGCTCAATAATAGCTTTATCCATCAATTCGTATTCTTCAGACATTTTATCTATTATTTTTAAGCACGGTAAATTGGGAGTTTTGCCTGGAATTAACCCCGGCATCGTGAACCAATAAATAGTGTTGATATCTAATTATAATCTGTTTGATGAACCGCTTTGCGAGTGAACAACAGCAAAAGCGAACCGTACGAAAAATTTTTATTCGATTTTGTTATATCGATCACACTTGGCAAATTGAAAATCAGTGGTCGGAGATCTTTGTGTCTTCGGTCTTGGTTTCGCGTAGTGATTACGCACCTAAAGAGTGCTTACCTGTCACTGCAGACTGAAAATGCAACTATCCCGGAAGAAGTTGGAGGTCAACGCGGCTTATCCGGATGGTATCGGGATGGTTGATACTAGAATGATGATCTTGAATGAGGTATTTAACCTTCGGCTTAACCGAATTAGGGGAACCGAAGGTAAAATAAATAACATAGGGCTCTATCCTGTCCTTGGAAAGATGACATTAATAAAGACCGCAAGGCTGGAGGAACCAAATGAGATGAGGTAGAGGAAGGCAGTTGAAGGTTAAGGTTCCCAGGGGACGATTACAAAGCCTAGAAACGCTTACTTATCATGCTCCAGTTTCTCTCTCCTGTTCTACTACTAAACACTTTAGGAAATCAGTAAAGAAATACCCTGTATATTATGTATAGTGATGGAAAAATACTTAAGAAAACTTTACCATACAACAGAAAATATTTTTGTTACGATAAAAGAATCGAAGACGAAGAAAGAGTTACACATAAATTGACATAAATTGTCAAACATATATTCACTGATAAAAGCAATTTCGTCAAATAAGATGTAGATTCTAACAACAATATCAATGAATAAGATTGCTTGTTACGTGCTTTCAAGACTTTATTACCATCCGGCTTTGATAAACAAATTTTCTAATATCCACCAGTATGGAGCATCGTGGAGCAGTAAGCGAATTGTTGCTATCAATGCTGTGTGTATTATATGGCACAAACATACACATATTATATATGGAATGGAGTATTCATTTTATATTCTGTATCATTTATAGTTTCAGCGACTAGAAGAAAAAAAGTTGAACAATATTTTTATCTTAAATGGAAGGATTTTGTACAGTTATGTCCATAAAATTTCATCTACAATGATTTTGTAGCAAATTTAACGGTTTTCTAGAACCGATTAGGATATTATACTTTTTTTCGTTTCCAAACTGACAAACGACTCCCATAAATCCTGTTTCTTTAATAGTTGCGATCGAATATAATTTGTTATTATGTTACCTTATTAATTTTGATGCTATAAAATTTTCCGATGATTCTCTAGTTATAAAATTAATCATTGAGAATGTTATTTCAACAAGATAATAATTTAGTACTTTTCAAAATGTACTGCTGTTATAATTTTATTTTTATCTGTTAATATCACACTAATGACTTTTCATTCATTAATTATTATGGAAAACAATATTATTAATTTAGTTTAGAAATATCAATAATTTACCAACCAAGTAGCCACGCTTGTAAAGTCGTTGTGTGTACTTGGAACTGGGAGGTTATGGGTTCGAATCCCAAATTCGGTAGTTTGTCAATAATTTTTAAAAAAAGAGGCGGTTAATTGACTAAACTGTCGGCGTATGGACAAGAACGAAGTAACCGGGGCTTCTGAAGGTTTTCTGCAGTTTCCTTCACATACTCCAGATGAGTATCGGCATAGTTTCTATCAAATTCGGCTGCATCTGCGCATCCTTGCAATTTCTAGTCTACACACAAAATTCCTTGTTCTCCACTCACAGCCTCACATCCTTCGGCATCACAATGGACCTTATGGTCGAAGTGTATCCCGTCCAGTACAGGCTCTACAATCTATATCTATAATACCAATAATTTAGATTTCAGTTCTCTCTGTTTTCACTTTTCTGCCTTTTTACCTAATCACGGCAGCGTACACTCGTATTCATAACATTCGAACTATCTTTAAAATTCCTAAACGTTCTCTTAATTGTCTCGTGTGTTAAGAATGGTGTTATGAAATTACCTGATATCTCCTGAATAGAGAGAAAATCACTAGGGCATGTATGACAAAAATTTCAAACAAAAGTTGTTTGTTTTTATAATATAAACAGTTTTTGCATTTAAAGATTTTTCCTATCTTTCATCGTTAAGGGATAAGGGATGGGACAGTAAAACATTAGTTTGAAACATTTTTCTAAAAACTTTTCCCGACTTTTAATGGTTGATCGCTTTTAACATATTGATCGAAAACAAATTCTTGGTATATATGTTCAGAAAATGACCTACGTAATCCATACCGTTTGCCATCCAACCGTCTTCCATTGCCCTCCAATGTAATCCATAGTAAAACATTATTCATCTTAATTTTCCTTCGCCTAGTACTTGGTGAAAGTATTAGCCTTCTTAGGCCTTTTTTACCGACCCTTTAGTCTGGAGTTTGGGAAAGGAAAACTGCAGAAAAGCTTCACAAACATAGCCAGTTACTTTCGTTCTTGTCTATACGCTGTCAATTTAGTCAATTAACCGCCCCAATAATTTTATTCTCGATCAGTTTCGTCTGGTACAGAAAACAATTATTTGACATTCTACTAGATAAAATGCTATTCAATGGAATTCGATGCAAATACTTACTTCGAAAGTATTAATTTCTGTCTTATATCTAAAAAAAAACCTTTGGTACGGAAATAAATACTTTGTAAGTGCAACTTCCTTACGAAAATATTTATACAATAGTCAATTTATCTAAAGAATGTCGATTATTCGAAATGATTCGACATTATATCCTAGACATGTCACAACTAGTTTGAAATATTGATTGTATTTTTATTGTTTATCATTGAAAAGTGTTAAATAATGTTATTTTATAGTATGTAGAGAAACAGTAGAAAAAGAATTTATAAATTGCTTTCGACGAGAACTTTTATTTTACACAAAGATTTTAAAATCTACAGATGATACATGCTCGATTACCAAACAATTTTACAATCCATTGCCATTTAATAATATGATCTTAATTATATTGTTTTTTTCGTTACAGCATCTCAGTCATCTTTCGTGTGCGTTCAGCGAAAGCAGTCAAAATCACAGACTTCAATCTACTGAAACGTCTGGGTGTGATTGTAGCTATATTCACGGTATTCCTAGTGATTCGAACATTGGTTTCACCTCCGCTTGTGATTGTTGGCCGTACAGCCGATGATCTCAAAGCATATTTATGTCCTACAGATTGGTGGGATCATTCATTCACAACACGTAAGTATTAATTTTGTTTCAAATTGGCAGATCCCTCGAACTCAATGAAAATCAATGAAAAAAATGCATTTAAATAATAACTAAATAACTGCCATTTTAAAGATAACTGTCAATTTTTGTGACGAGACTTTGTACTACCATTCTATCCGCCTATTTTTCATTTTTTTTAGAATTCGATTCTTAAGTAGGATTTTCTTAGCTATAGGTTTTTGCGCCGTATACGACATAACACACCCAGCACAAGGTAAGCCTACTAGAAAAATAGTACTGCCATTATTCTGTAGAGCGCCACACGTTCAACGACAGCAATGTACGTTGGGCGTGATAAAACTTACTGCTCCCAGAGGTGTCAATTGCGTGCTTTTTTATTTCCGGTGATCACACTACTGTGTTTACTTTTAGTTTATGTAAATATTTCCCAAAAGATATTTTCTTCCTCCCTCCAACATTCCAAAAACACTATAAAAATATCATTCTTGTTGGAGAAGTTACTTGAACACATAAACTGACGAATAAATATGGAACATAAACTATGGAAATTATAAAAATACCCACGAAAAAGAAAACTTGGATTTTTGGGTAAATTTGAAATATTTTTATTATTCGCCGAACTTACGTAAGTTTGCAGAATTCCACTTTCTCATTTAGCAAAAAAGTTTAGATTAAAATAGATAAGATTCGAATCAGGAACAAGTCTTAAATAAAGAGCTTTTGTATCGCGACCAATCTCCTTTCCTTCAAAGGATAAACGTTAGCATATCTCTTGGTGACACTTCATTTGATTTTATCTGACTGATGATCGGGCCCTTAGAAATGATAGTGTCTCTTGAGAGCAGTGCCGTAACTAGGGCGGTGCCAGAGGTGCCCAGGCACAGGACACATACCCTGGAGGGGCGCAGAAATGACCAAACCGGTTTTACGGTTTCCGGTTTTCCTTGACTCTCAACTATCTGTCTGTACTAATCTGTATTTGGTGTCATTTGTGTATTGTATAATTGTGAGTTTTGGCAAATATTTTCGGATAAACGTTTTTTCACCTTATTCATAAACGCAATTTATATATTATATTTCCTTATTCAAAACTCTACCAAGTCCTCATAATTAACTATACAAAAATGTAGTTTTTAAATGATAGATTTATTGTAATAAACATAATCTATTTTATTGTCAGAACCGGGTAAGATTAGAAAATTTTTCCAGGGCGCAGTTATAGAAGCTCGCACTGGGCGCATCAAAGGCTAGTTACGGCACTGCTTGAGAGAGACGCTTTCTCATTCACACAGAATGTGAATTTCGGTTTCCTCCTCTTCATGACAAAATTTCTAGAGATCATTGCGTGTGAGATTGATTTTGAGCAAATGTTTATTAAGTTTGAAGTGGCCAGTAAGTATCCTCAATTGGTTTTTTTCCTAGTTGAATACGCTCAGAGGCCTTTTTCCATTAGAAACTTTTTTAAATACCTTTCTTTTATCTATTCCCAAATTCTTAAGCTTACAATGCAGAAGCCTAGAAAACAGAATCGAGCACCGACAGTAGTTATACGTTCTCGTTGGAAAATTATACGCCTATTCTAATGCAAAAAAAATGTCCGTTTACTGTTAGAACTATCGCCTAATAAGAATTTAAAATAATCTTTTTCAATTTTTGTTTACAATTTAAAAGAAAAATGATTGTATATAACCTACAATCACTTTTGACAAACAGCACACATGCGCACAAATTAATTAATTATTTTTCTCTTGGTTTTTTACAGTAGAAGTGATTTTTCTGGTATGGGGTATACGTTTATGTATTGTGGTTCGAAAAGCACCATCTGAATTCAACGAAAGTCGTTTCATATCAATGGCAATCTATAATGAATTTTTATTATCTGTATTTTTGAATATTTCAATGTGAGTATTTACAAACCAATATCTCTTTTAATTTATTATATTTATATGACCATTTACGAAAAAACACCAAAGTGGAGGGAGCTTTGTCAATTGTAAATGAGTTTTTTTTTTCACATGACCTATATATTTAAGTGTTTTTATTTGAATTGAACTTAATAAACACACAAGTTCATTATTTCCGGATATGCTTGTGTTTAATTAATAATAAATTAATTAGCTTTCTCATTCGTAACATACACAAAAAATTGCTTATAAAAACTGAGGTGAATTTATTTTTTTTCTGTTTTATATATTTCGCTTCATTTATTTATTTATGTATTTGTTATGACCTGTCTGCAATATACTAAAATCGGTTTAAATTAATTAAAGTCAAATTAAATAAAATTTGATGGTATCATAAATAAAATAATTGTATTTTCAGGAATTTAATAGAATTTTATCAGATTTTAATTTCAAAAATAATTCGTACGTCAATCGCTCAAGTTCAATTTTGTACCTCTATTTCTCTATTGGTATCATTTGATTAATAATTTTGACTGCAAGACTTTTACCGAGATGCCACTTTTAGAAAAGTGTTAAAATTGCAGTGAATCGAGGATTGTAAGCTCCTTACAGATACCTCAGAGCGTTAAATTCCATAAATAAGTACTCCGAATTCTTCTAACTGCCCGCAGGGCCTGCAAATATAAATTTCTAATCCCAGCCTCTGGAGATATTCCTTAAATCACAATCTCCTGTGAGGGAATTCGTTAGTAACCGAAGTTCTGTGTTCAGTTAAAATTTTTAAGAAGGTTTTTAGGCTTACATCTATCTCAGAGAAATCAGAAGACTTTGATACAGGAACATTGCGTTGTAAATATCGGCCGTAAAAACTTTATATATACTTAATAGGAATGTTCGCATTCCTACAGAGTTAATTCGGACGGTTTTTTTAGAACAATTTTCTACAGGGGGTTCCCCAAAAATATTTTGCACCCCAATATCATTGCCCCTGCTTGACTACCTAGACCAATGTATATTCATTACTGACGTACGGAACTGGTTCTTCGGAGCAATTACAAATTTCTGTATACAATCCAATGGCATTTACCATTTGAATTACTAAAAAGCTTTTTGTATCATAAAATTATTATATTAAATTAATACCACAAAATAGCTAAATGTCATTTAACAATAATACAATTATTGAAATGATTCCTTTTATGAAGAAGCGAAAGCTTCAAGGCAAAACATAAAACAAAAATTATATATAAAAGTTGTTTTAACGATCACGTTAGAACAAAAATACTTGTTTATTGTTTTTTTTTCTGTTTTTTATTTTTTCTTGTTGTTTTTTTTTTTCAGTATGAAATTAAATAGTATTATATCCTATACTGTACAAGGTGTACCAGAACAGTTACCTCAAGCATTATATTAGATATTTTATTATTATTAATTCTTTTTTATTGATTTACTGAAGTACAGCTTATCCTTATTACAAATTTGAGATTATACAATTTGAATGTGAAATGTGCAAGATTAAAATTTAAAAAAATAAAATAAAATAAAAACTGAAATATTCTATTTAAAAAAATGCCCCCAATTAAATATAAATTAATTTGATAGTCTGTCCTGTCTTTTTTTGATTGCCACACTAATAAATGATGATAATTTTACTAACTCGACTCTGTCTTTATTGTCCAGTAGCTTAATATTGTTCTCATTCACCCATTATTTTTCCTCTTGCTTCAAATAAGCCATTGCACTCGTTCATTATGTGTTCTTCGTTTTTGATTGCGGAGGTACATATAATACATACTTTGTTTTCCATATTCATCTTTAATGCTGTCTTAGTTCCAGTTTCCTAGCCTTAACCTCGCAATTTCCCTCCTTTGCCTTAAGTCTAGCTCCTTTATGTATCTCGCTCCATCCTTATAGTGGTTTTAGAATTGAAAACAATATCAGGCTGGTTTTATCATTTACATCTTCCCACATTTTTTGATATTCCTCCTCCTCTAATATATGTCAGTTACTCGTTGTACCCTTTTTGCTATTGTTAAATTTTCATCAAATATCCAGTCATTTACTTCCATTTGCATCAATTTATCGTGTATTTTTTTAAAGTTAATATTAGATATATTGTACTTGTCGCGGTATCTTGGCTCTCAGTAGCCTTAAAAAGAGCGCTGTCGAACCTACAACTAGTAAAACAAAAGTTTTACTGAATATCTGTCAATTGGATAACATGCACTTTTGAAAAAAAATTAAATAAAACAAAAAAAACTTTATGAAAATCAAACCTGACTTTATCTGATTTTAAAAAAAAAATAGTTTTAATTTAATTTTTTTCAACAATGTGCAATTTTATAACTTTGATTATATTCGAACAATAGTTTACAACGTCAATAATTACCAACGTCCAATTTAAACTTATCTTAATCGAACATTGCCAAATTAAAAACTGATTTGAAATCGGTAAATGTCTTCGTTTTTATATGGTCCTGGACTATTCTAGAACAGTGCTTGTTTGCATCAAATAGAAAACATTATTTTTTTTTTAATATTTTTTTTCTTAGATCATTCTAGAATATTCAGTTACGTTTCAGCCATGGTCGTATTCAATGGGGTCAGCAATTGACAAAATTTATTAAAACTAATAATGGATCGACGCGGCTCCGAATCCATACAAATACAATACCCTACTTGTTAGTGAGTTAAGTCTCACTGACCAATCAGCTGTGTGTCATATACATTAAATATTTACCGATCTCTTTTTACATAAAAATTTATTTACAACTTTAAATTATTTACTTGAACAAAAATAAACATGTATTTATTAATATTTCTTTTCGTAAATAAATATCTGATTTTATAATTTTTTTCAATTTTTGATTTTTTTGAGGTACTCTGAGGAGAAAAATATTCTCATCTTAAATATGTTTTGTAATATTTTTACTTTTTGTGATTGTGTGCTGAGGCCTTAAAAATTATTTCACTAATTTTCAATACAACATACTTGACTAATCAGCTGAAAACGTGCATACATTATTTATCTTATTGGCGTAATTAAACTAGTCATTTACCTAATGGTCGCACTATGTGGGGGTAATGATACGACTTCAAAAAAATTTCTTCAAATATCCATCGATCCTACCTAGTAAATGTCGAAAATTATCATTTTTAAAATTCGATTATGCACAATCGAATTCAATTGATATTAGACAATTGATATCATTAATTTTAATCGTCCATGAACAATCGATTAATCGAATAATCGTTTTTTTTTTCGAAACGAAAAAGAAAGTGAGCTTTGTAGTTGTACAATCTATGACTCAACAATCCATTTTGAGAAAAAAACTATTAGATATTAATACAAAATGTAATGCAATAGTAATTAATAAAATATTGAAAGTAGTAAAGTTTTATTTTAAAAAAAAACACATTCTCTAAAATAAAGAATTTATCACGCAAATTGCGTCAATTTCCTCAGAATAAATTCATATCGGGTTAAAGCTGTGCCCGCTAGAGTGATCACAGACACACGCATACATCTTCGAAATATAATGCTGAGAAAACTTGGATAAAAGATACATTCAACTGTTAAATTGAGCTTTAAAAAGACAAAATGTGTCGTCCAATACGTTCAGGTTTATGTCGACCCGTAAGGTTATAATCAATTTTAGCGAATTTCCTGAAAGGAAATAGAGCTATTGGTCTCGTACCAACTTCAAAATTTTGCAAAAATTTCTTCAAATGTCCATCGATGCTACCTAGTAGATGTTCAAAATACCCATCTGTAAAATTTATATATATATATATATATATATATATATATATATATATATATATATATATATATGATATATAAGTGCTCAAGAAATCAAGGGAGTTGCTTTGAAAAGTTTTGCTGACTAGAAAGTGATGGCTAATGAGTCTTGAACAACTTGTATACAAAGTATATTACTTGAAGCAAAGACAACAGAGAAAACATAACGGCCTACTATTTATGTGGGCTTTGGAGGTGGGGGGTTTGATCATATAATGCGAAAAGGTGAATGTTGGTCGAATCGTCGTTATGTTGTTAAAATATTACATTTAAATGGTAAAAGAAAAACAACCCTTTTATATATAAAATAAAAAAATTATATAAAAATAAATAACCCTTGTTATTTCCTTAGTTTTATTTCAAAAACAACTGAAATGCAGGTGAATTATTTGTACAGTATGTACAAATAATCTTTTGTTTGTATTTATTTGATGTTATATTTATCAAACATTATATTTATCAAACATTATATTGTTGATTATTATTGCAGAGCAAACTCAATTGTCTAGTAAAAATTAATCGAATTACTCTCATGTAGGGGTTCGAACGAAAGAACTCGTGATGGCGAATAGATTATTTGGTGTGTATCAATACACGTAACGTTTTCACTGCGATTTATTTGTACACAGCGAACAAGACTCGTATGTCATTATTATTCACAATACTTATCATCAGAGGCAGATTAACAATAGGCCGAGTAGGACAAGGCTTAAGGTGGTAGATTTTAGGGGGAAATAACTTTTAGAAATTATACCGCAAAATAAAAATGGCACGACATTACATTTCTGTAATTCAGGCTGTAGGCAGCGAGGTTCGGGTCTAGGATGGAAGGTACCAAAAGGCCGACTTATATATTGAAACCGAAATATATTGTTTTTAAAACTATAAATTCTCCGTATAGATGATCTAGTTAGAGATGACATTTCGACACGGACCTAGGACAGCATCTAACTTAAGTCCACCACTGATACTTGTGCTGAGACGGAACAATAATAGCCGATGTATTACTTTATCTCGACACTTTGTGGTCCCCGTTTAGTCTCGAAATAGTTCTATCTCTTCAAGAACAAACACCTCCCATTTCAACTGATCTCCTTCTGCTTTCTGAAATACTGAAAAGAGTTTAAAAACTGGCATTTGCTCCACAAGATTATCTACACAGGCAAAAAACCCTTAAACTCGGCCTATCACTCATCCGTGCCCTAGATTTCATGAAGATGTTCATAAAATGGACTAATGACTCCATTTCTGAAAACCTGACTGTCTGTTCGTTAACTCGAAAACTCGTGTACAGAAATAACGAGCTGAAATTTCAAGAGTAGACTTTAGAATTTAAAAGTAACTTCGAGCTCGTAAATGAACAAAATCGGTCCATGGGACTTCCAACAAAAATCTTTAAATCCAAAAGTTAAAAGTTCATATAAAAGTATTAAGTAAAGTTGAAAGTATTTGGAAATTAGACAGTTCAACAGTTCAAAAGCTGTTTCTCTCAAACTGTTTTTCTCTATTCAACTTTCTGTAAATAAGTGTACATTGCAGAAGCATACTTATAAATATATATATATATATATATATATATATATATATATAAACAGTAATTTTGTATATCAAACAGTCATCTTTCATAAATCAACGGATATGAATAGTAATATAAATGGTATAAACATCGATACAGAATTCAGTATGTGCAGAGTATTTAAATTTTTAGTTATTTATCACAGTATTATTTTTGTAAGGTCTATGTAAAGTTACCTACAGCTATACTTTAAATGAACATTAACTTTTGAAAACGTGAACATTTGGCAACGTTGCTCGCGGTATATTTTAAATTGATTACCGCAGGCAACTTAAGAATGTTAATTGAAAAAACGTGTTTATTATTTGTATTTGAAAAGTTTGTAGCGAGTACGTGTCTTTTTGTTAGTCGTCTAATTTCTTTTTCAAAATTTTCATGTTGCATAAATTTTCCATTTGTGTTTAAAATAAACAATATATTATTTGTATGAGCATTGTGTTAATTATTTTTGAGGTTAGACCATGCACAGTCAGTTTATATATAAATTAATGTAATTTAAACGACTGGTAACATTTTAGGTTTATGAAAATATATATTTTTCATGCATACCGCATACAAGCTTAATGCATTTTATTCATTATATGTATTACATACAAAGTGCACCAACTATGGCTAAACAAATTTTTAATGAATGTTTTAATTCAAATTGTTTTCAGTTGTGACTGTTTAGTGATGGATGGCACAAAAGTGGGAACATTTGCTAATGATACAGCTGTTTTAGACGTTGATAAAGTGGCTTCTACAGCATCTGATGTGCTTCAAATAAGCCTAGACAACATCTCCTCTTGGTTCAAAGGATGGCGTATTAGTGCCAACGAAACTAAGTCAGTTCACCTACACACTGAGGATAGAGACTTGCCCTCCTGTTACCTTAAATAATGTTGATATACCTCAAGCCGAGGAAGCTAAATATATTGGACTGTACTAAGATAGAAGACTTACTTGGAAAAAACACATATTCACTAGGCGTAAAGCACTCGGCCTACAACTCTGGAAATGAAGCCAACTTGGACATATGGAATTCCACTGTGGAGCACTGCTGTAACTTCAAACCTGGAAATATTGCAGAGATTCCAATCGAAACTCTTAAGAATTATAAGTAGGGTTTCACCGAGGCTACGAGGTAACCTCGTAACCGAGGACCGACGCGAGGCGAGGCGAAGTTCAAAATTATAATCTCGTTACTAACCGAGACAAAAACCTCGCCACGGCCGAGGCAAATTTACAAAAAAAAAATTTTTTATTTATATATGCAGTGTCAGTGACAGTGTAAGCATTTAAAAAATATATGTAATGTTAATACATGTTAAGTGTTATACCTTACTCTTACGTATAAAAATAAAATAAAATGTTGTATCTATAAAAAACATTTACTACAAGAATAATCAAAATTTTGAGGGTCTGTTCATTTTATATATAATACTGTAATACTATATTATATAACGTATGTTTTAATTATTGTTATTTCAATGAATAAATATATAATTAAATTAATAAATTTAAAAGAATTGAAAAAAGTTTAATTTCCTTTATACTTACAGTAACTTGAATATGGGTTTCGTATTGGAAATCGTGGAAGCATTTTGAAGAACCTCTTATATAGTTCCTAAAACATCACGGGATTCCATCTTTTCATAATATTTATTTAAGCCAAATTTTTTTGAATTTACTGTTTTCATTCGAGAAGTAAATAAAAATTTACTTTCGACATTTATTTCCGAACAAGTTTTTTTAACCATATTATGTACATTCATGCAAAATAAGTCAAATTTAGTAAAAATTTTACCTCGGGTGAGGCGAGGATGATAGCTAACCCAACCGAGGCGAGGCGAGGCTGGGTAACATTCTACCTCGGCCGAGGTCGAGGCAAGGCGAGGTTGATATTTAAAAAAGCAAGGCGAGGCGAGGTGATACCAAAACCTCGCTTCGCCTCGTGCCTCGTGAAACACTAATTATAAGCGACTCACCTTGGTACATAACCAATGAGAGGTTGCACCACGATTTAGGTATTCCAACAATGCAGGAGGAAATAATTACAGATGTTCGAGCTGAAATTGTGACAAAACTATAAGATTTATGCAGAGAAGTTTCTAATAAAAATCATATGTTTTTAAAAAAATAACATATTTCATACTTAAACCTTTCTTTTATCACTGAAAAGATATATTTTTGCAGATTTTGTGAGAGGTTGTATTAACCGATTTTGTTTATTCATGAACTTGATGTCACTTACCAGCCAAGTAGCTGAGCGGTCTAAGACATCATGTCTGCGCAGTATGCAGTACTCGGAAACATTTACAATTAAAGATTGAAAAGTCTAAATATCTCTGTACACATTAGAGTTTGGAAAAAATGATAAGGTTATGAATTATAGCAAACTTGATTTCCTTTAACTTTACTCGCTATACATTTTTCGATTGTTCCAATATTAAGAGAGATATTTTATATTTTGTGTTTTCTCTATCTTTATGCCCCCTTTCCCCTTGACGTATGCCATTTATTAATAAAATTGGCCTTGAAAATACTAAAATGATATCAGATACGACATTTCATTTTGATCAGACTTAAATTGTGACTAGAGAGTGATTTATGTATTCTAAGGAAATGTATTCTAAGGAAGTTGACGCAGCTCCTGCATAACGCCTTTTTTTTAAATAAAATATGACAAATGGATTTGTTAATAAATTAAACTGACTACGATGTTTGATTTTTATCTACGGACATACTAATAATACATGACAAGTAATAAAATTAACAAGGAAAATGGTTGTATAATACGTTATTCTGATTGAAAAACGATGATAGTTGATAGTAAAAAACTCACCATGGGCAGAAATAATTTATATAAAAAAATGTCAAGTGTGAATCAAGACATGATAATTTGTATTCGTTTGTCCCACATTCGTCGACAGTTAAAACTTACACTATGGGTGTATTCGTTGTGGGCGCTTACAAGATTTCAGCGCTTACGTTTATAAGCGCAATTTATTGTCGTTCATTTTGGCTTACGAACGCTAACATTACTCTGGAAAATGCCGGTCGTTTTGGCATTATAAGTACGTGTAAGCCTCAGTTGGCATCAATATTCAATATGTCGAATGAAAACAGTTTAGCTGTTTTTCAAACAATGGAACGTTTGAGTGACTTCAAAAGCCCCTAAAATCAATTTTAGGGTTTTTTTTAATAAGATTTTATATGATATGGATTTTTTTGTATGTTAAGGAAGTTAGGACGATTTGGCGCTCATGCTTTTGCTTCCCTACCTCGATATGGAAAGCGTCTGTGAGCGTGACGTCTGTCGTGGAACTCAACCATTAGCGCACTTTGTCAGCATACACAGCGTCATGATGAACACTAAAAACAACGCTTGGTGGCGCTGAAAGCGTGTAAGTGCCTAAAACGAATACACCTTATGTAATACTAATAAATTCCTAGTAACCGAAAGAAAACACGTGGTATACGAAAGAAAACAAGTTTCTATTTTTTTTGATCACATCTCATAACATTAGATAAATAGTGTTTGATTTTATATACTCTTCGCATTCTTGTTTGAATATTTCTATTCTATGTACAAAGATTGTCAAAATATTTACATGACTCTTAAATATACAAAAATTGCTTTAATATTCAAGCTTACAGACGATATCAGGGGAGGTGGGAACCACTAATGCTGACAGACTTTTGTTTATACCTTCAAATGGATGCAGCAGGACAGCGTCAGACTGGGCATAAGGGGTCCAGATGATATTATGGCTTTAAGAGGTCCGGTGCCAGCAAAACCAAATGATAATTATAATCAAATAACGTAGAGTTTTCGGAAGTTTTTATTTTCAAAGTCGTTCATTTTTATGTAAAAATTTCCATTAATTGTAATTTTAGCTAACCTGTTAACATTTTTTTTAATAGAGGAAAAATTTCAGCTAGATTGTCAATAAATCGTTCGTAAAAGCTACTATCTTTGTAATCCCTGAAAAGATCCGATTCTATGTCTAGAATAGTCAACGAATTCAGCACGGAAAATCGTCTGTCGCAAGCTACTTACGTAAACGAGATTGTGAGAATGATACCGTAAGCTAGATGTAAGTTGGAGTACATACAAACGTCCTTGTTATATTGGGACAAAAGTTTGCATGCACATGGTATGCAACTTTGGTAGGCATCCGAATATCTTCGAACCAAACAAATAGTCATCTTTGCTGTTTGATCCAAACCATATTGTCGATTTCATCCCGCTTTTCTTCATTGCCCCTTCTCAGTGTATGAACTATTTAGCGTGTAAGTAGTAAGCCAAAGAGGCTTACGCAAGCTAGGGCTTAGAGGACACCCTGCTCCCTTGACCATTCCTACGCTGCAGCAGGACAGAACAATGGGCAAACCAATCAATTAAAAAAATGTAGGCTTTTAATGAATAATATAGTTTTGGGTCGCTAATTTAATGTATATTTTTTGAAAGGTATCATTATTTCATGCTATGAATCCAGTGAAAATAGCAACAAACTGAGTTAATTGCTTCAATATCCGATAAGAGAAATTATATATGTTTGAACTGATATTGAGGCGAAAATGATCAAAAGTTATTTAAAAAAGGAACATTTTTTGCTTTAGATTTCTTTTTCTACCGCTTACCATTTCAAAGATGGATATTTTCCCCCTTGGCGGGGGAAAGTGCGGTTCGATTTCACCCATTCACAATCTTAACCTTACTTTTTAACTCTAGAACATACACACAAAACGTTAGTTATCTCTTTTCGATTTCTTTGTGTCTACGGGCAGATAGACGGGTGGATTTGCGGAAATGATTAGGTCATTTTCTGAACACCAAAAATTTCTTTCTATGATCAATATTTTCCACTGCTACAAAGTCAGGACTATACTTAATATGCCCTTGTATATAGTATATGTATACCAGGTACAAAAAGGGTTAACGGTTCGGAATGCTAAAGAACAAAAAAAAAACAATGTATATGATTTCACGCTTATACTCATACACGTTAAAAAATAAAGCATACGACGCGATGAGAGATACTTAATTTGCATAAAAATACTCTGTCTGTCTTTTTTTTTTCACCATCACACAACAGAGGAAAACTGTCGACGGGTTGACATATCTTTAATTAAAACAAGGCTGATTTTCACTGTAATTAAAAAATACATTTGCATATTCGTTTGTAAGCCATAACTATATCGTAATATAATAATTGTGTACATTATTATTTTATTTATAATAAATTGTCTCTTGTGGTGGACAATAAAAATTTTCCATACAAATTTTTCGAATATTTTCAGACCTTCATAATAGTACATTTTTTTTTTAATATTCCACTGTCTGTCGATTTGGGATAAAGTAGTATCCTCTTCTTATCTTCGTTACCATTGACGTCTAGTCCAAAAGCCCATGAGATTACTTCACCCGTCCGCGTTGTCGAGTTGTTGAAGGTGCTCTGCTTGGAACTGGGAGGGTTCTGGTTCAATTCCCAACACTGGCAGTCTGTCAATTAAATTCCCTTTTCTTTTCTGCTGTTTCCTTTCACAAACTCTATTTGAATATCGGCTTAGTTCCTGTCAAAGTCGGTTGCAGTCGAACAGGCCTAGATCCCCAAACAAGCCCCTAGTTTGTCTTATGGATAATCCGTCACTGGGTGCCACAAACGAAACAATTAAGAAAATCTTAAGTATAAATTATATAAATATTACTTAGTAAAGACACACTTAAATAAAAAATGATGAGAATGGACAGAATGGAAAGAGTATAATATTTCGTGAAGTTGTTATATGATCGACCGCTCAATATAAATTTCCTTCATTTCATTTTATTAATTATATATTCCTTTAAAAAACACTCTCAAGAAGTAATTTTACATTCCCTCTTGATCATTTTTAAATCTTTTTCGTTATTAATGTTCCACTCGTAAATGTAGGCTGCCTATTATGCCAATTAAGAAGGGATTCGTTTGTTTCAACTAAAGCAGCTCATACATTTAATAAGAAACGACATTAAATGTATAGCAAGTTTTTTTAAATGAATTCAAGGGACTATAAATTACATAAATTCAAATCACTGTGATCATCACATCACGTAAAAACAATTCAACAGACAGACACAAAAATCTTTGTGTCTGGGGAATACTTTATCAAATGTTCCATTTAGACAATGCTGAAATATTGACAAAAAATTGTCTTTTGACAAAAAAAAAACAGAGAATTATATTCATAATTGTATACCTTCTTAAGATACACGGTGCCAGTATAACAAAGTACTGCTCTAGCTTAGAGGATTTCACTTATGTATAGAGGAGTTTTTTCTTACAATATTATTTGTGTTATTACCTAAAGTTTTGGCACACCGTAGCGAGACATTGTTAAATAAATAATAAAATTAGTTTTATCATACTCGACTTCATTGGTGAGGTTATTACAAGTTCTCCTCCCAATTCAGCCGTCTATACATTTAAAAATAAAACGTACCCGAACAAAACCACTTGTACATGCTAATTTGAAAACAATGAACGATTTTAATGAATTAAAAGTTGATTTAGTGCTTTTTTTTCAGTTTTCCATATATACGAGACGGAGAGATGATGTTTAAACAAAATTTTAATTGATAGAAAAACACAAATTAAAAAAATTAAATCTATTTTAACTTGTTTTATAATGAACTATATTTACAGCATTGGATAATTTTCCGCCGGATATCCGATCGCTTTTAAATAAACGTATGAAAAAGCTGATAATACACTACATACTAGATATAGTCCGGAAAAGAATGACATAGATGCTTTTAATTGCATCATACTCCATTTTCTTAGAAACTATATTATAACATACGTGATATATATATATACATATATATATATATATATATATATATATATATATATATATATATATATATATATATATATATAATATATATATATATATATATATATATATATATAATATATATATATATACATGTATAATAAATAAATATATATATATATATATAATAACTATATATATATATATATATATATATATATATATATATATATATATATATATATATATATATATTAAAATAATAATTCTAATATGTTAATATTTGTTAAAAGAGTCTTTTGTTACATTAAAAAAAATTGTTCTAAATTAAAAATCTATTATTTAATTATAAAAAAGCAATTTATTTAAATTAAAAGAATAAATATAACATAATTTAAAAATACAATAATTAAATAAAAACACGGTTTCTCAGTTACACCTATACAGTGTGGCCCAAAAGTAGTGAAGTTCCTTAAGAGGGTAGGTAGAGGGTACGATTTTGGAACGAAAATTCCTGAGACATTTTTTTATTAGTTAATTAATTAAGGAAAGTAGGTTGAAACCAGAGTTGCAAAAAGTGCATTTTTTTGATAATTCATTTTTGATTTAATTATTAATATTTTGAAAAATGTAATAAATTAATGCACAATTTAAAATCGTTAAATTATAAAGTTTTCTCAAAAGTGCATTAATAAAATTATTTTATCGATTAATTTTTTTAATAATGCAATAATTAATTTTTTGGAATAATCAATTTTTAGAAAATCGCAAGACATGCACCCCAATAAAACAAAGATCCCACCCCTTAAATTGTACTTCCCTGTTTCTGTGGATACGAGCGACCGATAAAATTCATAGCAGCTTTGGGACACAAGTTATAGTGAGCAGATATTTTATTTTAGGATGTCCCAAGCGTGGTAAAAATCACCAGAGACATGCGCCTCTATAAAACGACGATCCAACCTTTCAAATCTAACTATTTCATTTAGGTTTCAGACTCCCACCCTTGTGAGAGATGTTTGGACACAAAATATCTGTCTCAGCTATGTCTTTTAGTTTTTGAGTTATCGTTTTAGACGAACGTGCGGATTTGCGGAAATGGACTAATTAGGGCATTTTATGATACACCTTTTTACCAGAATATTCCTCAGATCAAAACTGTATATATTATACATATTATCTAGACATTAATCGCAAGAATTACAAAAACCTTCAAAACCAGACAAAGAAAAATTCAAACTCGTTTTATCCCGGATACTTTCAGATCGAATTGGCGAAAAACTTTTAATGAATAAGATTGTTTATTCTGACTAAAATAGTTTATAATAATATTTGAATAAAATATCAACGATATCAACAAACTAAAAGGCAGTTAATATGAGCGTATATCATTTTGAAAGCTCTATGTCAATAGACACAAATCATGGAATGTATTAAAACTTGCAGTTAGATTCCCATCGAAGAGTATTATAAATGAATGGTAAGCTTAGTGGGTATTTATTTTGTATGAGAATCATTGAACGGTCATCTGATAAACCTCCATGAGTCAGTCCGTTATATTTTCATACAAATTGATAGTAAGCGTATGTCAACTCATGGAGATGAAAAATATCCTATGGTGAGAACGGCAGAACTTAGAGCTGCAGTCTAGATCGGTACTCGGTACTGTCTGTGCAATATGCAGTACTTGGAAACAGTATGCAGTGTTTGTCAATTATAAAAATAAAATAAAAAAGGGCGGTTAATTGACTAAACTGTCGGCATATGGACAAGAACGAAGTAACCGGCTATGCTTGAGAAGGTTTTCTGCAGTTTCCTTCACGAACTCCAGCTGAATATCGGCATAGTTCCTATCTGATTCAGCTGCAGCCGCATATCCTACCAATTCCTATCACAAATTCCTTCCACTCCACTCACATCCTCACATCCTAAGGCATCACAATGGATCTTATGGTCGAAGTGTAGCCCGTCCAGGGCAGCCTTTACAATCTACCATCTTCTAGATCGGTACTAGTAGATCTTCCCTGGTACTAATAGTAGTAGTAGTGGTAGCGGAGGCGAGGTCGAAGTATCGCAAGTAGACCTTTCTAGGTCTTTGTTACCGACCTCTAAAATACATTGGTAGGTTGTGAATTGATAGGAACTATGTCGATATTTATTGGAGTTTGTGAAAGGAAATCGCAGAAAACCTTCACAAACATAGCCGGTTACTTTCGTCCATACGCCGACAGTTTAGTCAATTAACCATCCCATTAATTTTATTTTATTTTTTAAATTAATTTAATTGACGTGGTTGCGATTGAACCAGGACCTCCCACCTCCGAGTAGCTTGCTTTTAACAGGTCGGTCACTTAGACGGTCTTCTCTGGTAGTTGTTAACCTTATGCGTATCACTGAAGGACAAACGAAAATCTCGGAAACTGTGTATTGGCATGTCACTAATATGTGCGAATAGACTTTTATTCCCATCACTCAAACCTTTCAGTATTTTCAAAGCAAACAACTATACACTGTCAAATATGAAATGTAAACTATCTTATCGACTCTTTAAATTCTTCCGAAGCTGCAGGTGGTATTTTATTACCAATACGTATAAAATAGCAATAAATACTCTTTCCACTTGTGATGATGTATGCAAGCCACTTCAACAAAACAGTAAAACCCACCAAAATCCTCACAGTATTACAAATTCTGTTTTAGTATGGTTCCTTAATTGGTAAACAAAAGTATCGGCGCCGTGGTTTAGCCGGGGCCTACAGATAATGTTTTTATATTCGTAACATTAGTATGGTTCTTTAGCTAGTATTGTATGTAGAGTTCATATTCGTATAGTGGGTTATCAAAAGTGGTGTACAAAATCAGTGATGTAATTAAATTTACTTCCGAAATCAAGCGCTCAGTAGGGTGTGGCCATATTTTAAATAATATGAATACTTTATTTTATTGCTTTTAAGTGTCCATTCTCAATGTTTCGCTTCTAGCTATAAAAGACTAATTGTAGCCAAGAACAGACCCCTTATTAAGTTAATCAATGTGTATTGCAGAACTTAATATATTACGATAAGGTCGAAGAAAGGCTATTACGGCCAAAACGGAAATATTTAGAATATACACTTCAAAGAAATAAAATAATACAGCAATAAAATCAATTATACACCTGATTTGAATTTCAATTATTTGAAATAATAGCGACCCAGCCCGGCTTCGCACGAAAATTTTTATTAAGGTGTACTATACATATAAACTTTCCGGAAAAAATTATCTACATGATGGTGAAAACCGTTTCCAAATCCGTGGTTTAGAAGGAGTTAGCGGATAAACAAACAGGTGCGAAGGGTGACTTCCTTTTATGGTAGGTATAGATGACCCCAACTTACTGAGCGCTCATTGCCGCTAAATTTTGGAAGAAAATATATTTTCTGCCATTTTTTACACCATTTTTGATTTGAATGTAAGACAACACGTTGAGGAATAATTTTTTTCTGAAAATAACTCCATTTAAGGTGTAAAATACAGTGATTTTAGAACTGCGTTAAGTTCACCTGAAATAAATTGCAAAATTGTCTTGGAGTGTATCGACTCACTGAAAAATCTAGGTAGACATAAGATAGTCAATACTGGCTGGGTGCCTGGACATTCAGGAATGAGGTTGGTGAATTACCCAGAAAGGGTGCTAGGGCTCCACTAAACGGCCCAAACCGTTTTTGGAGTACTAAGAAGTACCATAAAATATAAAATAAAAGAATGAGTGGTACAAGAGTTCAACCGTTCTTGGGTAAATACTCTTAGCCAAGATCATGCAAAGGCTTTTATAAATAGTTTCTCACAGAAAATGACCTCTGAGCGTTGAGAACTAGAAAAAAACTAATTGAGGATACTTACTGATCTACTTCCTGACGACTTTAAACTCAATAAACATATATATGCAATAAAACGACAATCATTTGGGATGAACAGATCTCCAGCGAGATGAAATCAATGAGATGCTGCCAAGAGATATCTTAACGTATATCAAGACCATACGACTCCTGGAATACCTTTGGAGGAAACGAGCTACAATAGATTAAACTGGTCGTGGTACAAAAGCTCTTTATAAGATTTAGTCCTGATTCGAATCTAATCGAATCTAGATAGATAGATAAATTGTAGACGCTGCCCTGGAAGAGCTACACTTCGACCATAAGGTCCATTGTGATGCCTAAGGATGTGAGGATGTGAGTGGAGTGGAAGGAATTTTGTATACACTAGGAATTGGATATGCGGCTACAGCGGACTATGATAGAGACTATGGCCGATATTCATCTGGAGTTCGTGAAGGAAACTGCAGAAAACCTTCTCAAGCATAGCCGATTACTTCGTTATTGTCCATACGCCGACAGTTTAGTCAATTAACCGCCCCTCCTTTTTTTTCTTAATAATTGACAAACTGCCGATGTCGGGATTCAAACCCATAACCTCCCAGTTTCCAAGTAGGCATACTGCGCAGACATAACGCGTTAGACCGCTCGGCCACTGAACTGGTCATCTAATCTATCTTGATGATAAAAATTCTGGCCACCATCTTTAGAGGACTTCAGAGATATGAGTTTACTTAAAAGCTATATAAGTGCTTTTTAGCGAATTTCCTGAAAGGAAATAGAGCTATTGGTCCCGTACCGAAGTCAAAATTTCGCATAAATTTCTTCAAATGTCCATCGATCCTACCTAGTAGATGTCAAAAATCACCATCTGTAAAATTTGTATATATATATATATATATATCTATGGACATATATATATATATATATATATATATATATATATATATATATATATATATATATATATATATATATATGTGTGTGTCTGTAATCACTCTAGTGGTCACAGTTTTCATTTTATCGGAATGAAATTTGGTATTTAAGGAGTTTTTGGTATTCCCTTAATATTCGAATAATCGAAAAATTTATAAGAAGTAAAGTTTTAGGTATTAAATTTTACTGTAGATTTGTTTCTTATCATTTTTTATGTTACACTGATATTTACAGAAATATTGACGGTTTAAGATTGAAAACGAAATTCCTTAATATCACTGTGCACATTAGAGTTTGAGCAAAAATGATAAGGTGATGAATTGTAGCAAATTTGATTTTCTACAACTTTATTCCTTACGCGTTTTTCGATTGTTCTAATATTAAGAGAGATATTTTATATTTTGTGTTTTCTTCTTTCTTTATACTCCCCTCCGCCATTCCTCTCGACGTATGTTATTTATTAATAAAATTGGACTTGCAAATACTAAAATCATATGCGACATTTCATTTTGATCAGACTAAAATTGTGAACACTAGAGAGTGATTTTTGTATTCTAAGGAAATTCGAGTTGAAGCAGCTCCTGCGTAACGAATTTTTTCCGAATGGAACCGTATTTCTGCTAAATAATTGCACTATGTTACATACAATAACTATAATATTTACATATTGGAACAAATGTGCAGCATGCAACAATTCATGGTTATCGAAAAGTTCGACTATAGTAAAAGTATTGCAATATTTGTTTAGTAACAATTCGTATCCTATATATGACCAGCCAAGATGGTGTTTAGGATGTTGTTAAGTTTCCACAATATCTCATCGATATTAATAAAATGTATTGATACTTTCAAGGAGCGTCTCTACAAAACGGGTAAGCTCACGTTGGGTTGGGTTAGATTGTTGTTGTATCATAAGATGACGTTGTAAATATAATAGCGTAGTAACAAGCTCTATGCAATCTTTAGTAATATAATAGTGTTATCTTATCTATAATTCTTCTGCTATAAACTTTATTACATATTCTTTCATTTTTACACAAAAATTACTTATCTTTGATGGTAGGATTTTATCAAATTTTTCGACTGAGGACATTTTTAGCGAATTTTCTGAAAGGAAATAGAGCTATTGGTCTCGTACCGACTGCAAAATTTTGCTAAAATTTCTTCAAATGTCCATCGATCCTACCTAGTAGATGACAAAAATCACCATCTGTAAATATATATATATATATATATATATATATATATATATATATATATATATATATATATATATGTCCGCAATCGCTCTAGTGGTCACAATTTTAATCTGATTGGAATGAAATTTGGTATTTGAGACGCTTTTGGTATTCAAAAGGTCAAGTTCGTTAATGGGTAAAATCGGACAAGGGGAAAGGGGGGTTTAGAGGGAGGGAGAAACACAAAAATTGACATATCTCCCTTAATATTTGAAAAATCGAAAAATTTATAAGAGGTAAAGTTGTAGGTACTAAATTTTAATGTAATTCTGTTACTTATCATTTTTTCTGTTACACTAATAT
Source organism: Nineta flava (assembly GCA_963920215.1). Lineage (NCBI taxonomy): Eukaryota > Metazoa > Arthropoda > Insecta > Neuroptera > Chrysopidae > Nineta > Nineta flava. The sequence goes on along the minus strand of OY986046.1, from coordinate 14,688,473 downwards.
TTACAGAAATATTGACGGTTTAAGATTGAAAATTAAATTCCTTAATATCTCTGTACACATTAGAGTTTGAGCAAAAATGATAATATGATGAATTGTAGCAAATTTAATTTTCTACAACTTTATTTCTAACGCTTTTTTCGAATGTTCTAATATTAAGAGAGATATTTTCTATTTTGTGTTTTCTTCTTTCTTTATAGTTTATAGTTTTCTTCTTTCTTCTCAGCGGTTCTATACGTTTATCAGCGGGTGCTGAATCCGAATTTCAAATTTGTTGCCTTGTAGGAAATCGGCTTCACAACGAAAACTATTTTCAGTTTTTTGCTTATTGCGGGGGGGGGGGGGGGTAGGGGTATCTTAAAATAATCTCTTGTGAGTTGTAGTTTTTATATTTTTAGATATGATATGCATGTCATAACTTATAATTTAATTGAATAATTAGTTTTTAATTGAATAGCAGGGCATATGATTCCCGCGTGATATAACTTAACATTTAGTTAAGTGATATTGTAAACGGTATAAGATACGAAATATCCTTAAGTGCATAAAATTCTCATAAAAACAAACAACTTTTGTTTGAAAATTTTTTTTCATACATAGTTTTGGTGTAAATAGAAGGCGTAAATATGATATAAAATTTGTGTTTACGCCAGAAATATTGAAAGCATGCAAACAAAAGTTTTTTTTTTTAAATTAACATTTTCCTCTCTTGCACCGTTTAAAGTATAAGGTATACCACGCGGGCACTGATGTATGGAACAAAAATATAATTATTGCATTGTGTTTCACCCTTTGCATTGTGCAACTTTTGTTTGAAACACTTTTTTCTAAAATGCATATTTTAAAACATATTTTATTTTAAAAAAATCGTGTTTAGCTGCGCTCGTTACTGAGAACAACCACAAAATTGACAAATCGAATCTAAAACTACTGAAATCGGTGCAAAACCCCACAGAATTAGATGCATACGAAAGTATCAACATATACAAATTGAGAAAACAGATAATGAATTTAGACAATGGCTTAATTCAAAATTCTGATTTAATAAAATTAAACCATTTTCAAAAAATCGAATACCTGAATATCAAGGTTAGCTTCGATACCCTCACCTTAGTGACAAAAACAACGCCGCATGGTCACAATGGAATACCTTCAATAAATAGGTGGAGCTCTTCACACACCTAAACCGTTAGTCAGTAAACTCAAATAATCCTCAGGTCAGATCATACCCTCAGTCAAAGAATATAAAAGACAGAACTCTTTTAATATCATTGTGAGACACGCACCAAATTAGCAACAAGCAACATATCTCTGAATCCATATCCCAGAGATAGTTACGATTTGCTAATTCATACTGATGATGACTACATTGTAGTCGAAATACTTATTTATAAAATACAAACAAATGTTCTAGGAATAGGGGAATTACAAACAAAAATTTGAAATGTAATTTGGTAACTTTTCAAATGATCACACAATAGATAATATATTCAGTAATATTTACGCTTGAAATGTCATTTACTGTGTCAAATATATTGCATTTGAGTGTACATGTAGGTTAAAAATTTAATAATGTATGAATGAAGTTTTTTTGTACTATGGGCTGTGACGTTTTTTTTTTTGCTGTATTCGTCCATAATTAGGAATGGTAGGTATACATTATGAAAATCAGATTTCAAAAGTACAATAAAACTAATTACATAGATTTTAAATATGTATGTCACGATTTTTCGGGGAAAAAAATCAAGAATTTAGTCATGATTTCAATAGGGTTTTGTTCACATTAATGTTTTTTTTCATACAGGATTCCGTTGTATATTCAAAAATACAATTCATTATAATATGTACTAGTGAGATTTTACCTATATCAACCGTGGTTAGCAATTAATTTACACGTCGGTCAGCAGCATAAATTTTCCTAAGTTTAAAAATTAATTCAGTTTTTTAATTAATATTAGTATGAAATAATTAACATTACACCTCGGATGATTTACTTGTTGGGTCGATTTTTTTGACAGTGTTACATTGCTATCTCTAACATTATTTTGGTTCACCTAAGGATGTGCGAGCACTGAAGCATCGAAAACATTAAGGCTTGATTTTTTGTTTGAATATAGTTGTAAGTGCATATAAATCAATTATAAAAGTTTCAGGGGGAGGGGGGGTTTACAGGGGTCTTGAATTAATTATATAATGTTTATAAGTTCAAGTTTTAATGCATTGCTCTTATGGAGAAACCCATATTTTGACATATTTTGATAATTTTCACTTGGAATAAAATAAGACGAATAAAAAAATACTATGGAATAGAAACTAGAAATATTAAATATAACATCCACCAGAGATCAAATCCTAGACCGCTGGATATCGCAGCCAATGTGCTATTTTAACTAGGTATTAAAATAAAGCAAGAAACATTTATATCTTTGTCTTTCTTTCTATATAATAAATATGGCAGCAATTTTTGCAATTAAATAAAAATAAACATATATAATGGCATATCTAATGGAATGACGTCCTATGGCTAAAACCCTCTTTTAGTGGGATTTTTAATTCTATGATTTTTAACAAGCTTTCATCTAAAACATAGGTGGGCAAAGTTTGACTTCACTCAACTCTGAGTGAGAGGTAAGAAGAGAGATGAAGTAAATACAGGAACCTACCAATTCTTTTTTTTTTTTAATTAAAATATTTTCTGAAAAAAATATAATAATACCAACTCTTTTTTATGGTCACTATTATACAATGTATACAATACATACCATACATTGAATACATACTCTGGAATTTTGGGCTGGTAATTTGGGGCATAAAATAATAATTTTTAATATATTTATGTATGAATAAAATATAAATGTTAAATAAATTATAAAATATAAATCTTTTGATCTTTTACGTTTACCGCTTGACCGTTATAATAAAAGAGGTAAATTTTTGCTAAGAATTTGAATAGAATTGAAAACTAGTTTAGACTTTTAGACGAGATAGCTGTATTTTTTGATACGAGATAGCTGTAAATTTCGAACCTTTGATCGTATAACCGTTGTATGGTCGACTAAAGTCATTATGTAAAACGCAATTAGAAACATAACGCAATAATATACATATGAAAAGCAATAATTTCATATCGAACATATAATTTAAACAATAGAGTGTATGTACAACATATGCATTGATTTCGTATTATTATTCTTTTGTATTTTTTTTGTTCCAGGCTTTTTTTACAATCACCAGCGAATCCAGATTTACTGTACATTATATTTTTCTGTCACACACAATTGACAGTTACATTACTTCTCTGTTTAATCTTTGGCAGTAAGGTATGTAGTTATCTCACTTTATTTGAATATTATTTTCAATAGTTTAAAGAACAAAAAAAAAAAAAGAAGGAAAAAAACAAACGATCTTCGAAGAGTACTCTTTAAAATTGTTCTTCAATGCATTGGTGTGTAGAACTCAAGTCAAATAATAATACTAAAACTTTTAAGATAAAAGCTCCTACTAAAAATAATATCATTTTTTTCAACTCACAAAACTATATATATAGGGTGAATCAAAACTCATACAGTTTATTGGATAGGGGATGAAATTCTAAGATGAAAAGTCCTTGGACATTTTTGCACCCGACCCCCCGTTAATTAGATATTAATTAAGTAAAGTAACCAATTAGAGAAGCGCGCTCTCGGAATAAGAATTGGTGGGAAATGAACGCAGCGGCAGTAGGGATACATGTGGGGAGCGAAGCCTCCCCACCACTACTGTAGAGTGCGTCTTATCATATCTTTCAAATCTGGAACAGTTTTTATAGAAGAGTTTTAAAAAATATCTAATTAACGGTCAGGTGCAAAAATGTCCAAGGACTTTTCATCTTAGAATTTCATCCTCTATCCACCCTTTCAAAAAACTCCATGTCATTTGACCCACCCTATATATATATATATATATATATATATATATATATATATATATATATATGAGCTATATAATAACCCTTTTATGTAACGAGCTTAGGTGATCATGCATAGCACACTTATGAACATGAAATTTCGTTATATTTTATGGATATATTTTATTGTTCGATCAAAATGAGTTGACACTTGAAGCTAAACATTAAGTCAGGCAGTCTAAAAACAATTTACTTCCATTCAAGCTGAGCGTGGTTCTTTCAGACCATACAGACGAACTTCACCGTCAGCTGTTGTGCGAAATTGGGATATTTTCCCCTAATTTAGTGTATTTAATAATATAAAAAAATGCATGCCATCGCGTATCGAATTTATAACCATTTTGTATTTTTAATTCATAATATTCAACGAGTAGCCCCAATATTAATATAATATAATCCACCCATAAGGTACGTGCCTAGAGGCGGGAGGTTGCAAAACGGCGCTCGTGGAAGTTTTTAAACGAAGAAAAAAATAGTACATAAAGTCCTCCCAGAGAGTAAGTCACCATCGGAATCATGTGACATATAACTTTGAGAGGGGCGCTGATGAGGTGCTAGCCTAGGGCGCTGTGGACATTTAATCTGCCTCTGAATTTATACAAAGCTAATTCGGAACCATTTTCGCGCATGTTTCAACACTGGTGGAAGTTATTAGCGGTTGAAATCTTACAGTATTTCGTTGCACATGAATGTTCGACCGATCACTAGTGTAACATCATTACATCGAACAAGCTAGGTCTCAGCTTGATCGAATAATAACAAACCAAATTTATTACAATATTTGAAAGCAATAAAATGTCAATAAATTCTGTTTGATTCCTTGTAGGCATATATGGTATTCAAAGGACATGGTAAGAATGAATTAGAAAATTCAGCACCAAAAACACAAACTGGTAAATTTGTTGGTAAATCACGCTCCGACAATTCACATTATGCCAGCACAAATTCATCAGCCACATGCTTAGAATACGCAAAACTTACAGAAGCTGATATACAGGTATGCAAAACAAAAATTTGATTCGAAAAAAAAAAGAAACAAATGACATATGTACGTAAATTTATGCAAATAAAAACAAATGAAAAATTATAAAACGAGTCAATTATGTTTCTTGTTTCAGGACCCTTCACATATTGGTTTAAAAATATTTTTGTATATTTTTTTAATAAATAAATTTTTTACTTAGCTTTGATATATTTTTATTTTTTATACGATGAAAAATTATATGGAAAATCAAGAAAAAAGAAGATGAACAAATAATGCATGCAAATTATATTATTTTGTTTTTCAATAACAAATAACAAGTCAATGCTAAAAACAATAATTGATTAGTTTTATAATTTTTCAAAAATAAGTCGAAAGAATGAAAACAATCACTTCAAAAAACAAAAAAAATATCTGAAATTTATTTACCAGGAAGAATTTCGTCGATTATATACACAACTTGAACAATTGAAAGAGAAGAATATGCGATTTGGTAATCGTCATATAGCTGCAAAAATAACTGCAATGCAAGATGCAGCGACAAGAGTTGCAACAGTTATTGAAGAACCACCAACAGTACGTCAATCAAAATCGATAGATATTTCGCAGCCATCAACAAGTTTTGCATATCAAGCTGAAATTGAACAATTACCATCAACATCGTCACAAGAAAATAAAGTTCCTGCTGGCAAAACTTCGAAACGGCTTAGTGTTAGTTTTGGCCCGAAATCTCAGGTATATGAATCTACTTAATCAATTAAACAATGGTCAAGTACCTTTGGACGCAAGAAATACTGCCGACTTTGATAAGAACTATACCGATATTCATCTGGAGTTCGTGAAGGCGAAATCCTTCAGAAATCCTTCACAACCATAGCCGATTACTTCGTTTTTGTCCATACGCCGACAGCCTAGTGAATCCGCCCATTAATTTTAATTGACAAACTACCATCGTGGGGATTAGAACCCATAACCCGAGATTCGACCCGGTATTCGTACCTCGAGTTTCAAGTAAGCAGAACGCGTTAGAGACCACTCAGCTACTTGGGCTGGTTAACAAAAATTGTAAGAGATGGATTAATAACGTCTAATCTCTTAATAACTTTAATATCTCCTGTTTGTCCCTTCTGATCATAGGTATTTTTGGTCGAAAAAAGTGGATGAGTATATTATCCACTTAAGTCAAATCCATTTGTTTTTCCATCCATTTGGTGCATCATAAAAGTCCTAAAAATTTTTGTTCTAAGAACATCGGCAAAAACCGACTGCAAAATTTTGAAAACAGAAAGCCACATTACTTACGCGCGGTAGAAGTTATTGTTCTTGGCATTAAAATACATATAAAAATCCATCTGCTAGAAATTTGTTGAATCGTATCTCAATATGAATTTAATATCTTTAAACAGACATGCCATGTCATCTGTCGGAGAAATGATAAACTATAAAATTAATTTTGCATAGTTCATGGCTGCGGTAATAAATGACATGTATGCATAATTTTAAAAGGGAGGGAGGGAGTCAAGCGTAGTGAATTTACAATAGAACCTTCAGTGTTTTAGATTGTTATAGGAACATTTGTTCCACTGTCATTTTAAGTAAGCTTAGGCTCAGTTCTAATCGAAAAATCCACAACTAGACAAATAATAATAATATTATTTTTTTTCAAACAGAGCAACTCGGACGAAATCAAACCAACTGACAAACCAACACCAAAAGTTTCATCACCCATTGAAATCCATCAATCAAATGGAACAACCACAATTATGGATAACGATTTGGTTGAAGCTACACCAGCAGTGAACCAGAACGAATCAAGTGATATTGAAATGCACACAACAACCACATCAAAGCCGACAGCCACATCCGCTGAGAGTCCATCAAAGAATAATGCAACTACAAATCCAAAAAGTAGTCGTACCTTAAAATCAGGCCATTCGCGCACACATGCGATTGTAATTAATTTAGATGATAAAAGTAGATTTACGGAAGAAGTCACAGTTTAAGTTTTACCTCTCACCCTCACGGGAATTGATCCGCAAGTTTGTTTTGATACATTTTTTAGGTCCAAAACAAAACCCATTTTATCAAAAATTTGGTATCGAGTTTTAATTATGGTTAGTGCCAAAATTGTATATAAATTTGCTGAAATTTTTAAGATATTTTAATGATTCTACACACAGATGTAAATCTGTACGCTCAATATTCTAACCCTAGAAAAAAGGCATTCATTTGTGTGTAACTATAATTTTTGTGACCAAAAATTTACATTATTCCCTATATATAATTAAGAATATATTTAAATTTATATAATGGTTCGTTATTTTTGAATGCAAGTGTACATAAAGATATAAATTAGAAAAATTTATTATATATGTGATTCTAAATGTAAGGCTGTGGTGATGTTAGAGGATAGGTCGCGAGAAATTCGACAAACCAATCGCATAGGTCTAGAATGGACAAATCCGGAGATAATTGTTTGAAATTATTTTTTCCCTTAATCCATAAATTTTTGTGTGCCAAAAAAATCTATTCACCAAAAATGAACTACTATGACAGGCGAGAGAAATGATCATCGTATAGAATTACAGATTTTAGTTCTTCGTAACATCACAACCTCCTTACCATTGTAATAGTCTAGCATGCGTTAGGGCATGAATGTCGGAAACCATTCGAAGAAAATTTTTTGGTTAAGCTGCTTTAAAAATATGCTAAATATTATATAAGTGCAGTTTGCCCGGCGCATTGTGGTCCCATCAAATTTTTTTTGTCAACTGGAATGACCGAATACTGATTGAAATAAAGTTAGGTATTTTGGGCTATTTTAAACAAAAATGGTCTCTTATCATTTTTTTATAAACTTGAACGTTTCCGAGTTATAAACAATTTGAGTTATAGACAATGAGCATTTATACGTTTTTATCGTCTGTTTGACAATTAAAAAACAAGACTTTTGAAAGAAATAATCAGTAATTACGCTTCCAGATTTGGGGCTGTCCAAAGATTATAAGAATTTTTGTAAACTCAAAAATTTCATTTTTAATATCGTATTTCATCCTTGAAAACGACCGTTTTTGCGTTTTTTCAAACATTAAACTGTTTATGACTCGAAAACGGTGTAGTTTTAAAACTAATCTTTTTTTGTTTAAAATGATGCAAAATATTTGACCCAAAATGTCTATTTGGATCAAAATATTCGGTCATTCCGTTTGGCAGAAACAAATTTGTTTATGGCAAACAGCATTTCTATAATATTTAGCATATCTTGAAAGCATTCTGATAAACGAATTGCCTCCGAATACTTTCCGGCACGCATGCGTAGATTCGTGCTGGACTATAAAGCCTTTTCAATATTTTAAGAGTTTTTTGTCAACATTTTCAAGTTACTTGTCCACATTTTTACGCCGTCAAAAAGGTAAGATACATAATGTGTTCTGTTTTTAATATTTTTAAACTATTTTTAATAACATAAATATATATATTTATTTCCTGCTGGTCAGGTTAAATCAAATTTTATTTTTGCGTTAATGTTTTTAATGTTTTTAATAATTTATAGATTCATCGAAAAGGATCCTCCATATCCTATACGGAAAAATATTCCTAATGAAAAAAGTTGGAAACTTAATTTGTTACAGCTCGAATGATCAAAAGTTTTAAACTTAAATTTTCTCAGAATAAATCCATCACTTTTCTTTTGGAAATAGATCGGAATTAACTGTTATCTTATTAATGTTCATGATGGCCTGTGACCGTCAGAATGGCTACAGATACATAGAAATAAATATTTTTCCCTTGATTTGTACACTCTCTGGTGGTCACAATTTTAGTTCGATTCAATTGAAATTTCGTATCTTATATGCTTTTGGTATTTGAAAGGCCAAGTTCGCTAATGAGTAGAGTCGGATAAAGGAGAAAAGGGAGCTTCGAGAATGAGCTTAACACAAGATATAGAATAACCCTCTTAATGTTAGAAAAATTTTACAACAATTCGTTATCTGATCAATTTTTCTAGAACTCGAATATATACAGAGATATTTAAGATATAAATTTTCGATCGTAAATATTTCAGTAAATATTAGAGTAAAAGAAAAATTTACAAGAACTAAATTGTCGAAATGTACCAAAGTTTGTGTTTCCTCTCATATTCTAAAAACCTCTCTATTACATCTCCGATTTAGGGCATTCACGAACGTTAACTTTAAAATACCAAAATCATTTAACATACAAAATTTCATTCCGATTGGATATATTCTAATGATGATGGTTTTCGACATCTACTCGGTAAGATCGATGGACATTTGAAGAAATTTCTGTGAAATTTTGCAATTATCGGTACAATACCAATAGCTTTATTTCCTTGTTGAGAAACTGGAGCTCCTGGAGCAATTGGAGCTATTGAGGTTTCGTTTAGGTTAATTTTGAAATCATTCTATTGGGAGTTTTGGGAGTGCACTGAGTATTAAAACTTTTGAACAAGATAGTTCAAACTATATATGTAACGAAATTTCCAGCCTTTTTCGATACGTGAGATCCATTTAGTTTTAGACCTCATCAAAAAGCAATTCGTACAATCTCGTTTATCCGATCTGTAGTTCATAAAAGATTGAAGGTTGTCGGCAACCCTTCAAACTTATTCTCGAAGTTTTCTGTAATTCTATTTGTGTAAATTACCTTAAAAACTACAGATTATTTTTCTCCTATTTTTGCTTTCCTATCGTTGTCTTTTGATGAAGCAAAATCTTTTTGAGCACTGTCTGAAAGCACAACTTTACCAGTATATTTAAATTCTTTCAAAATGTTCGTGCTTCGCTTCTGAGAGGTTTTAATTGAATTGAAGGATCCGATCCGCAAAAGTTGACTATGAAAAATGCCTTCCCGATAAAAAAATATTTATTATAAAATTTTTTCTTCAATCTTAAGAACAAAAGTGTTTGATACAACCTAAAAAATGGGAGTTTCTGCATCTACCCAATACATAAACACATTTGTGAAGTATCGGATTAAAAATGGGAAGCGTGCGTGAACTCCCTAGTGAATATCAAACACAATATTCGAACATAGATTAGCTTTTAAGATTCAATATATAGAAAATAGTGTTGGATTGGTTTAGGAATTGATTTTATTTATTCAAAAATTCATCAAGATGAGCCATTTCTTTGATTCTTTTATTTTCCTTACTGGATGCTTTTTTCATAGACAATCGCTAATCAAAAGTTGTGCAGAAAATGGCAATAAATATATTCACTTTGAATATAAGCCTCTACCAATAAGCCATCAGTAGGGCAGGGTCATATGTTTTATTTCAATTTTTTAATTTGATTGCTTTTAATCAAAAGGCTTGGATAAATTCAAAGCGAATATATCTTCCGCTTCTACATAAATTTTGTCAATAGTAAAGAATTAATTTGATGTCCATTCATTTTCTACAAAAATTTTGTCAATAATGAGGAATTAATTGATGTCTATTCATTTTCTACATAAATTTTGTCAATAGTGAGGAATAAATTGATGCCTATTCATTTTCTACATAAATTTTGTCAATAGTGAGGATTTAATTTGATGTCTATTCATAAATCAAAGTTCAATTTGTTTTCTGCGATCAGTATTTTCGACCATTTTAAAGTCAGGACTAAACATAATACATCCTTGTATATAGCTTATACACCGAGTATACAAATTTTCTTCAAAATTTGTTTACCTTTAGATTACATTAATCCTTTAGATTACTCGATTACATTTTTATATTTGAAAAAATTAATTAAACGATGTCAAACAAGTGAAAATAATTACTAACGAAGTTAATTGCTAAAATACTCGGTATATACTGTTTTTGTATTTAAGTTTTTTCTACCTCTTATCATGTCATGGATATTTCACCCTCGCGGGGAGAATCACGGTCCGATTTTGCCTATTCACGACCTTGAACTTACTTTTTAGCTCAAGAACAAACATACAAAATTTCAGCTTGTTATCTTTTTTGGTTTTTAAGTTATCGAGTCCACGGACAGACGTACAAACGGACATGCGGACATGAACTAAAATTTGTTTTTGCGATCAATATTTTCAAACCGTTACAAAGTCGGAACTAAACTTATCATAACGTTGTAGAAATAGCGTAAAAAATCGGGCTATCCTTTTTAAATTTTATACTTGATTTGTGCTTTATTTATTTGGATTTCAGAAAAAATGCTTCGAATAAAAGTTGTTAGTATAGTTATTATGAACAACTTTTATTCGAAGCATTTTTTCGAAAACCAAATAAATAAGGCACAAATCAATTATAAAATTTTAAAATAGATAGCTCGACTTTTGACGCCATTTGTGCATACTATACCGTCTGATTTGGACAGCTTTGCCAATAGAGAATCAATGTTAAATATTATTTACTATATAACTACACAATGCTTCATAAATAAATAAAAATAGTGGGGGTACTCTGTAGTCAGTAGTGTGTGTGTGTGCATATGTAATGAATAATAATATTATAAATAAAGTGGGCATCACTAAATCCCCACTCTTAAATGACATCAATCCAATATCATAACACAAGCACCCAGATGTTTGTAAGTATATGTATGGATGTATGGTTTTATAGTAAATATTTTATTTATTTATTTAACATTGATTCCCTATTAAAAATGCTTTTGAAAACAGACTGTATATACCGTGTATAAAAGTATCTGTATAAAGGAATCAAAAAGAAAACAAAGAAAACAAAGAAATGGCTGTTTTTCCTGATTACCAAGTGAAACTCGCGTTGAATTCAACACTAAAGTAGAAAAACAACATTAAAAATAATTCCAAACTACTCATAAATTTACGTAATGATATAAAAGTATGACACACTTAGTAAAATAAGGTCGGATAAAAGAAACAAACAAAAATCATAATCCAAATGTTATTTGCTTTTATTTTTTTATTATTTTGGTATTTTGATAAAACATATTAGGTGGCTCATTATTTCTCAACAGTTGGTAATAATGTATAAAGAAACAAAAATTAAAGATATTAAACGAAAGAAAGAAAAATCATGAACATTTTTTTATCAATTTTTTTTTCTTCTCTTTAGGAAAAACAAAATTGTATAACAATAAAACAGAAAAAAATGATTTATGGAAAAGTGATAATTTTTTAATTAAATTAATGTAAATAAAATATTTATAAAATGTACATAAATTGAAAATATTATGTGGAGATTTTTTTTTCCTTCTTGTGAGGTGAAGAACGATAATAAACCTCAACAAATAATAATATTTATTAAAGAAATGGGTTTGATCTAATCATATACGATAAAGTAATAATGTAGTTCGATGTACAAAATGTTCCAGAAACATTCCCTGTCTTTAATTCATTTTATCGGGCTAGAGAAAAGATTCCAAAATTTTCTTAGCTTAAAGAACCCCACAAATTTTTTATGTTCGATGAAATTTGTTTCTATTTGAGCTCCTGATTAGAAATTATCATGGTCGCAAGGTCGAAAAATGGAGTTTTCCAGATATGGGAGGTGGAAAGTAAAGAATGAAGCTATGGTCCATTCAACGCGTCTTCGTTAGTTTTCTATTAGAGTTTGTCGGGTCACTGATTTCAAATCTGATACCGAAAATAGCATTTGACAGTTGACAGCTGCCAATAGGATTGTCATCTCATATAGAAAATGCCTTTTTTTGGTCGCTTATTTCAAATCCGGTGTCAGAACTGGCATTTGACGATTGACAACTGCCAATAGCCCTATCAACCTTCCTTAATTTCAAAGAAAAATATCAAGAATAACTAATCAGAATATATATAAGGGGATTTCTGGGTTGCTGATTTCAAAACCGATCTCAAAAGTGGCTTTGACGGTTTGACAGCTGTCAACGTCACTATATTCTGAAAAATATTTCTCGGAAAATAAGGTGGATTGATAGGGCTATTCTGACACCGGATTTGAAATCAGCGACCTAAAAAACCCTTGTGTTTAAGCTGATACTCCTGATTTCACCGAGAGTGACTTCCAATAAGAAATGTGCGGGGTCCTTTATTGAGGTAAAGGTACGTTTTTCTCGGAGGCACTATCACGATGACTGTTCAACGATGATCGTGCAACGACAATCGTTGAGCATTATTTCTTCGTATGCCCTATGGAGTTGTTTTGCTCCGAGCGACAATAAAATACAATAAAATAGAGATCAACGATTACTGTTGCATAATCATCGTTGAACGATCATCGTTACGCATGACCCAGTCGAATAGTACTTTAACCTCTTACAAAATCCAAGAGGAGATTTTTGGGCGAAATTCTTTTCGTTTTGGCACTATGAAAACATGACAAAAAGTCCATAACGAATGCGCTTACAAAAAAACTTATTGAAGGTCAAAACTCCAATAAGCTCATTTTCATGTACTATTTCACTGGGCTAACATTTAACGCAGTTTTTTTTTGGCAGATCCATTGAAGTGGACTTAAAAAATAAATTTTCTGAATGTTGGTATAAAAAATTACATTAAGTTATTTATTCGCAGGCTGTAAAAATATATCGAACAACTGTTAGTCGTAACTGATTTCTTGATGTTCCCAATATGTACGTGTATCAATATGCCATAAAGTTTTTCCGTTAAAATTATCGCATTTACAAACTAATTATTCACACACCACTAATAATATAAATAAATGTTAAATCAATAAGTGAACCATCATTGTATATTAATAGACCAGAGATAAACTGCCGAAACTATTCGAAATAAGATCGATATCCGATCGTTCGATGTGGCATTTATAATTCAACACGAGTTCAAATAAAACAGAGTATATCATTTAAATCAAATCATAGAAATCAACAAAAAATCAACCAAAATATTTCATTAAAACTATTCAACAACAAAAAAATCCATAAAATGAATGCAATTATAAACTAAATATTCGTACACTGTATGTTAATAATATAAAATAAATCCGAAACTACCCGAGTCGAAATGTAAAACATCATTATAGCTTGCAAATCATCATTTCTTGAATGTAACCTTTTTAGTTCATCAATAGAGCATAAAAGTCGTCAAATAAAGATATAATGTCATAAAACCGATGATCTTTTTATAATTTAAGTCATGAACAAAGCCGCAAAAACGAAAAAGCCATATTGCGCATTTTCAATGACCGATTGCTGACCAAAATTATATTAAAATACATCCTAAGATGTTCAATTTTATTAGGAAATCATGATTTACAGGCTATAATGATGTTTTAAATTTCGACTCGGGTAATCGAAATAAATATGTATCCGTGTTTTGATGTTACTTCAAATAAATGTGGAATTAATCAATGTCACAAACATCATCGAAACTATTCGAAATAGTCTTCAAACCGTACCCGAACCCGAAATAATTACTATTGGTGTTATGTCAAATATTTGTATTCAATGTCGTTCGATGTCGAATTCATAATTTAAAACATGTATTTATTGCTGCAGCTTGGACCATTTTATGTCATATCCAAAATTAATGTATTTCCGATAATAATAACATATATATATATATATTCTCAATCGGCTTATTGGAGTATATAAATTCTGTGTGAAGTAATAATAGTTCCAGTCTTTCTACTGGCGCAATTAATTTTAGTCTTAATACGTTTAATATGATCTATTGACTCCAAAAGTTGTTAGTATTTTTAATAACGAACAACTTTTTATTGAAATATTTTTTCGAAAACCAAATTCGACGGCACAAACTACCAACAAAAGTTTGAAAAAGAAACGCCCCTTTTGGAGTCGGTAGAACATAATGAGTTGTACCAATCCGTGCTTTAACTTATTGTTACAGAACCTGTGGAATAAATATTTATATTTTATACCAACGTTTCAAAATTGCCTGTTTTAAATATTCAAAAAAAAGGGGGTGCATGCACTTATGTATGTGCGTTAAGAGTTATATTTCATTAGCGTGATAAATCTATTGAAATGACATCTATAGTTTTTAATTTACTTACTATAAATTTATGTGGATTAAAAAATTAACTATACATTAAATAGTATTGTAAATCAAATCTATGAACTAATATTCGCACTAGAGTGAATTTAGATTGTATATAAAATATCTTAACTCTCTTTGCTAATTTAATTCAAGTTTCGCGCGCATGTTACTCTCCGAACGAAAATATATAAGTAAAACTTCAGAAAGAGAAATTTAAATTAATTTACAGTCAAACCTGGGTCAAGAAGAACTAGAAAAGCGAAAAAACTCAAGTAAGAATAGTTGCCTAGTCCTGTCATTATAATCCTTAACAAGTGAAAAACAGAGACCCCTATATGAGCTAGTCGATTTTCACGCCTGAGACTTTATAAAGGAGTTATCTGTTATTTATGAAGCTTTCTAAATTTTGTGGAATAACAACAAATTAAAATAAAGAATGTATTTAAATTTCAATCACTGTTTCCTGTATTTTTTTGTGAGAAAAACCGCTCCTGCAACTCGTTAAATGAGAAACTTTGTAAAGTGAAAAACCTCTAAAAGTGAAAATAGATCCCTTGAACTATCGCTCGCCCAGGTTTGACTGCAATTGATTTTGATTTATAATTTTACTGGAACATTTTGTACAAAACATTTATCTGCAATATTATAAATATAATACGAGTTTTTCTTTCTCAACAAAATATCCATCATTTTTATAGTAAATATAATAATAGGAATATTATATATGTGCTAAATCTCATATCGTAAAAAGTTCTCACTAATGCTCAATCGTTGCTACATAGTAGGGTAGTAAGTAACACTTGGTTCCGTAAAACATGGTCTTCAATGTTTCTAGAAGAGTTTGAAACAAAAAATAAATCCCCAACCGAGAGAACGACACAACATTTTATATTAAAAATATACACACTTATTAAAAGTTATTGCATCAAAATTTATTTCTCTACAATGACATACTATATTCCTATATTCCTCATACTTCAATATCTTAGCGACTAAGTATAAGATGGTGCCGACACATACAATCAAATATGGGGGAATCATCTGTTCAATATAACACAAAATATATTTTTCATATTGTTTTCGTAGTCAAATTATATGTTACCAATTCTCGATGTCATATACTATCTATCTATGTATACAATATTTAAAGGTTAATTATTTATTTGTATATAGGATGGATATCCCTTCTCAACATAAATCTATACAATATCAATATATGTTATTAACCTACAACATAATTCTTCATAATTATTTAAAACTCGACTAAAAAAACAATCATACCAACACAATTATGGTCTCAACAGACGAGTCAACTTGGGTTGTACTATGGACCACAAAAAATGATGTCATTTTGTTTTTTAATTTTAAAATTGATTTATGCATTATGGATTCGGTTTTCGAAAAAAATGCTTCGGATAAAAGTTTGTCATTATAACTATAGTAACGACTTTTATTCGCATTTTTTTTTCGAAATCCGAATGAGTAAGGCACAAATCAACTATAAATTTATTTTTAAATGACAGCAACTTTTGTGGTCAATCGTACGATTTGACGTAAAACGAGGTACTTAGTGTGTGAACTGTTTTGAGAAAGGAGTACAACGATTTCATCAATTTCTATCGAAAAAGGACAAAATGAGTAAACACAAATCCTCATAATAACTGTTTGTAAATGAAAAACTTAAAGGCTGCTCGTGATAGACAGAGCAACACATAATTGAGATGTACTAAAAATACAAACTTTAAGGTAGTTGCTTTGAGGTAGTTGCGCGTGGATACATAAAAATACTTTCTCGCTCTGCTATTTAAAATTTCCCTACTCTATCGTAAACAAGGTTTCTAGTATCTAGGGTGAATCGAACCAGATGCATAATAGCACACGCCTCCATTTCTTTCTATGATGCTGTGCTATTATGCATCTGGTTCGATTCACCCTGTATAAAGGTTGTGTTGGCCACAAAAGTAGCACTAATTTTATTAAAATTTTATGATTGATTTATGCCTTGTTCATCCGCTTTTGGACGGAATGCTTTTGATAAGAGTAACTTTTATTTGAAAGATATTCCCAAAAACTAAATGTATAAGACACAAATCAACTAAAAACTTTTGAAAAATTTGCACTCACAGTCCCTGAAATACAATAATATTCTCCATAAGAATACACATATACTATTCTTTCTCACTCTTATACAATCACGACTCATTCGCACGACGCATTCATTGTTGTTATTTACATTTGAAAAAAACATGTCAATATCCCCTCCGCTGAAAATATCTTTCTAAATATGTTATTATTTTGAATTGCTTAGCATAAGTATATGGTAAACAATTTTCAATTTTCTTTTTCGGTAAATTTTAATATATAATTATAATAGAAAATATTTCTTAGCTTGTGAAAACTTGCAGAAATCCTAGTCTTCCCAAAGTTCATATCTATCTAGATAGAGTTTGTGTCTCAGAAAACTCTGATTCTGAAAATTTTATCGAAATCGTTAAAGACGTTTTCGAGAACGCGATTACAAACAAATAATTTAATAAATGTATTAATGTTACTCGTTTAAAGAAGCCGATCTTTGAATAGTAGACACTTCGATTTGGTCAGTAGACTTATTGAGCATTTTATGTTTCCATATTTAATGTTTCCGTGTTAATAATTCATAATTGGGTCCGCTTTCCGACTTTACCCGAGCTGCTCCGGTGTCTCCGGTGTTCCGGTATCTAATGTAGACTACTTACTTTTTATTTTCCTTCTATAAAAAGCCGCAAAGCAGTAAAATACTTTATAGATAATATACAGTTCAAAAAGTTAATGTTTGTTGAGTAATATTGTTGTGTTTATTGTCAAATTTCATTATTAGCTGAGTTAAAGAGGAAAAAAGTGATATTATTTTTAGTATTCTAATGAATTTTTAGTATGAATATTCAAATAAAAATTGACTATTCTTAAGTATGGCGATGATACGCAGGCTGTCACATACTCAGCAAGTACTTCGTAACAAGCTTTTTTAGCTCCGTAAGAACCCTCTTTTAAATTCTGTAAAAAGCCTCTTTTTCCAGCCTTGTGCATAAAAATGTTCTGTGTTTGCTATTGCCTACCTTCATATTAAATAGTATAAAATATTTGTTTTTGAAAGAAATGTTTTTCGGTTTTTTTTTAAAGCAAGAATGGGATATATGAGTATGCGCAAATCGTTTACGTATATCTTGCATGTAAAATTTCATTTCAAAATTGCACCACCCTTGCAAACAAATCGCTCAAAAATGGCATCCTTGATACCTACATTAACAATTCATAAAATAACCTTCACTGCCTGTGAGATGCCTGAGATGTTATGGTAGTGGAATGAATATGATCTATCACTGTCTTTGATATCAATGTATTACATATTAGTTTGTTTATTTACCATTTAAATATTTTTTAATAAATAATTGATGTTAATTACCTTTTTGACATTATAAAATGTCTGCTAGGTATAACCTATTCAACTTTGGATTAACGCATTCATAAATTTTCGTACTTTTCACTGCCTATAAAGGTTGTGTTGCTCATAAATGAGCGTCCTATTTTAAAAATTTTATAATTGACTAGCACTGCCCGTCGCAGCTTCGCCCACGAAAATTGTAATTTTACGGACCTTATATTACTTAGTATTTAAGTAAATATACTAAATATTTATTTAGCCTCGCGACATTATAGAGTTCACAAACTAGTAGTTCATATTGTGTGATGCGTAACAGCATCCTCGTCTGCGATCACGTGTGCGAATCTTTTATACCATCAAGCCAAAACATGTCAAAAAATACTGATAACTTGAACGATGAAATTAAAAGTAGATATTAGTGCGAATAATTGATCTAAAATACCTATTATTGAGGCCGGACAGTTTGAGAAAGAAAATTTACAAGCTTAATGAATGCGTTGTAAACCATACTTTTGAACAACAATTGCTTCTCAAAGCAAATTCCCAGTTTTGCAGTTCGAAATCAAAACATAGTTATTTGAAGACATATTACTGTAAACCATTTGATGTTTATTAAATAAATATCAATTATCAAAAAAAATTTGGTCTCTAAGTATAAAATTTTCGGAAAAACCATTTTAACATATGGTAAACCATTTTAAATAAATATTTCCTATTTTGCATTTTAAATAAATTCCTATAAATCATTTGCATGTAGCATTTTAAATTTATTCTAAAGAGAATTCCATTTATTTTAAATAGTTTAAAAAAGACATTTTACCTGGTGTTAATCCTACATCACTGTTTATTCGTAATTTATAAAATTTAAATCAATTTTTTCAAGTTAAAAGTATGGCCTCAAAAGTAGCCCTCACTTTTCAAAATTTTTATAATTAATTTGTGTCTTATTCATTCAATTTTCGATAAAATGCTTCGAATAAAAGTTGTTCATTATAAATATACTAACAACATTTATTTGAAACATTTTCCCACAATCTGAATGAATATGCCACAAATCAACTAGAAACTTTAGAAAATTGGCCGCTACATTTATGACCCATTGTACGTGTTAGTAATTCTGGATTTTTTTTCTATTTGAAATACAACAATAATCCACTAAATCGTTAACACATCGTTAAAAGATCCGTTAACATAAATAGGTTTTTTTTAATATCTTTCTAATACGCTTCGAGTATCTTTCAACATAATAACTTTTGTATTAAAAAACAAAAACACATAAAATGGATTTTGACGTTAAGCTTTATGTAAATCTTTCTAATTCCAGGATTTAAATGTTGAAAATAATTTTTAATAGTTATAAAAACGATTACTGTACTCATTTTTAAGGGTACACAATGGTTAGTTGTTTTTATCAGTTAAGGGCTATATACTCTCGAATTTGTTTTTATATAATTTAATGAAAATTTTATTTTTTTACTTTTTTTAATTTTTAGCGAATTTCCTCAAAAAGGAAATGCAGATAAAAATTTCTAGCGGTCACAGTTTTATTCCGATTGGAATGAAAATTACTATTTGAGGCGCTTTTGATATTCAAAAGATCAAGTTCGTTAATGGGTAAAATCGGAAAAAAGAGGAAGAGAGATTTAAAGGGAGGAGGAAACACAAAGTTTGGTATATGTCCCTTAATATTCGAAAAATAGTTTCTTATCATTTTTCTGTTACGCTAATATTTACCGAAATATGTACAATTAAAGATTGAAAGTTAAAATTCTAAATATCTCTGTACACATTAGAGTTTGGAAAAAATGATAACGTAAGGAATTGTAGCAAACTTGATTTTCTACAACTTTACTACTTATACATTTTTCGATTGATCTAATATTAAGAGAGATATTTTATATTTTCTGTTTTCTTCTTTCTTTATACCCTCTTTCCCCTTGACCTATGTCATTTATTAATAATCAGATACGACTTTTCACTTTGATTAGACTATAATTGTGGCCTCTAGAAAGTAATTGATGTATTCTAAGGAAATTCCTGCATAACGAATTTTTTTACACTACCGTCTATTTTCCCATTGTTAGTATGGTTACCTTTCGGTGATGTTCTACTAATGGAAATGACTAGTGTTTGACAATTAAGTAATATGTCTGAACATTGACAGCATTCTTTGACACCAAATATATGATTTGAAAAATCTATTATAAAATCTATAATTTATCCTAGATGTTTATGATGCATTTGGTGTTAAATAATGTTATCAATATTCAGACATATAACTCAAATGACAAATTAGGTAAACGCTAGACACTTCCATTGGTATAATATAACCGAAAGTCAACCATACTAACAATAGATAAATAGACGCTGGCTAAAAATTATTTTATGTAAATAGCAAATAAACAAATGAATAATATATTTACAACAAAGATAGTGTTAGATCGTATGCAGTCCACTACCATAACATCTCAGCTCAAAGACAGACAATATCAAAGAATGTCATTATAAAAATGTGACGTAATCAAAAATTATCTATTTATAATTATTTATTTATAATTGGAAAAAACTTTGAAACGTATACTCGACAGCAAAAATTATGTTTTATCTGCAAAATTTTATATTTGATTTGGGCCAAATACATTCAGTTTACGAAAAATATGTTTCAAATAAAAGTTATAAACTTTTATCATAAGCATTTTTTTTCTAAAACCGAATGAATTTGGTACAAATTAACAGTAATTTTGAAAATAGAAGACCAGTTTTTTTGTGAATTGTATTGACAATCAGTGTCACTTATTATCACTGTTATGATAGAAAATTTTTATTCCTGAATAACCTTAATAGCCAACAGACGTGTGTTCTAGAGCTAAAACCAGTTTCTAAAAAAAATTGTTTAAAAAAAAAATGTTCCTCTTTTCAAAATAAACAACTTTAGTTTGATACTTTTTTTCATAAATTCAGTACATACTGGGTATTTAAGCAATTAACTCAGTTACTTGTTATTTTCACTTGTTTAATTACAAAAATAAATCACATTTTACGCTCGACACAAAAGGTATTATTCAATCTAAGTAATTCAATTCAAAAATTTAATCAAACATATCTTACAACCCAATTCTTCTCTGTAAGACGTTGAAAAGTTATTTCAAATATTTATCATTTTCATTTTATCGTAATACATTTTCCCATAGGAAATTTTCTTGTATCTATAAATATCATTACAATGACATGCATACAAGTAGTGACGACGCGTGAGACGAGACGAACATTAGAATCGTGGTTTTCGATAAATATTTCAGAGAGACAGTTTCAACATCCATTCATGCCCAGCCGCGATTGCAGCGCCACCCAATTCCAACTCTCTTGGCAAAGCTCACATCCACCCACTCAAGACGTCAATCGACCACAATCACAGCGCCACTGCCTCTGGTGGCCAAATTTGAAAGCTTGGACCAAAAGTGATCTGACTTATCTACGGTACTCTCTTGCAATCCATATAAATTTTCACAAAATGTACTAATCACAAAATAGTAAATCATTTTGGGTGGTAATGATATAATGTTTTCTATAGTAATATTAATAATAATATAAGCCCAATTCAGCCCACTGGTTGGGCGAAGGCCTCCCCTAACAGCCTCCAATTTTCCCTATTCCTTGCCTTGCGCATCCACAGACATCCTGCTTATTTAACGATTTCGTCTCTCCAGCGTTTTATCTGGCGTCCCCTTTTTCTTCTGCAATTATAAAATTAAATAAATTAGAAAAATATGCACGAAAATTTTATTTTTTCAAGAAAATCTGTCAATACAATACAAGAGACATGCTACTCTCGCCTCGTCTCGTTTCGCAGCATCACTACATACAAGTCAATGAAATATGTCACAATTTTTTTCCATAGGAAATCGAAATACATAATTATATATGCCAAAAACTGAACGACAATTTAAAGCTTATGAAATTGTTCATATGGGAACCGAAAATATTTTCATAAATACTAAAATAAGATAGGGAAATTGTTATATAAGGATCTTCATATATGCAACTTACATTATTAATATGTGTTCAAAGTTATACATTATAACGTGTACTTTTATATACTTGTACTTGTACATATATCTTATACAGCGTGTACCAGTCTCGAATTTATGTTTTTATGTTATTATAAAAAATCGATAAACGCTCCCACCAAATTTACATTTTTCTTGTTTATACCAAACAATGTTTGAACCCCTTCTATTCGAAATAAGTTTCCATTTATGTTGCAATCCAAAATGGTTGTTTATGGTGTTCCAAATTTACATTTTTCTTGTGTTTACTAAATGATGTTGCTAAATGTTTGAACCCTTTCTATTCGAAGTATTTTTTCATTCGTATTGCAACTCAAAATGATTGTTTATGGTGTTCCAAATTTACTTTATTCTTGTATATACCAAACGATGTTGCTAAATGGTTGAACCCCTTCTATTCAAAATAAGTTGTCAGCCATATTGCAATCCATAATGGTTACTTGTGGTGTTCCAAATTTACATTTTTCTTGTTTATACCAAAACGATGTTTCTCAATGTTTTTTCGAAAACCGATGAATGCTACTTTTCTGACCATGTGTACATACCTACATATCTCGTACAGTGTCTTTAGAATCAAATTAATTTTTGCTCAATTTATATTTTTATGGTTAGTCATTATAAAAAATTGGTGAACGTTCTCAATTTTAAACATTCCGTGTTTTTTTCAAACGTTGGTACTAAATGTTCATTTTGCATCTTATACAGTATCTTCTAGGATCAAATTAATTAATCAATTTATATATTTATGGTTAGTCAGTACACAAGATTTGTGAACCCTCCCAATTTTTAAATATTCTGCGTTTCTTTTCGAACGATGTTGATAAATGTTCATTTTTCAAAAGCTGATAAACCTTTCTATTCGTATCCGAATTCAAAATAAATGTTTATGGTCCAATAATTATTCTAATATCGGAGATGCTTTATTTGTATATTTGAAGTCAGCTCGGGCCATTCTGTATCATAACCAAAAATATTGTATTTCCGTTATACATTACAACGTGTACATATACGCATATATTTGTTACATTGTGTGACAGAATAAAATTAATTGTCGCTGAAATTGTGTTTTTAGGTAATTGGGTTAATCGTTCTCAAAAAAATTATAAACCTCCCAATAATAAATATACCGCTTTTTTTCCCTACGATGTTGGTAAATGTTTATGTTTTCAAAAGTTGATCAACTTTTAAAACCCTTCTATAAATGAAAGCTTTTACTCACGCGATTGTACAAAAAGATGTGCACTTCACTTCACATGTATAGCTTTTTTTTACATGTATAGCTCATTCAAAATTTTATAATTGATTTGAGCCTAATTCGTTTGGTTTTTATATTATTCATTATAAATATACTTACAACTTTGATTCGAAACATTTTCCCAAAAACCGAATGAATAAGACATAAATTAATTATAAAATTTTGAAAAGTGAGCGATACTTTTTCAGAATATAGTAACTATATATATATATTAATTATTCACATGTTTTTTTTCACAAACTGTAAAGTTACTCATGACGTCATATTCCAAAATGGCGGTTTTAGTTAGGCTACATTTAAACAGTTTCATAATAACAAACATTCGAATAATAATGTTGATAGAAGTAATACTGTCAAAAAATGATTTGAAAAAGTTGGCTCTTACGTCAGAGTGGTCTTTGGTATAGCGGTGAGCATGCTGGAGTAGATATCCAGAGGGCCGAGGTTCGATTCCTGGTTAATGAGTTAATTTTTTCATATCAATATTTAATTAATAATTATTTGTTTATTTTATTAACGAAATCCTATTAACGCAAATATAATTATCACAGTTGACCCCGCCTAATCTGTTTCTAATGATTGTTACCAGATGTCTTAGTTCTAAGAAACAAACACCAATATAGATTATACTCAATGTTACACCACTAAGTAAACTACCACTGTATATAAGAACACCAAAGATAAAATGGAATTTGAGACTGACTTAACGAACCTATTCGAAGTAAGTTAGTATCCATATCCGAATCCACATGAACTATTGCTCAATTGATGTATTTTGTGTTATGACAAGAAATTGGTGAACGCTACCAATTCTAAATATTCAGTGTTTTATGGCGTAATTGTATAAAAATATGTAAAAAATAGACTCGCATATAAAAATTTATGAATTCGAAAGCAATATTTATTATAAAACAATATATTATTAACCAAATTATATATTTTCTACTTGAGTAAAACATCAATAAACAATGTTCATTATAGTAAAATAGCAATAATATAGTTGTTATTATAAATATTTCTGTATAAATTGTTTGACACAAATATGAAAAAAAGTACTCGATATTATGAGTGCCGTATAGTGGGATACGATAGCCTACTGCACCTAGGGTCCGTATCTCCACATTCTTAGCATCGAGTAAATAATTGAACTAAACTATTTTCGGTTAAAAAATATTTGACAGATTACTTTGTCCACAATCCCTCAAGAAATCCATATGCTATCCCATGGTTTAAGTTAGCTGTAGTTAATGTTTGAACAATGCTCAAAGGTTTTCAGCTTTAATAATTTATTCAAGAATCGATCGCCAAATGATGAGTAGAATGGAAGATCATTTACATAAAATCTTGTATAAAAATTACTAACTTCTTTTTCATTAAACCCAATGCATTTATAAACCAAATATTCAAACACCACTAATATTGTTGATTATCGTTGTAAATTCAATGGACCTAGAAGTTTGTATCCAAATCCAAAATAAATATATTTGCTGTGAAGTTCAATAATTATATGTAATGTCGTACAATGTCTTGTTTGGAAAAAATTTGGACAAGCTACTTTTGTCAATTTTCGCAACTATTGCTATCGCTTGGAACATAAGTCATATCCAAAATTGTCGTATATCCAAAATAATATCACCACTAATAATAATATAGATTATAATCAATGTTATATCAATCAGCGAACTATCATTGTATAATAATATACCAGAGATAAAATGGAGAGCAGCAACCCCAACCGAAACTATCGAAATTAGTTTGTATCCATATTCGAATCTCAAATAAATGTTTTTCGTGTTATGTCAAATAATTATACTCAATGTCATTCGACGTGGAAATTTTAATTCAAAACAAGCTTGAACAAGTCTACATACGAGACTCGTATATTGTCACAATTCCCTATTACTGTTGCTTGACCCATTGTGTGTCATATCCAAAATTATCGCGAAATAATACCATATTTATATTATATGTCAATACTCAATAAATCGGAAATAGTTGAATTATGTGGTGCTATTTACAGATATACATAGTCTTTGTTTAACGGGAGCCAAGGGGATTTATATATAATGATATTTTGCTGTTTCAAAACTTCACAACTTTGGCTTAATACATTTGAAGTTTGACTAATTTTTGACTCATTTATCTAGCAGGTTTCTACAATTGATAATATTTACGGTCATTTTCAAACATTCGACTTCAATTACAATGTTTGAAAATGACCGAACAAGAACGAAACATATGTTCACGATCGAATAATTTATATCTTAAAAAAAGATAAAATTAGTGAAATTTGATATGTGAGGTACTTTTACTTGGCCTAAGTTTGTGAATGAGCAAAATCGGACCAGAGGCTGGTTTAGAGGACGGACAAAACACCAATCAACGGATATATAGTTCTTTCGAATTATATATCCATTGAAACATTATATTTAAATTCCGATGGCTCATGTTAAAGAAATCGACCCGTATTTTCTGTGACATCTTGTATCATACACTATATAATGTACAATATTCCACGTTTAAATATTAACATTCGAATGTGTTGTTTGGTATTCACAGCATCAAGATATTTTCTTTATGATTTTAGATGAATCAATAATGCATTTTAACTGTAAATCAACTCAAGACTGTATCATCATTATTTCCTAACATATTACAGTGGTATTACACATGTTCATGAATAATTCTTTGTGTATTTGATTACATTTTAGTTGCATAAACTGATTTACATGCATACAAAAATCGCAATTTATACTCTCCGAGTATCTACATTTATACTGAAATTGTAGACAGGATAAATTCTGCACAAGGAAAATATTTTCGAAATAATATTCAATTATTAATATTTGTCGGACTGACTATCTAGCTACCTGTCGGTTTATGATTTTGTCCGTCCGTCTCTTTGTCTGGATTTCGCACCCCGAATTGGATTTTAATTCGCAGTGCAAATTCTATTATTGCTGAACGTTCCATCTCAGAATATTTTCTAGTGATAAAGTGACTATCGAAATTGAAATATACTTTCTGTCATCATATTCGCACAGTTAGGAATGTGTCCAAAACATCCATTAAAGTTAGCCAAAAATCAAATATCAATCGATTTTTCTGTCTCTGGTTGCTATCTTGACTGTTAAGCCTCAGATGGGTGTAAATTATATATCGTTCCATAATTGTTCATTAAAAGAATATGAACTTTTGATTAAAAAAAACTACGAAATTATTCGGGTTTTCCAAAAATGTTTTAATGCTAAGTTCCTATTTTTGTGAAGAACAACTTTGTTTCACATTTTGTAAGGAACAACACTCATTTTTAAAAGAGGATTGCCTGAAACCAGCAACGTTATGCAGAAAACCGGTCAAAACTTGATTTTTTATTAGCTTTAAGGGTTAATGATTTGACAAAATCTCAACTAATTGAATAACAAATAATGACTTACTCTTTGTCTATCGGTTTTCCAGTCCACTCGTCTGCCTGTTTGTTGTATGTTAGTCTGTCTATTTGCCTCTTTGTCTGACATTATGACTGACTATTTGGCTGCATGTCTGTTTATATCTTTGTTTGCCTGTCTCTTTGCCTGACTGAGTGACTATTTCCCTGTCAGTTTGTCGGTCCACGTTCCTGCCTGTCTGAAGTCTATCTCTTTACCTGACTGTCTATCTGGCGGCCTGTCTGTCTATCGATCTGTTTGTTCCTGCATCACATTAAAACAACTAAACCGATTTTGATGCTATTTACCCGGAAGGTAGATAATTTTTCCCAGCATTTGGGCTATGCAAATGTGATATTTAATGTAACCATTACCAATCTTTACCTTCTAGATAATGCTAGATAGAGAAAGAAGTCCGCGCAGAGAAGTTTCTAAATTCAGCATCTTCAATATACTTCCAAATTGGTTTGTCCTTGACTAGACAACCTCCAACTTTCATAAATCATCTTAAATCCTGTTATATAATGACATCTATCTTCATTTTTACCTTCATTTAGAATTCAATCTTTACCTTCTAGATAATGCTAGATAGAGAAAGAAGTCCCCGCAGAGAAGTTTCTAAAGTCAGCATCTTCAATATACTTCCAAATTGGTTTGTCCTTGACTAGACAACCTCCAACTTTCATAAATCATCTTAAATCCTGTTATATAATGACATCTATCTTCATTTAACCTTCATTTAGAATTACACCCTTTATTCGTGTTATTCTCGTCGATTTTCTGAATTTGATATTCTTCAGCAACAGCCACTCGCTACCTCACATGATTGTCAGCACTATCTGCGATTGATACTGAATGCTGATTGATCATTTGCTGTGCATAATTTGTATTCAATGTAAGGAAAAACGTGGGAAACACGTTTTTTTCATCCAATATCGGCCTAAAATCATCTCAATCACCATCGAAGAAAGTGAATAGAGGGATATCGTTACGGAAAGACCACACAATTTGCGATCTGTCATATCAGACACAATAATCTCTTGATTCAACGGTCAGAGAATATTGCCACGCCAAATTGAACGTATTACCTTTGTCAGTTTTCTTCGAATTGGGTTTCATTTCATAATTTTGTGTTGATTGTTGTGTTCTGTGATTGTTGTCAATGTTCGTTTACTGTTAATTCGTTTACTGTTGATAATATACAAATTTGTGTTTCTACTTACTAATAAGTAATTTGTACCAAATCAATTCGGATTTCGTAAAAATGCTTACAACAAAATTTGTTAATATTTATTATATGGAACCACTTTTGGTTGTAACATTTTTTTTGCAAAACTGAATGAATTGGGCACAAATAAATATAGCCGCTATAGTACAAATCTCAATTATAAACAATTCCACATCCAAAACTGTTTCTTAAATGTGTAGTTTTGTGGAACTACTGTTTAAAATTATTAATATTTGTAAACAATTTAAGTCACTTCAATTTCGTACACACACAAGCCGTTATAATTACTCGATTAATTTTTAATGTTAGACACACCATCATCACGTATTTGTTCTCATATTATTGCGAAAATTTACAACAATTTGACAATTCTATCAAGGGACTGTTTTATATAAATATCATGAATTCTTTATAATCATTTGTAACGATACATTCGAACGACAAAAAAAAAACGTCAAAACAAGGTCATTATTATTTGATCGAAATTTCTTAATGGTTAATAAATTTCAAATGAGTTTTTTAATTTAAAAATATTTAATTAAAATTTTATGATCAGACCTGACATGCTATGAAACTGTTTATACACTGATATAAGGAATTTCTTGAACCATATGTTTTCTTCAAAATATGATACTCTGACAAAGAAATCCTTGTTTTCATTCAAGAATTTGTTTACTTGAAGATACTTATTCAAGTGAACAAATTCTTGAATGAAAAGAAGGATTTCTGTCTTAGAGTAGTATCATATTTTGAAGAAAACATATTTACTTGGTTCAAGAAATTCCTTCTATCAGTGTACGGATATATCTATCGACAATTCTGAATGAAAGTCATTTAAACTTTTAAATAACTAAAGCAATCTAAATAACTTTTGAATTTCTGTCCATAAAATATAGATAACTTACTGAATTCTCAAAAGATATTCGAAAATAGAACATACAGAGAGGCTCGCACACACCTAAACCTTGGTCTTCGTAGTAAGACTCGCTTGGTGAGTAGCGAATATCCTCTGTATAGTCTTATCTCGTAATTTTGTGAAATCGTCTCGCCTAAATGCAAGACATAGGTCCAAGGATCGATTCCTGGTTGACGAGTCAATTTTTTCTTATCAATATTTAATTAAAGGCATATTATATTTGCATTCTTTAAATTCATTACCGGCATCATTTGATGGTGCCGCATACCAGGCTGATCCGAAATCCCAAACCGAACTGCGTGTAAAGGTCACTTAGGATTACACTGCGCATCCAGCTTTAGTGCCAGGTATATTATTAAATGTTTTAAATATATTGTACATATCTGGCTTCCAGCTTCCGCATATCTTATTATTCCTGATATAAATTCTTCCAAATACCGTGTTTTATCAATCTATATCTTCAAAAGCTTTCATCTTCCAGTTTTAGCTTTTAGTAAAGTTTCTGGAGATGCTCCATAAGAAAACCCGTCTGTTTTTCCTTAAAATCGTGTGTGCATAGAATGTTTTTCAGTTGAATTCCCAATATTTATATTTGCAAAACACGTTCTTTCAAAACAGCTATCACAATTGTCTGGTATTTTCCATCTACTCGAACATGTTCTGGTTCCCAATAAAAGCTCCCTTTGTGGTATAGATATTAAGTTCATTGAAATTCAAATTCCCCGGTAATGTCATGTAGGGTGCAATTGCGACGCCGTTATACATCGCTATTCACTTGACTTGAATCTTTCGCCTACGAACTCATCCGTTACCTTTCTTTTTGTAGAATTGACTGATGTTTTCCTTCTACTGGAACATGTTCTAGTTCCTAAAGAAAACTGCCTTTGTTGTTGTCTTACCCTTTTGTTATAGATAGTAAGTTAATAAACTTTCAACTTCTAGATGTGATTTCGTCGACGCCGTTATTCTTTATTCAGTTATTACTTGCTCTTTGTATACATGAAAAGCACCATTTTCTATGAGCTTTTCTTCAGTTATTCTGTAATAGTAAACTTCTGTACTTGACTCAGTAATATCTTTCTGAAATTTAATTTGAATTCGGGGTGCAAATACCATAATTGCTGAATGTCCCATATCAGAATATTTTCTAGCGATAAAATGACTATCGAAATTGAAATATACTTTCTGTGAGTCCAAATTTACATCATATTCGCAAAGTTAGGAATGTGTCAACTATCTCGCATTTTTCTGTCTCTTGTTGCTGACATCAGACATATCTTAGGTGTTAAGCCTCAATCTTAACCATGGGTGGTTCCATAATTGTTCATTAAAAGAATATGAACTTTTGATTAAAAAAAACTACGAAATTATTCTGGTTTTCCAAAAATGTTTTAATGCTAAATTCGTATTTTTGTGAAGAACAACTTTGTTTAACATTTTGTAAGGAACAACACTCATTTTAAGGGAGGATTGGCTGAAACCAGCAACGTTGGGCAGAAAAACGTTCAGAACTTGATTGTTGAAGAACTTTAAGAGTTAATAATTTGAAAACATCCCAACTAATTGAATTAAAATAATTAAGTTTCATCAGACACAAAATTTCCAAATAAACTTAGTTTAATTATATATCCCCAGAGACGCTTCACATATATTGTTTCGTATAATACCTACATAGTTTAAAATTTATGAAAATTTATTCCATATGCATAGCAACAGTTAAATATGAAATTTTATTGAAATTACTTCAATTTTACGATAGCTCATAAAAGGAAGGGGTAAAGAGTGGGGAGTTAGTACACGCTGTAAACAAAATATATAAGCAATCAAGTAATAAAACCAAACATTATAATACTTCGAAGGTAAAGGGAATATGCATTTGGGAAAATGTCAAGTACCATTATCAATACGTTTATACACTGGAACTAAAAACTTCAATCGACTAAAAATTGATTTGCTATCAGAAGCCGTAATTTCTTTTTCCAAGTGTGTTATTCTGTTCATTTCGAATAAAAGATTTTATTTAAAAAGGCTATTTCAAAATCATAATATTCATGAAAAATAGAAGAATGGCACCATTTGAGGTCTGCACATTATCCGTAGATGTTTGGGCTGTCACTGATGGTTGAATTTTTATATGCTCGATAGGCTAGCTCTATTCACGTTTCACCGTTTTTTTTTCTATTCAATACAGCCGATGCTCTCGCATTCGTTCCGCACTGTACTTTTTATGATCGTTGGATTCCTTTCGAAACGAGCTTTCTTCTGATATGAGTTTTCTACAATTCCAAGCATATCTATGAGTCATTCGAGACGAAATCTTCAATTTTTCGTAATTTTCAATTTAATTTAAACGATTTTCCACGCTACACCAATTTCCAATCTTACACGAAGTTAATTCGCAATCATTCAAGCGCATGCGCCTACACTGGTACGATGATGCCACAGGCAAAACAAATACAATGCGACAGATATGTAAAGACATGATCTGTCTGTGGTGGACTTCGAATCATTGTAGCGCATTATTAGTCTCGGAGTGATTAGCGATTGAAATCTGACGGTATTTTGTAACAAAAAATGTTCGGCCAACCACCAGTGTAACGAAATAATAGACGTTTTCACGTCAAAAAGCGTTAAAATCGAAACACGAATAACAGTTTTTTTCGAAACTCGGAATTCAAAATTCATTTTACCAAGATTTACTTTATGAAAACTTCCAACCTTTTTTCGAAAACTTCGAAAACATTTTTGGTTTCTAGTCTTTCATGAAACCTTTATATACTGCAAAGGGTTTAGTTTAATCACTTTGAAAGCGAGGGGTTCAAGGCATTTGAGAAATATAATTTTGGTTGTGCACTTCGATAAAATTTTTGAAAAAACTAAAATTTCCTCTAATGAAAATTCATGATTACTCACTTTGTAATACATTCTCATTCATATAAGTTCAATTTATTTTGATTGATACCATAAATGTAGATATAAAATTTCTTGATACTTCGTAATGAGATACAAAGTCTACATGTTGATATTGCATACCCCCTTCCCTAGTCATTATTTAAAATCAAATAGGAACAGACATACATTTACAAAGATGAAGCGGTATTATACTACTTTATATAGTTCGACTTGAACTGACATAACAGGATGACTACTCTATTTTATAAGTTCCAGTATGCAGGACATTCCTAGAATTATGATCTGTAATTCATCATAATTCGCCATAAAACTATCGAGATGTTAATAAATCCTGTAAGTGCAGATTATTTCGATTTTTATCTTTGAGAAAAGAAGCATATGTTCGTTTGAAAAAATTCATTATAATAGAAGCGGCGACCGTAAGAAAACGGTGCCGAATTTATAGGGTGTTGTGTTGAAAATCTTAAAATAAATTTTAGTACCTCAACACATTATTGAAAGAAAACTGTGTTAGAAAATATTTAAGATGAAAATATTTTTCTCCTCAAGAAAGGAGTTTTTTTTTATAATTACAAAAAGAAAACAATAAGATCTAGTTTTGATTTAATTATTTTTTTAATCTTTAAAAAGTTTTTTTTTTTTTTTTAATCAAACGAATCAAAAAATAAAATCTATTTACAAAAAAAAAATTATTAAATTGATTACGTATCTCCTCAAAATTTCATTGTCCGAGGATTAACTTATTTATATTCATTTTACCCGTATCCAACTTGCCTCCCATGAATTTGTTATTTTACCAATGGTCCACATAAATGTTAACAATATCAAATGATAAACAGCCCAAACTTTTAATAGTGTGTGTATATTTTCACAAGATAAAAATTCACCTGTATATAAAATGTGTTTAGTTATTTTAACTAAACGGGAAGACATGTAAAATTGAAAAGTTTTCTCCACTATAGGAAAAGGCGATACGCCTGAATATATATATATATATATATATATATATATATATATATATATATATATATATATATATATATATATATATATATATATATAAATATATATATATATATATATATATATATATATATATATATATAAATGTACTCAAACGAAGAAGTAGCGGCACCGACAGAGCATAGGGATTATTAATAAAAAAATCTCATTACTAAGTTTTTAATTAATATGGTTATTTCTTAAAGGAAACTACAGCAAACTGTTAGAAACATACTTTTCTTTTCTTGCTGAGCTTTTTTACACAGTTGATAATATACAGAGTGCACATTTTAAACAATGCACTTGAATATTTCTTCACGGAAGCGTTTTTGGAAAAAATAACCCGGCTTAAAGTTGTTTTGGTCAGAGGAAGACCTCGGATATCCTATGGTAATTTTGGTCTTCAAGATTCTTTGAAGATCAAATTGCATTTTCAAATGGGAACCAATTTTGTTTTTACAGAATCGGGTAATATTGTCCATTTCAATACAAATGGTAAATAATTAACCATTTTATAGTCATTTAAAAAAATGAATTTTCTTTTATTTTTATACAATAAATGATTGATTCCTTTATTCTCTTTATCACCGATAAAGTTTTTTTACTCTTGATAAATTTTTTCTAAAGACTATATTTTTCACAATAAATGCAATCTTAGAAAATTTATTCTTTTCAAACGGTTATCAAATGATAAAAAATTCTGGTTTCCATTTGAAAAATGCAAGTTGCGCTTCAAATAACCTTGAGGGCTCAAAGAAAAATCCAGATCACCATGAGATGCCCGTTTTCAAACAAATCAACTTTTATACGGGTCATTTTTTCCAAAAACGTGTCCTTAAAGAAATATTCAGGTTCATTGTTTAATATGAAACACCCAGTATACACCCATTACATATTACGCGAAAGCGAAATAGTATGCCAAACTAAATAGGGTAATTATTGGAGGAGTTGGTTTTTTCCATTGGTTGATTGCCATTGATTAGCAACTCTTATTATTTATCCAATTAAGGAACTTTATAATTCAATATTTTCCCAATAGATTGGAAGGTAATCTAAACATATTTCAATAGCAAACACTTTTTAAAGATCACAAAACTCACTTGTTTTGTATAATTCACAAAACACTTAACTTATAAAATCCACAAAACGCATATTTTGTAATATTTCAAAACACTTATCGATTATTAATGTTATAATATAGTGCAGTAAAATGAGAAAACAGCTTCGGAATTGGAGAGAATTTTGGATATTATCTTCTAAAGTGTGTCAGTAATATGGGGTAAAAAATCCTCTGCCTGAAAAGGGGTGCTACGAAAGTTATTAAACAAAATAGGTGCAAAAATACGGTTTTTCGCGAATAACTTTGAAATTAAATTTTTTGCAAAAACTGCCTGCGCCAATCTAAAGAGAAGGAAATTTAAAAAAAAATAAGTTTTAATTAATTTTTTTTTAAATTAATTAAGTTTTTCCTATTACTTACGAAGTTTGGCATGCTATTTACCTCCACTCTGTGTATATGCAAACGCAATTTTCCCTTATACCTTACCTAACTAAATACGATAATAGATAATCCGTTAAGATCATAATCAGTTTACTTTAAATTACAGGAATTGTAATTCAATTTTTGTAATTCCAAGTAAGAAATGATTGAATAATTATAGATGAGCAGTCGACAGCATTGAGATCTCTATGTCCTAAGGGTCACAAAAGTTTATAGTTGATTTGTGCCTTTGTTCGGTTTTTGGGAAAATTTAATGAAATTTGGTAGTATATTGAACAACTTTTTCCCCTTAAGTATTTATTCGAAAACCGAATGAATCATTAACAAATCAATTATAAAACTTTTAAGTACGCAAGCTTAAATGCGTCAGAAAACCTTCCAGGAAAGTAATAGGATTCAATAAGCGCATACACTGCCAACATGTGATCTTGACAACTTCGTAGACCTGTCTAAAAGATCTAAAAGATCACTTCTCGGCGTTTGTATACTGAACACCGCTTTATTCAACAGAGGAAAAATATAAAATATTTTAATTGAAAAAAAAATCTCATATAATTTATCATCATTGATGTTTTTATGCCCTGCTTTAATTAATTATTATTTAATTAATGTGAATTATGCTTTATGAAATAATAATTACTTTTTGTAAATAAATATTGATGTAATATACATTGATGTAATATATCGTCGTAAATTATGTTTCCTCATTTCTTCGTCTCAGTAAAAACGCATTTGACGCCGTATTAAAACAGTTAAAGTAGTTCACTCGTGACTATTTAAAAATATATAATACAGTATAATAAACTAGGTTAGCGAATATATAGTGTTCTTACATCTATGTACTATGCAATACTTGTGTTGACCTGAGTGATTATACCTTATTTTTTATTTTGGTTTTGACGAATATCTCACTTTATAGTTGGTTAAAAAAATTTGATTTATTAAAATAAAAGACACTGAGCTTTGTGTTAGTTCAGTCTCAGAGAAAAACTGAATCTACGAGTGAACTACCTGAACACAGTTTAACAGCTTATTCTTTCATTGATTTCATTAAATATTTCGGTTTTTATTCAGATACAAAGAAATTTTGTATCTAGATAATGGTTTTGAAATTTATTACGCATCATAAAATTTTCTTACCACGTTTAGATACTGTTTATACAGGTTGTCATCGTCAAGATTAGCCATTGTGATATGAATATAAGACAGAAATAGAGAGATAGATACCTTGGGATAAAAAAAGTATTCCACTTGGACCTTATAGGCCACAGGCCAAAGCCAGGAGCATGCTTATCAGGTTTTCCTTAAGGTTCATATATTCGGGGTGAGATGCACCTAATATATTGTCTGCAACACAGTCTATACATATTGGATGCCTTGTGAAGGAAGTTGTATCAGTGATTCTCAACCTTTTTTTTGTCGCGGCACACTTTTAACGATTTCAAAATTTAACGGCACACAAAGAAAAAGATCAGTTTAAAAGTTGTTTCCTTACCTATGATACACTGTGTAAAATAGTTTATGATCATAATTTTGAATGTAAAATAAAAAAATATGTACTACAAAAACAACAGTACGTTTATTAAGAGATTCATTACAAGTTAATAATAAGAATACTTTTAATGAGAAATTTGAGCTTGATGTTTTTTGATAATTTCATTTATATTTGGTCGTAAAAATGACAATGTTACTCTCATATTGTCTTCTGCATTTAACAGTCTCGATCTTTTTTTCGTTTTTATGTTGGTTAATTTCTTTACTATATACATTTCTAATATTTGGCGGTACACAAAAGTGCCGCGGCACAGTGGTTGAGAATCACTGAATGTATCCTATTCAGGTTGAGCGCATGTAGGACAGCCAGCTTCTTGGATGCAAAAGTCTATTCACTCGTTGATCACTTGTTTGAAGACAGACATACGAGTACATTTATTTGTTAAGGAAAGAGGATACAGACATCAAATATATTATTTCTGGGTCTTAAACATAGTTACAATACATGTGTATGTCGATCTCTCTTTATGCTTACAAATAAATGATTGTCTTCCCTATACTCATCTATACGCTGTTGCAATTTAGTTTGACAATAGTTATTCTTGATGATTAAATCCTGTATCCAGACTTATCACAGACCCAGCTTGTCCAAATAACTGTTTTTGTCTATCCGTTTAAATGTCAGCTAACGCTTTCCAATCAACAATAGTTGCTGGGAATATATTTATGTAAAATAGATTCGGAATAAAATGACTGTAAAAACATACTTTGCATTCAAGTTCAAACCTATTCGATTTTCGAAAAAATGGTTTAGCACAAGAATTATTGGTATTTTTATAAGCTTTCAAAATAAAATTGGCATCCCTCGTTGGAAATTCAACTGGCATTTAGAAGGCTAGGCCGAAAAACTACTTGGCCTCCCAGTTTTGGGAACGTGGCGTGTTTCTTTGACCTGACACATCATCATTTTCGCTTAGTGGTCGAAATATTTCTTAAGAAAACCAATGCTAAAACAGTTTTTACTGACTTTCCACTAGCGAGGTATCAATATTTTATTTCGAAAACAGTGAATGGAAAAATGATTCCAATTACAGACAAGTACACTCCCGTACAATAAAATTGAACCAACCTGAAATGTTATTTTTCTTACATTTCATAAAACTCCTCACTTTTGTAACTCTCTGTGTATTATTTATTTATAAACAAATATAAGTAGTATATTTTTTAAATGTGAAAAAAGAAATGAAAGTTTTATATTTTTTATTTATGTAAAGAAGTCAGTGATAGAGTAAGAATATGTAATGTAAATACATGTTAAGTGTTATATCTCCCTTTTACGTATAAAAATTAAATAAAATGTTGTATCTGTCAAAAACATTTACTACAAGAATAATCAAACTTGTGAGAGACTGATTCGGTTCAGGTCGGTTCAATTTTATTGATAGGGAGTGTACCTTATAAAAACAACTTTAGATCAAAACATTTTTTCGAAAAGAGAGTGGATTAGACCAAAATTAAATTGTTTTACAATCGATTTATTTCGATTTCCATAATGTAACTAATGAAAGTTGTAAATATTTTGATAATTTTTTTAAGTAACTTATACTCATTGCTATAAGTTAGGAAATCTTTTTGATCACAATCGTTTCTATGTTGTCTATTTAATGTCAAACATCTTTGTATTACCAAAATTTGTTTATATAATTTTCTATATCGAAATATGAATAATTTATTTCTATAAATCGTTTATTCTGGGAAACTCTGCACATATTATAGGATATATTTATGATGGTTATAATCGAGACAATTTATGACAGACAAGTGACTATAGTTAACTTTTTGGTGGGTGTTAAGTCCATCGAATAATATATAGAAACATCTTCAATTTTATTCAAAATAATTTAAATTTCAATTTGGGATAATACAATATTATTACCAATCGATAAATACGATGGATACACTCAATCGAATTATTATCGAATAGTACGGCGGCTAGAGACAGATTTAAATGGTTCAAGCAATGTAAGTGTAAATGCAAAATCGAGGACACGTAACCACTTCAGTCAGTGGCGTTCATTTTTTTTTTTAATTTTCAGTCGTTTTGGCCGATTATGTTTTCGAAAAAATACTAAAAACTAAAGTATTTTTTTCAAAACATCTTTCGAGATAACCAAATGGATTTTGCACAAATCGATTGGAAAAATTTTTAAAAAGTATATCACTTAAGTAGTTGATTCTACACAAAGCCACAAAAAT
Source organism: Nineta flava (assembly GCA_963920215.1). Lineage (NCBI taxonomy): Eukaryota > Metazoa > Arthropoda > Insecta > Neuroptera > Chrysopidae > Nineta > Nineta flava. The sequence continues at coordinate 14,650,122 of OY986046.1, read as the reverse complement.
GGTGTTCGTTTTTTCATAATTTCATAGTTGATTTATGCCCAATCTATATGGTTTTCGAAAAAATGTCTCGAATAAAAGTTACTTGTCATGAAAATATTAACAACATTTGTGCGAAACATTTTTTCGCAAACTGGATGGATACGGAACAAATCCACTATGAAAGTTTGAGAAAAAAACGCTGCTTTTGTGGCCATATGTACAAAAATCTTTAAAATATTGTATGGGTGTAATGCGTTATTCTTTTGCATTCTGGTGGATTCGAGATGAATCCAATCGGTGTTTCGAACAAAAGTTGTTTGTATTTTGTTGGCATTAACTGCTTGAAAATTTCATTTTAGTAAATTAAAAAATTTTCTACTACAATATCATTCGTCATTTTCCGAACCCAATGACCTTATGCAATTATTACACCCTCCACACTCTGGCAGAACGTTCTATTTTAAAAAGGTTGATTTCAATGAACGTATGTGCAAATTTTTCTTTGGTTGAATCAAAAAAATTCGTTACGGGGGAGCTGCGCCAGTTTTGCTACATAAATCACTATGATATGATTTTGGTATTTGCAAGGCTAATTTTATTCATAAATGGTATTAAATATCTCTCTAAATATTAGAACAATCGAAAAATATATTAGTAGTAAAGTTGTAGAAAATCATGTTCGCTACAATTCATAACCAAATCATGTTGCTCAAACTTAAATGTACAGAGATATTTAGTATTGTAACTTGAATCTCTTAATTGTAAATATTAGTGAACAGAAAAAAATTATTATTAGAAACAAAATTATAGTAAAACTAATTTGCTACAACTTTACTTCTTATGTATTTATCGATTTTTCCAATATTAAGGGAGATATACCATATTTTGTGCTTCTCCCTTCCTCTAAACCCCCCCTTTCCCTAGTCCGATTTTGCCCATTAACGAACTTGGCCTTTCAAATACCAAAGGCACTTCACACACCAAAATTCATTCTGATCAAATAAAAACTGTGACTACTAGAGAGAAGAATCGAGAGACATTTTAAAAAAATTATGCGTAATTTTGACATCGGTACAAAACCAAGACCTCTATTTCCTTTAAACGAAAATTCACTAAAATGCAAAAATCCATTTAAATTTGACCGTTAGCCCTCGTACTAGACGGATATACTCAATCAAGTTATTATATAATACGGAAATAACGAAACGAATATAGGGATTATATAATCAATTTCATGGTTCACGTTATTGTTGTAATATAAAGTTTATACAAAATTTTTATTGTTATTAAGAATTCATCTAGTAAATTATATAGTCAAATAAATTACAGTAAATTACTAAACTCATGTATAGTAAATTTTGTTTTAAACAAGTTTACGAATAATTAATTATTTAACATGTATTTCTTATAATAGGATATAAAAAAAACAAACAAGGAATTACAATGAAAATGAATAATTTTCTGCAAATTAAAAAGGGAATTCGATTCGAGTAGAAGTTTTACATACGTATTACTTTTTGAGTTAGATGATACACCAGTGCTGTTGCCTTACTTTGGAATTGTTTTGTAGTGCTTTCAAAAGCCCTTAACATCAAACCAAAATCTTCTAACCTGACCTGAAGTCCTTAGTAATCTAAGAATATCCCAATTGGTTTTTAGCCAGGATACTTGATAGATACTAAGCTAAACTTGTGGCGCCATGATCGTGACGCCACTGGTAGATAAGGAGGAATTTTTCCTTAATTTAGTGGATTTAATAAAGTCTATTCGAATATCTAGGTGATTTATAACATTCTTTGATAATACATGCTTGATACGAAAAATCATACAAATCGTGTGAAGCGAACCCACAACCTTTGTTATATTAGACCAACTTTGTCTCTGAGTTACGAGATGCTAGGACGGTGGAATGCATATGATTTGTCACTATCTCGATGTCGTTGAATTATTAATTTTTTTGTTTATGTACAATTTACATATTTTTTATGAACTAAATAATAGTAAATAACTTATTAATAGTAAATTAACTAAAAAATTAATAATACAATGACATCAAGATAGTGAAAAATCATACGCCTTCCACCACCATAGTCTCTGGTAGCTCAGAAGCCCAGCATTGACTAGAATGCCAGATGTAGTGGATTCGATTCCCATCCTCAGTGTGTAAGATTTTTCATATCAAGCATATTTTCATATAAAGATAAAGAATGTTATCCATGTTCGGACATATTACTTAAATGTCAAATTAAGTAAATACTAGACATTTTCGTTGGTATAATGTTATTTCCTATTATGGATTCCACTAAATCTGGTGAAAAACCGTTGAATTGAACATCTAACCGAAGTTAGATGTTCACAAGTTAATTATTTTTAGATTGACAGTTTACTAAGAAATTACAATCCTCTAAAGCTGTACACTTTTTTCTCCCAAAAAAAACATTTTTCTCCTGAAATTCCAAAGTTGGCAACACTGAGGTTAGAGTGTCAGTTTTATGTTTAACTAGAATGAATGGTTCGCTTACAGTATGTCTTAAAAGTCTTTCCCATACAAGTTTTTCCAAAAAAGTTAAAGAACATATTTTTAATAGTAACACATAGCGCCCCATGGTTTTCAACTACCTATTTAAGAAGTGCATGTTGTTTGGAGCGTAGCCTACTAAACAAAAGTACATTTTTTAATTTTTTTGAAAACACTATTTTTTATAGATTTTTTATTGATTTAAGTAATTTTTCCCATATTTTCCCAACGCTAAATTTCTATTGGATAACGTATTTTCGAATTTTATCATGTCGTTATGTCGATGGTACCATATTATGGGAATACCATCAAAACTTCATTTATTCTCAAAGCTTCAAAACTCAAGCTTACCAAAAAGCGATCAAAATTACTGATTATAAAACTCCTTTCGACTAACGGACAAAGTTGGTTTTGGAGGCAGCCATATGAATTCTATTTATTTGCAGCCATTGTTTCAAACAGTTTTATCCCGAATCCGGACCGAATCGAAACGAATGGATTCGACCCAAACCGACTATCAAAACATACTTTTAATTCTATAGGTATATATATATAATTATTAAGTAAATGGGTAAAGCTATTCTAAATTCGATTTGTGCCGTAATCACACAAGTTTCGAAAAACTGTTTCGAACAAAAGTTGGTAGTATTTTAACTTGTTTCATCCATATTACACTCTATATATGTTCAATTGCAGACCTTAACACTTGGTAATAACTGAATAATACATCGAAAATCGATAAATGGTGTAACAAGAGTTATTCTCAATTGTTAAGACTTTTAAGACATGCTCTACTTATGCACTCCGAAAAAGCCGTTTCTTTTTCAAATACTTCCAATCGATTTGTGCCGTCGATTTGTGAATATTTCCACACTCGGTTTTCGAAAACATTTATCGAACAAAATATGTTCGTAATTTTATAAGAAACAATTTTATCTTGAGTCTAACAATTCATAATTAAAAAAAAACTGTACGACAGGTAATACTCATTCAATTCAAGATGGAAATGAAGGAAATTTTTGGGACTATGTTCGGGTCTACTTCCGAAGGTTTTTGATTCAAATCAGTTACTGTATTTTAGACATAGCAACTCTGATCATGTAGAAATTTGTTCGTTCATACTGATGACGAAGATCTGTCATCCAAAAGTTTTGTCGTCTACCAATATCGGAACTACAAGGTGGGTCAAAAGTAATGTCATAATGTGAATAGGCTGCCATTTTGTTATAAATAAAAAAAATTGGACCAGTTTTCAAGAAAAGTTTATTAGAAGGTGTAAAATTGATGACATTAGGTTGAAAAATGATATCGGTCAAATGATCACCTCCAGGGTTAATGCAAATTTAGGCTCGTTTTATGGCGTTTTGAATTGTTGCTTGCAAAACATGTGGATCCAAATTGGTGATTTCTTCTTGAATGTTGGCCTTCAAGACTTGCAAGGTTTGTGGTTTGTTATGGTAAACACGAGATTTCAAAAAGCCCCAAAGAAAGAAATCTGGCGATCTAGCCGGCCAATTTAAATCGCCAAAACGGGAGAAACCGTGGCCTGGAAAATGGTGTTTCAAAATCTCCATTGTTGCTCGAGTTGTGTGAGCAGTTGCTCCGTCCTGTTGGAATCAACAATGGTCGAGACCCAATTCAGCAACTTGCGGCAAGAAAAACTCGTTCAACATCAGCAGCGATATTCTCGGCCGAACGAGCAGTACGGGGTCGGCTACTTCTTGCGACATCTTCTTGCTAACCGCTTAATTGTTCGCGTACAAGGTGCACAATGACCAGGATAACGGCAACGAAACGGCACAGACCGAAAATTGGTCAAATAAGCAGTAACAATAATTCCGCGTTCTTCAGGAGTGTATCGCTCCATTGCTGGTTGTCAACTAATTCTCTATCTATCTGCAACATAAAACTCAAAGCACAGTGGCATTAGATGTCAATTACAAAAATCATGACCCTTTCACATTATGACATTACTTTTGGCCCACCTTGAATTATCAATTGTTCAAGGCATAGTGTACTACCAACTCCATAAACGCCGTTCCATATTTTACCTTTTCGGTTGTACAAAAAGCTGTTCGTTATTTTATAGCCTACAACTTTGATTCAAATCATTTTTCAGAATGAATTCAAATCGTCTGAAAAAAATTTGGACGCCATTTTTTGAGGTGATAGTACATGGTGGTAAAAATATATAACGGAATACGACAATGCTCTGAATACGACATACAGATATGCATCGCTAATGTCCCCTCTCAGAGCTATGAACAAAAACTGTAAACTTATGAATAACCTCAAAATAATTTGTTGTATCCTTTGACTCGAAATAATACACGTTAAGCTTCTACTCCAGCGTATTCTCTTTGATTCAAATAAACACACATATCTGTTATGGTTTTTTTGTAAATGTATTTTTCAACACAATAGTAAATGTACAGTTTATATTATTTAGGTAATTTTGTGTAAGTGTAAGTGATGTATGATTATTTCACAGCAAGCTTTTTTTATTTAAACAACTGGGTAATCTATGAAATAGGTACTTAACTCTTAAATGATACACCAGCGACCCCAGGGTGAAAAAATGAATAATACTTGGAACATATTTCTCACCTTTACAAAGATGCCTCAACCTGGACCATACCCCATTTTTTCGAATTTTCATTTTTTTTAGCCTGATGAAGGGAATAACATCATGCAAAAAACTTCACTCAATTACGCTACATTTTTTAAAGAATATATTTAGAGTTTTACTTCAAAGATACTCCTCTACTTCAATATAGTTTTGATCCTTTAAGTGACTTTTCCAAAAAAAGATATTTATTTTGAAAGATGACTAAAGAATTTTTCAAGGCAAAAATGATACGCGGTGAGATAGGAAATACATCTTGTTTTTGATATAACATAATGATCTTTTAAATAGAATATTAAGAAAATGGTCCGGGAGAATCTTTCAATTATTGTTTGAAGAATGATTGGGGACAAAATGGCACCCAGTATCATTTAAGGGTTAAACTGTAAGTGGCTACTAATAAGACAATTTATCTTATTCACAGCGAGATAACGAGTACAATTATTTAGTTATTCAAAATACTGCAACCATTAAGCTTGTTTTGCGGACGGAGGGTGAAAGAAGTAGATAGTAATAGTAGGAGGGAGGCCGAAGCCTGGCAAGTAGACCTTCCTAGGTGTTTTTTACTGACCCCTAAAAACCAATCCCCTCATCCTTTTCCATTCTCTACCACAGCTGATTCATTTCTTCTAGCTCTGTGTTGTTTCTTAATGACAGAACAGAGCTCCACTGCAGTTGTTTTACCTGAAATTCCCCCATTTCTGTTGAACCGAAGGCTAGGTGCCTCATTCTAGGTGTATCATCGGCTTCGATGCAGTATCCTCCTAAGAAATAGATGCACCTTGAACCTGAAGTTACCGGTAAGCACCCGAAACAGGAGGCTTACCGGTTTTTGCAAACAATCCAGATTGACCTCGTGACATTATGGAGTGCACAAACTAATAGTTCATATTTTGTGACGCGTGACTGCATCCTCGCTGCGATCTCGTGTGCGAATCTTTTACACCATCTCAAGCCAAAACATATCAAAAAATACTGAAAACTTGAACGATGAAATTAAAGATGATATTAGTGCGAATAATTGATCTAAAATACCTATTATTGAGGCCGGACAGTTTGAGAAAGAAAATTTACAAGCTTAATGAATGCAATGTAAACCATACTTTTGAAGAACAATTGCTTCTCAAAACAAATTCCCAGTTTTGCAGTTCGAAATCAACACATAGTTATTTGAAGACATATTACTGTAAACTATTTGATGTTTATTAAATAAAATTCAATTATCAAAAAAACTTTGGTCTCTAAGTATAAAATTTTCGGAAAAACCATTTTAACATATGGTAAACCATTTTAAATAAATATTTCCTATTTTGCATTTTAAATACATTCCCATAAATCCTATTTGCATTGAGCATTTTTAATTTATTCTAAAGAGAATTAACGCTTTCCATTTATTTTAAATAGGTTAAAAAAGACATTTTACCTGGTGTTAATCCTACATCACTGTTTGTTTGTAACCGATAAAAATTATATCAATTTTTGCAAGTTAAGTGTAATTTTTGGATCATGTTATGTAAACTATGTATACACGGCCTCAAAAGTAGCGCTCACTTTCCAAAATTTGTATACTTAATTTGTGCCTTATTCATTCAGTTTTCGAAAAAAATGCTTCGAATAAAAGTTTTTCGCTATAAATATACTAACAACTTTTATTAGAAACATTTTGACTGAATAAGGTAGAAAGGAACTAAAAATTTTTGAACAATGAGCACTACTTTTGTTGCCCATAGTACATATAAATATGTATATACATTATATAGAATATTTTAGAACAATAGTTTGAATTATATTCGAGATTTTATATAAATTATTTTTTATATTGATTGCATTCCAAAGCTCCTGTCTATAATAATTACAGTACCTAGACGACCGAGCTCTTCTCGAGACAGATATTTGTGCATATATTTACTTGTTTTAAAAAGTTTTAAACTGTGTATGGATTTGATGTTGATGAAACAAATAATAATTTACTAACTGTAAAACGTTGCTCGTTTAATAGCAACGGATACAAAACTCCAGTACGTTGCCTATTTTTTGTCAAGATTACACAGCATCATCTCACCAATGTTTTGCCTACTTTTCTACTTTTAAAAAAGTGTCACGCAATTTCTTTGCTTATGAAACCGCACAGAAAACGATTTTCGCAGGAACTATTCCGATCTAAATCAATTTTTGGCCTCGAAAATCTCTAATATGCATTAATTGGACTATGAAACGCTAAAGAAGCGCTCTTTTTCCATAATTGTATAATTAATTTGTGCTTTATTCATTTGGTTTTCGAAAAAATGCTTTGGATAAAAGTTTTTCATGATAAATATACAACTTTTATTTGTACCACTTTCTCAAAAACCGAAGACACAAATCAACTATAAAATATTGAAAAAAAGAACGCTTTTGTGGCTACAATAAATATACTTCCTTTAATGTCACCCAGTGAAACGTTTGTCATCATATGGTTTTCTAATTAATTATTGATATGCAAAAATTAATTCATTCGCCAGGAATCGAACTCGGACCTTCCCGAGCTCCTGCCGCGGTATTGCTAACCGTTACACCACGTATGATTCTGGCGAATCAATTTATTCATAGCATTGACAATAATACTTTGAAGTCAGTATTAACTTATTATTCCAAACATTAAAATTTGTAAAGATTATTAAAATAATCAAAGAGAACTCTAGGTTTTTTGAAATTACATTTCAAATTTTGCCCCTATTCCTAACCCTATTGCAATTCAAATAATCCTCAAGTCAGATTAAACCCTCAGTCAAATCGTTTAAAAGGGCAGAACTTTTTTAATTTCATTGTGAGACACGCACCAAATTAGCAACAAGCAACATATCTCTGAATCCATATCCCAGAGATAGTTACGATTAGCTAATTCATGCTGATGATGACTACATTGTAGTCGAAATACGTATTTATAAAATACAAACAAATGTTCTAGGAATAGGAGCAAAATTTGAAATGCAATTATAATTTGTGTATATTTAGGCATCACAATATGGTTTCCTAGTTCAAAATATATGATTTTTTTCTAAATATGCAAATTGCTTATATTAATACAATCAATATAAAAAATGTACTTTGATGTTGTTGTTGTAACAGTCATAAAAAAAAGAATTGATGACAATTTTTAAATCCAAAATCGAAATAAAATGTATTTACAATCTTTTATACCGTCATAAATTGTAAATATTATAAAAGACAAATATATTTATATAACATGTTCCGAAAAATTTTTAAAATAAACCATTGCTTTGTATATATATATATATATATATATATATATATATATATATATATATTTGATTAAAGATCATTTCACACTATATTATACGTATTGACGTATGTTTGTATTCAATGTGAAATGACCACATAAAATAGATGATCATTAGTAAAAAAAGAAACATCAACATATTTTCTGTTTATTTTAGAGAAAAAAAAATGACTCATCAAATATTTTGTGACCAAAAGAAAATATTTAAAGAAATAATAAAAAAATAATATTAATGGCGTTATCGATGTACTCAAATATTATATCAAATAAAATTCTGTTTACAAAATAATGAATAACGTGTTGTTTTTTTTTATATCTTTTGTTTTTCAGTTGAATATTTTGTTCCAAAATTCGTTTTTCAGAGATTTTCTATGGTTTTTCATTTTAATATATTATGACTTTCCCGGTCGATACGATAGCACAAAGTATCCAGTTGCATATTTTTCATTTGATTGTTACCATAGTTTGATTGTAACCATAGTGATTGTAACCGCCTGTCACGCGGGAGACCGGGGTTCGATTATCCGCCGGGGAACCAAAAATGTATGATGATAATGATTATATTTGAATCATTAATAATTATAATACATTTAATAAATTAGAAGACGAGTTGAAAGATATAAATTATCTTTATTGAAAATATAGAATTAATGTCAGAATGTATTTGTTATTAGTTACCAAGGTAAAAGAACAAAAACATTATCGTGGTTTCAAAGGGTGTATGTACATTGAACCATTTATATCCTTTTATTATTTCAATCTTTTAATTATGATTTCCCCTCTCCAGTTTTCGTCTAGGGACTCTAGAAATCGTGCAATTTTTCCAGACTCCAGGTTTCAAATGTAAATCTCTTCAGACTTCAGTGAAAATACATTGTGCTATCCAAAATTAATTATTTTTTTTTTGTATTGTGTCTGATGTTGAAGCCACCTCGCGTCAATATTGAAAGCAGCTTGAGTTTTAGGATACTATTAGAATTAAACATCAGCAATTCTCAATTTGAATTCTGCTGACTCCGCGCATGCGCATATTTATCCACTGTAAATGACATTACCGTATGCCAATTTGTGTTGACTTATGTTGACCTTCCGATATCTCCAGACGAGATCGACATAATATATGATGATCTACAGACTATCCAGAATTTTTCGGTGGCAACCATATTCTCGATTCAATTTTGAAGGATTTCCTCCGCAAGAGTTCATCACACAAATTTTTGAAAATTTAGACGTTGTTCCAGTTAAACATTGACTATTATCTAAATATTGGTAAGACGTCTTCGGCTATATTGTTTTAGGATACAAGTTTGGAGAATAAAACTGGTGACAGGTAAGTTATATTTTACTATTATTTGAAAACACTGTTTGCCTTATGCCTAGCAAAATGGCCAGAATTATTTGAGAAAATGTTTCGAATATAAGTTTTTCTTTTATCTGAAGTATCTTTTTCGAAAACCAAAAGAATCTCAGGCTCCAATGAATTATAAAATTTTTGAAAAAACACCGTTTGGTTTTGGCCCTGTATACAAATTATTATTTAAAAATATACACAATGGGCGCACCCTTGGCACATACACAATGGCATATTTAAGTTTTACCCTTAACAAATTTATTAAAGTTTTCGTGTAGACAAAAAAAAAATTTAATAGTATAAATTTTGTATTTGCTGGCATTGTTTCAATTTTCTAGTGACAATAAAATTCATTTTATTAGATGACTAGATATCTCATAAGCATTTATGCATGAGAGCTTTTCATCATGACCGTAGAATTATACTGTACACGTGACCAAGTTTCACATGCAAGTCAACTTACACTTGACTATTGAAATCATTCAGAAGTTGTTATTACACTTATATATAACGTAGAATGGTTTTTCATATTTTCGAGGACAAAAGAAAATAAAATTCGTTACGCAAGAGCTGCGTCAACTTAGTGAAATTTCTCAGAATGAATACGTCACTTCTCATTTGTAAATAGATCTTATTAAAATCTAACCCACTTCTAGACATTTAGAAGGATGTGGTTTTCTGCATTCGACGTGGAAGAACTTCAAACTAATTGGACAAATTTTAATACTTTAGTTTTCCGAACGCAAACCTCCCCCTTTCGAAAGTGGGAAAATTACCAAGTACCTACATGCTAGAAGCGTGTGGTTTTGTACCCTCAAAAAAATCTTCTTTATGCGAATATTCGGAAAAGTTTAATGTTCACTCCACGTAGTATAATCTACGCAGGATAAGTTTTCTTCCTATGGTGCGAAACTAAGGCCGAAGGCAGCACAGAGTAAACGTGCAAATCGAATCTTATTAATGTTCAGAGTGCCTTTTCCAATATCATTAAATTAGGCAAAAATTTTAAAATTTAAAAGTCACAAACACAATACACGACGTCGTTAGAAACTCAACACCAGGAGCACGGTACTCAGCAAATTTCATTCCGATCGGATTTTAAAAAAACTGTAGCCGCTAGAGTACCCACAAACATATATACCTATAAATAAATACATTTCCCATATATTTGTATACTCTCTAACGGTGACAATTTTATTCCGATCCAAATGATATTTCGTTTCTAATATGCTTTTGATATTTGGAAGGTAGTCTTAGGTAGGAAGAAAACACAAAATATAGAAAATATCTCTTAATGTTAAAATCAAAAAATGTATAAGCAGTAAAGTTGTAGAAAATCAACTTTACTATAATTTAGAACCTGATAATTTTTTCGAAAACTCTAATATATACAGAGATATTCAGAATTTTAATTTTCAATCTTAAATCGGAGCGGGGGAAAGAAGGGGCGTGGGTTTAAAGGAAGGGAGAGACACAAAATTTGGTATATCTCCTTAAATATTGGAAAAATCGAAAAAAATCAAAAAAATTTTTAAAAATATTTAAACAAAACTTATAAACTGTAGGTAAATTATAACGCTGGTGTAATCCTCTTCATTGATACGACTCTGTTTATTGTATTTCTGTTAAAAGTTATTAAATTTTTTAAAACTGTTACAATGACTCTATAATTCAGTGAGAATTTTAATCGGTTTTATTGTAACAACCAATGTTTCTATTAAAAAACAAAACAGGAAGTGGATTGTTCAACTGCATCAAATTTTATTACATATTTTTATTAAACTTTTTCTCCCCGTAAATATATGAAAAATACAGGATAATTTTCGTCGGTTCCCGCTTGATGGATGTACAAATAGCGTCAAAAGTCGTGGTATCATTTCAAAATTTTATAATTGATGTGTGCCTTATTTATTCGGGTTTCGGAAAAATGTTTAGATAGATAGATGGATAGATAGATAGATAGATAGATAGATAGATAGATAGATAGATTGATAGATAGATAGATAGATAGATAGATAGATAGATAGATACATCTTGGGGTCTAAAAAGTATTGCACTTCGACCTTATGGTCCACTGTGCTCCCCCTTCTACTTTAGTCCGACTAGATTTGCTTCTCCTATATGTTGGCAATAACCAGGAGCTTGCTTATCAAGTCTTCTTGAAGGTTCATATATATACCTACAAAGAACCAAGAGTCTATAACCAAAAAAAAAAATGCATTTTTTATTGTGTATAGTTAAGTCTAGTACGAATCAGCGCATGAGTACCGGAAACTAGTCAAAAAATTTTTGTCAAATTCTCGTCAAAATGTAGTACTGATTATAAGATTGCATGTTGCCAGAGGGTAAATTAGTGTCATACTTTCTTAAACGAAATTCTTGAACCAATTACAACAAACAAATAGAAATTTTGAACGGGACAATTTATTTCCATAATGGTCCATTCAATACAAATATAAAATATCTGCATTTTGCGATATATTCAATATTTTTTCAGTTATGATTTTTTTAAGTTCGAGTAATCAGAGTTTTGGTTTCTAAATTATAAAACCTCAAGACATTTTATGCCTATATTGAGTCAAAGAATTTGAAACAAATTTGTCCCGTTTGAAAGGTCTATTTGTTTGCCGATGGTTTAATAATTGCGTTTGAGAGATAATATGGCCGCACTCATTTGGTCCTTGGGGAGGGTTTTTTTCGAGGACATTTTTCTACAGAATGGGAGAGAAGAATATTTTCCTCGGGGTCCTCAAGAACGTCGGGATGCCGCAGATTATACTATTAATTCAAAGATTATTAAGATAATCAAAGAGAACAATTTCAAGTTTTGTCCCAATTCCTAGAATAATTATTTGTGTTTTATAAATACGTATTACTACGTATTATTTGTATTTTATTATGCGTAATGTGAGACATGCACCGAATTAGCAACGAGTAACATATCTTTGACTCCATATCCCGGAGATAGTTACGATTAGCTAATTCAGACTGATGATAACTATTTTAATACATATTAATACATATTAATAAAATACAACAAATTGTTCTAGGAATTGGGACAAAATTTGAAATTTAATACTGTTTTACATTCAAATTTGGCTGGTTTCGTTTAAGCAGACCACCCTATACAAATAAAATCGAAAAGTAATTTTTCTTTAGATAAATATTGATTAAGGATAAGAAAGTACAGCATACAATATGCAATAATATTTGAAAATGTAATACTGAAATTTCCATTTGAATTTTATAATAATTTTCATATAAATACCAAATCAAATATTTACTTATAACATTTGAATATATTCCGTATATCAAATTTTAGAAACAGTCTTCGTTTCAATGTTATATATAATACAGTTACTATATTTAAGATGTCATACGTCCACCAAAACACAGATAAAGTACCAAAATATTCAAATCAATGTTTACTTACGTTTAAGGTTTACTGGCTAAGAACTTCTATACCACAGTGAATATTATTATACATACAATTGTGGACTGCTATTATATATGGTACGGAATTATCGTTGAGTATTCAAACTTTATCCAGAGTTCAATTTACAAGTCAAATCGTTTCAACATAAGCCAACAGTGGTAATAACAACTAACTGAATTGATTGCTTAAATATCCGGCATATATTGATAATATCAGATGCTTGAGCTAAAATTATAGCGAAACTATTCAGTTTCAGAAAAAAGTTTTTTTTTTCAAAAAGGAACATTTTTTGTCGCAATCTCTGGCGATTTCAAGGATGGACATTTCTTCCCGTGGCTTCACTTTTTAGCTGAGTTCGTTATCTAAGGCTATACCAACCTGAGTGGTTGATCTTTTAACGGCGCTCTGCTCGGAACTGTGAGGTTACTGGTTCAATTCCCAACATTTAACGGTGGCAATTTGTCCCCATAGGGAAAAAACTTTCACAAACTCCAGATGAATGTCGGCATAGTTCCTATCAAAGTCGGCTGCAGTCGCACAACGTTCGGTAAAACAGGCCTAGAAAGACTTACTTGCCAGGCTTCGACTTACTTCGACTATATCGAGTTATCGTGTCTACGAACAGACATATAGACGGACAGATATGCGGAAATGGATTAGTTAGATCATTTTATGAACACCTACACGAAAAATTTTGTTTTGCAATCAATATTTTCAATCGTTACAAAGTCGGGACTAAACTTATAATAATATATTCTTGTATTATTATAAATATCCCGGATATAAAAATATAGCATTCGCATGTCATTTGCATTATTGGCATAATAATATACGTTGCATGAGCTTTGTTACTATAAAATCGTTTTCGATAAATAAGTCTCAAAAAATAACAAATTTTTATTTCATAACTTAATTAATTTAGAACAAAAAATAGAAACTAGCTCCGAAGAAAATTAGCTCAAGGCCCCGGCGAGATTCGAACTCACGATCTCCTGTTTACTAGACAGGCGCTTTAACCAACTAAGCCACGGTGCCGATATAAAGTTATGTCAAGTATAATTAAAAGAAAGTCCGTGAACTGTTTATTTTACTTTTTACGCATATTAGAGAATATAAATTGTGTAGACATTAAAATAATCTACAGTAATTACACAGGTCTGAGCTGAAGCTTTGGTAAAACTATTCAGTTTATGAAGACAATTTTCGAACAAAAGCAACAATTTTTGTATTTAATTTTTCTGCTATCTCTTACGGTCTTAAAAACCGATACCTCCTTAGCCGGCAGATAAATGAGCCTTTCCTTGAACTCAAAGTCACTTTTTAGCTGTAGACAAACCTTATAAAAATTCAGTTCTTCATCTCTTTTCCTTTTTGCGTTGTTGTATTAACGGACAGACTGATATTTGGTCGTGGACCATAAATTGACCATTTTAAGATTACCTATACTAAACAATTTTTTTTCTCTTATCAATATTTCTAGCCGATACAAACATATCGAAAGTAATTGAACTCAAGTTTCTGTGGGGGAGGGGAGGGCTTTGAGGATGGTTTTTTGAAATGCTATAATGGTTCAAGTCTCTTTTCTGAAACATAAATTGTTAAATAACCCTGTATTTCAAAGTTTTATTGCCATATAATGATTTAAATAAAAATTTATGCATTGTTTCTTTCTCACTTCAAGGGAGAATCTTACCAACCCGTAATTTCCGGTACACGATTCAACTCAACGCATACAAACTTGACTTCAATTACTTTCAAATTTCCGCGCATCCAGTATGGTTTCAGATTTGTATACTATTGTCGTTAATTTCCAAAACAAAAATAGTCTAAACATAAAATTTATATTGAAGTATAAACTCTACGCACACGGGGGCAGTAGTTGAAGCCACCCGTAGTAGCTCAGGCTATCAATGGCCGTTAAAAACTTTCCCGATGGAGGATCATTACTGGACTTGCCAAAAGGTATTCTCTGTCAGTATAGCGCTGCAGTCTCCTTCATCAACCTACTCTCACATGTACTCGCGCATCCTCTGACCATGTTGCATTCCCCACGTCTACACAAAACTGACTACCCTTGTGCGAAAGCCAAATTGTTGAAAGTCAAATAGAAAATTCAATCTATCCTAGTGCAATGTTAACTTCACGAAAAAATTCTCTTAGTAGACATTTTCACGTAATTTTTGAATAAGCTGCCGGTCTACATAATATAGACAAAATCTAGGGATTATGAGCAACCTAACTGGTATGATGATCCATTCTTGAATATAATATATGATCCGGCTTGGATTATTCCAGTTGACATAAATCCGAATTTCGGATATATACTGTATGTTATCTTAATAATAAATTCAATTCACAAACAAAGATCTAAAATAGTATTCGCAAATAACTGAAGAGATTACAGAAGTAAGGTGTTTACTTGGCTATAAGACTTTCTTTGCACAACAAATATTTCATAATTAAATACAGAGGTCACCATGAATTTAAATGAGTGTCTCGCTCCAACAATATATAAGGACGGACATTTTACTAAATACTACGAAATATTATCAGATATCACATAATCATATTTCTAGTTCAGTTCAGTAATTACTATAGTTAGCAGAGCTGGGAAAATAGACACAATACACCCTAAGTAGTAAGTACCACCAAGTAGAGATAAAAAAGAAGAAAGGAACAGTGCGCGTGCTGTAGATTTTTTGTGAAAACGTCCTGCGCATGATCCGTTGATGTTTGACAGTCGCTGGCCTCTGATGAGCCATATGTCCGATGAGCCAGCTATGTAATCGCTTTGTGCCGTGTTTTCATTTCCTTCTTGACATTGTCATTGCTCTCACATTTGTTCGGTCCCGGACTTTGAAGGCACGATGGATTCCTTTCAGTCATATGAGACAAAAACTTTTTGTAATTTACAACCGAATCAATGTCCTAGCTAAACGCGTTTCTCCACTAAACCAATTTATAAGTTAACACAAAGCGTAACCATTCACGCGCGGTACGCAGGTACGAGGACGTCACACGCAAAACAAATGCAACGCGATATAAGTTAAGTTTCAAAGATATCGAAACCTCGCATAGATCGAGATACACTTCGACCATAAGGTCCATTGTGATGCCTAAGGATGTGAGGATGTGAGTGGAGTGGATGGAATTTTTGTGTATAAACTAGGGATTGATAGGATATGCGGCTGCAGCCGAGTATGATAGGAACTATGCCTATGATAGGAACTATAGGAACTATGAAGGAAACTGCAGAAAACCTTCTCAAGCATAGCCGGTTACTTCGTTCTTGTCCATACGCCGACTGTTTAGTCAATTAACCGCCCCTTTTTTCTTTCTTAATAATTGACAAACTGCCGATGTCGAGATTCGAGCCATAAACTCCTAGTTTCCTAGTAGACATACTTCGCAGACATACGCCTTAGACCGCTAGGCCACTTGGACTGGTGCCGCCAGTGTAACAAGCGAATAGACGTTTTCACGTCACTAAAACCTTTTGAAATACATTGTATTTTCTTATTTGCCCCAATATGAACGTGAAGAACAATTTTCAACAATTTTATTTATTTTCATATATATATTTTTTTTCGGAAACTTATTCATTATTGTTTTATTCAGGTGGAAAACTTATTCCTATATCATAATGAGTTGAAAAACCTAAAATATTGTATATATAAAATCAATAGCACAAAATATTTTCCATCTGTTTGTGTTTGCGTAGCATTCTTTGCGTTATGCGTTCTTCTATATTTCAGAGATTCATCTTGGAGAATAATTTTTTTTAGTACTCCACTGTTTAAAATTTATTATTATTTTGTTTTCATATTTTTATTATTCAAAAAATAATAATTTATATAATTATTGGTTTATGCGAGTTGAGAATTTACATAATTTCAACAAACATTTACTTAGATCGGATATGACTTGCGTATATCCAAGCTTACTTCGATATTTCCGCACATATTTCAAATCAGTTACAAAAAGTACTTGTCTCAAGACAGTTACTAAAATTAGTTGGCTCAGTACAGTTACTAAAAGTAGTTGTCTCACATGAATTAATCAGATGGTATTTTGAATTTTTATTTCTTCAATTTACAAATTGAATATTTATTATGGATTGTGCTGAAGTATCGAATAGGCGAATTAATGGTTTCTATCTGATTGTATCTAAGTATATTTTTTTTGTATAATTTATTTAATTCACCATTCCGAAACTTGTGGTTTTTCAAACTTGTCACATTTCAATACACATTCTATACACATTTTGGCTGTACAATTTATGTATTTTATGTGAATATGCAATGACTTTTTCAATTTATAACTATATTGTTTTGTATACGCTTGGTATTTTTGGCCTTGTAGTTTTTCTTTACAGAAGCGTAAAGTCCCCTTTATATACAACTATGTATCTGAATTAAATTTGTAGTGTATATTTATATTTTTGCAAATCAGACATATTTGAACATTTTTTTTTTACTGTAGTGTCGTTTTTTTTTTATATACGATATTTCTTTTTACTACAGTTCAATCTAGTACATATTCATGTAATTTTTTTTATAACTTGTACAACCAAACTTAGTATTTTAAGGATAGTTATACTATCAACATATTAAATGAAAAATTATTTATTTCAAATATATTTTATTTTTACATATATTTTGTTTTGTTCTTTTTTTGTACTTTTTTTTATTTTCAGTATTTCTGATTCGAATCACTAGTCGATAACTTAGACACTTACTGGATAGTAAAGATCTTACTACCTCAATATTATCTTTTTTAATGGGCCCAGCTTTTATTGAAAGACTTTCGGTTCAACGTGTTATTTTTTTTTATATTTACGTGTATCGCGTTAGCACCGATCGTTTTCCAATTTTCATAATTCCACATACAATACTCTGCTTTGGATTTTTTTTTTTTCTAAAGTACCGTATATTTAGTTTTCATTATTTTTTTTTTTAAAAATACATCATAATACCTCTTTTAATTAAAATTACTAAATTAACTTAATTTCATATTTATGAAAATAATTGATAATTCAATTATTTTCTATAAAGTATTTAGTTTTTTTTTAAAATTAAACACTAATTTTTTTTTTTTTTTTTTTTTAAATACACAATCTTAAATTAAGTTAATACAAGTAATGTAACAACTAACTGAGTAAATTGTTAGAATATCCAGTATGTACTGAGTTGCATATCAATGATTGAATTTTTCAATTCTGCGTATTCGAATTATCAACAATTCGCTTTCCGAGGAACATTTAATCACAAATTATGAGAAAAATATTATATTTATATTATATATACGAGTTCATGAAAAAATTTTTCAAACAATAGTTGTTTATTTTAAAGAAAAGAAGATTTTTTGTTAAACACACTTTTATTATATCTCTTACGGTTTCAAAGATGGCAGTTTTGCCCATTTTTCCCAAACATTGTCCGATTTTCTCTATTTACGAACTTGACCTTACTTTTTTGCTCTAGAACACAGAAAAAAAATTTCAGTTCGTTATCTCTTTTTGTTCTTGAGTTATCGTGTTTACAGACGGACAGACGGACGAAATTAAAGATGACATTTTATGTTCATTTTGATAGTGATGTCACAACTTAAACCATCGTGGACTGACAGCGTTTTGGTTCATTCATAAAATCCTCAATGTAAAAATGATTTTTTAGGCCTTTTTAAACGACTTTATAAAATGTAAACATGCATTTTTGACAATAGGGAATATGCATGAAAATTTGTTTTCACTTGAATTGAAGCATGTTTACTTGACAAATATCAAGGTAAAATTACTTTTTAAATAACTTTAAAAATAAGCGAGATATGAATGATTGAAATTCCCGATTAGATAAAGAGGGTGATAGCCCTCTTGATATGTTATGTGACGTCATATTACACTTTCACCATTTAAAGTACACGTTAAACTCCGTTTTTAGTATTTTTGCAAGAAAGAGACAGATAATAATCTTTAAAAGCTTATAGCTACCTTGATATTTGTCGGGTTTTAATTTCGTTTTTAAATATTATTACAGTATTAACAGTATTTTCATATTCTGAAAATAAATGTGAAAAAAAATTTTCATGCATATTCCCTATTGATTAGCACATTACAAATAATATAAGATCTATTTCAAAAAAATACCTATTACACCGATCTAACGTCATATGGAACGGAACCCCTACTCAAGAAACGATATCACTTTGTCAGTACTTTCTGAATAGGTTACTAACCAACAATAATATACCCATTATTAAAAGTTGATTGCTCTGGTGTGCATCTTAGATGGGGTAGTTTCTAGAACTTTGTTAGAATAATACCAACACACACACAATTCAAGCATTTTTATTAGATGTAATAATAATATTCAGACAAAAAAAAATCGTTACGCAGGAGCTGCTTCAACTTAGAATAGAATTTTCTTTAGAATACATAAATCACTTTCTAGCAGTCACAATTTTAGTCTGATCAAAATGAAATGTCGTATATGATTTTAGTATTTGCAAGGCCAATTTTATTAATAAATGACATACGTCAAGGGGGAAGGGAGGCATAGAGAAAGAAGAAAACACAAAATATAAAATATCTGTCTTAATATTAGAACAATCGAAAAATGCGTAAGGAATTAAGTTGTAGAAAATCATGTCTGCTACAAATCATCTCCTTATCATTTTTGCTCAAACTCTAATGTGTACAGAGATATTGAGGAATTTAACTTTCTATCTTAAACCGTAAATATTTCTGTAAATATTAGGGTAACATGATAAGAAACAAAATTACAGTAAAACGTAATACCTACAACTTTACTTCTTATAAATTTTTAGATTTTTCGAATATTAAGGGAAATATGTCAAATTTTGTGTTTCCCCCTCGCTCTAAACCCTTTCCCCTTGTCCGATTTTACCCATTAACGAACTTGACTTTTTGAATACCAAAAGCGCCTCAAATACCAAATTTCATTCCAATCAGATTAAAATTGTGGCCACCAAAGCGATTACAGACACATATATATATATATATATATATATATATATATATATATGTCCATAGATATATGTATATAAATGTTATAGATGGTGATTTTCGACATCTACTAGATAGGATCGATGAACATTTGAAGAAATATTTGAAAAATTTTGAAGTCGATACGAGACCAATAGAGACCTTTCAGGAAATTCGCTAAAAAGTCGATAGGAAAAGGAGTGAAAACCAGAAAATGGGAAACTGTCTAATAACGAGATGTTCGCAAAACAGCAAAACTATTACAGATAACACCACATTTAAGACAATGGCCGTGTTCAAAACAACTAAGGCCTTAATAAACTAAATTAGTTGCGAAGTATATCTAACTTACAATTAGTTTTTTGCCAGGACAGTTGAAGCAACTTAGATTGTGACGTTATTTTGCTTAGTAAGTGCTGCCAGATTGGGAGATTTTCCTAGAAATTTAGTGGATTTAATGAACTCTAAGGTACAGTCGCCTAATAAAGCCCAGTTATGAAAAGTCTTTATTATAAATGTTGAACTACTTCGAAATTTAAGTAGAAGCATCAATAGACAAAAAAAATGCGACGAAATTTTTTATCAAATCTCAAATGCATTTTCGGTTAAACAGCAAACCCGTGTTTATCAGTGATGTATCAATAAGACCCTCTGTTTATATTATTGATTAATCACTTTTTTGATATTTTTTGTGAATAAATTAGTGTCATTTTTTTGTTTTAAATATGGGATCTTAATTTCTAAGCTTTTCATCATTGGAAGCAAGATGGATCCTATTGATTTCTTTTTTCATTTGTTTTTTAACGATATTTTTGCAATCGCTTGTTGCTGCCCGTAATAACGTCTTGATTGTATCTTAAGAAGGTCCAAGCCTTATTAAATTTAAAATTTTTTGTTAATTAATTGCAATAAATTTTGTCTTTATTAGTATATTTTATAACTAACAGATCAGATAAATTAAATAGAACTCATATTCCATGCAAACGAAAACAGTTTTTTTGGTTCATTTAGCCAATTTAGTTTCTTCTGTTACCAAAATTCGAGATTTGTTCCTAAGACTCCAAATAAGGATGGTTTGTCATTAAATAATAAAATACTAATTTCGATATTTTTTACAAATATTTGGAAATAATAAGTAGACAGCAATAGAGAAATGAAGATGTTTGACCCGCCAGATTTTGAATTTTTATCTTTTCTTGTCTTGACTAGCCATATCAGCATTTGTTTAAATTTGTTATATACCTACGATGTATTCGTTTAAAAAAAAATACACTTATAGAGACTAGTTGGGAAGAGTCTTTATTCTTTCATTATATTTCCAAGTTAATTTTCCATTTCACTGATTAAAAATTGATATTGCGAATGTAATTAAAAATGTTCTGAACGTATACAGTGGAACTTCAGGAAGTCAGATTAATTGTGACAAAAGACTTATTGCGATATTGTGGGAAAAACACAATTAAATTAAATATACAGACCGTTTTCAAAAGCATTTCTAATAGAGAATTAATGTATAATAAATAAATAAAATATTAACTATAAAACTATACAGTATACCTATACAATACACATATATACAAACATCTGGATAGTGTATAGGTATATTGTATGCGTATGGTTGTTTGTTTATCATTAACGAGTGGGGATTAAGAATTCAATGAACATATTTAACCCACTCTCATTACATGTGTACTGACTGACTTCACACAGTAACTTGATTCTCTATTGGAAAAGCTTTCCAACACACACAGTATACAATCGGCAACAAAACTACATATTTTTTCAATCTAGAATAATACTTTGTGACATTATTTTGACACCAATATGAAAAAGCATACATATGAAAGGTCCTGGGGATCGAACGCAAGACCTATGACTATCCGGTTTAGTACTCAACCAACTAAGCTACCCAGATGATATGGTAGAATACATATAATTACTCACTATCTGATGTACAAATAGCGTCGAAAGTCGAGCTATCATTTCAAAATTTTATAATTGATTTGTACCTTATTTATACGGTTGTCGAAAAAGTTCTGCGGATAAAAGTTGTTCATTATATAAACTTTTATACGAAACATTTTTCCGAAATCCGAATAAATAAGGCACAAATAGCAATTATGAAATTTTGCAATGATAGATCGATTTTAGACACCATTTGTATGTACAGTACGCGAATGGGGAGTAATATTTGTCTGGTATCGCATAACTTTTCTTTGTTTACAAAAGGACCGCTTTATATTGGAGTAAACAAGTCTCCAAGTTCTATTAAGGATTTGCAAAATTGGAACAAATTTAAATCACAAGTAAAAAATTTACTTCTAGAGGACGTGTACTGGAAGTTAGAGGTTTTTGTGTCTTGATTTGCTTGTCAATTTATTTAAATTTTTGTATACAGCGACTTAACGAGGTTCTACTGTATATATTTTAATAGTCTATGATATACTCGTAATTAGCATTTTATATAGTTTTTATTCATTAATAATATAATAAACTGTTACTTATAATTAAAATATCTAATAAAAGGACAAACTTTATATGTATTTCACCTCTATATATAGATGTCAACGTGGTTTTGCCACATAGATATGTGATATTATTTTCAATATTGAAAATAGCGTCTACACTGAATCCTCACGTTTTGTAATCCGTTGAAGCCGATAATAACCATTGGTGAGTCCACGATGACACACCCACTCATGGACGTCACGAGAGTGGTAAAGGTGGTGCGGTACACCAGGACCCCCACATATTCAGAAGCCCCCAGTACACCAAAAAGCTTCACTTGAAAATTAAGATACTATTTCGAGAAAAGAAATAGTGTATAGTTTTGTAAGCTTACTTTAGAAGAGAGAAAATTGTAATAAGGGGAGGTTTTTATACCAAGGGTCTATAACCAGAAAAACATTTTATTATTTTTATTATTATTTATGTCTAGTCGAATCAGCGCAAAAGTACTGGAAACTATTCCGCCAAAATTTGTTTGCCCAATTCTTTTCAAAATATAGTACTGATTATAACATGTTGCCAGAGGATAAATTGGTGCCATATTTTCTTAAACGGGATTCTTGAACCTCTTACAACAAACAAATGCAATTTTTGAATGGGACAATTTATAAAGTAAAATAAATAGTTCACGCATTTATTATGTATTCAGTATATACAAGGTATTTAAGAAGGTTACTCAGTCAGCTGTTATTTTTACTAGTTCATATCTCATGCTAAAATTAATTAAATTTTTTCGTTTTGTATCAAATTTTAATTAAGAATAATAATTTATAATTAATCCCTTCAATGCATTCATACACCAACCACCTTAATTATTATACTTTACACTCTCTTTAATTCTTTTTCAATAAGAAACTCTAGAATAATTATTTAAAAAATAAAAAGTATATTCTAATTTGTATAGACATAATTATAAATGTTTTTTTCTTTGTGAACAATGTCTAACGCATAGTAAACTTTTAATATATATTTTCTTTATGAATATTGTGAAGAAAATTATTTCAAAGGGTTTTTTCCTTATTTATAAGTCAATGTACACATGAGATGCAAATAAACTTTACAGAATCGATTAATATGTATTAGCTTTTCAATAGCATGTTAGGGTGTCGTGTTTTATTTATTTTTAACTATCTCATTAACGCGAGATGAAGCCCTTTTTATACCCGATATACATACACGGTGTCTCAGATTTCAATTCAGAAAATTGAATGGGCAATAGATCTCCCAAAAGTAAGCAGAAAAGTTCAGATGAACGAGGATGTTTTTTCGTTTCATCAAGATTTTCCAATCGAAGTTCGTATGAACTTTTCCGCATACTAGGATTCGAACTCATAACCACCCAGTTTCCAAGTAAGCATACTGCGCAGACATAACGCCTTAGACCGCTCGACCATTTGGACTGGTTCTACGCAAATAAATACTTTATACATTTTTGTCCAAAATCTTACAAAAATTCGAATAAAAGTTCGGATAAAAGTATATTTATAATGAACAACTTTTATCCGAAGCATTTTTTTCGAAAATCGAATAAATAAGGCACAAATCAATTATAACATTTTGAAAAGATTGCGTAACTTTTGACGCCAAATGTACACTCCCGTTCATAAAAATTGAACCACCAGTAAATCACATTCTAAGCGTATATATTAATAAATATCTGTATATTACATACAATAACACTTAGAATGTTTCAACTGGTTCAATTTTTATGAACGGGAGTGTACATGAATATTAAAAAATATTTATTTCAATGACATTTTTTTTAATGAATAATATTCATATACTTTGAATTGACCTTAACACACGAAGTTGTCTTATGGGTCTTAGCGAGAGATCCGATTTTTAATAGGGCCCACAAATATCAGATGCATAAATAATCAATGTGTACTGATAACCATTTAGCAAAAACTGGGCCTTGTTAAACAACGGTATCTTAGTTTTTGGAGCACATACGCCAATATCTTCTAGACTGTATACAAAATACTTGAGCAACGGTAACTCCAAACCTTTTATCTTTATAGTTAAACTAATCATTTATTTAAATTTCCAAAGAACAAAAAACTCTGAAAATAGTTTGTAAATTAGTTCACTATTTAATAGATATTCGAAAGCAACAAAATTATTTTTCACATTGAATGAAAACATCAAGATTTTATCATCAAATGTACAAAAGTGTAGATAAAACTGTTCTCAACACTTTTATGGTAACCAATTCGATTACAACAAAATTAACATAATATATACATTTATTAAGCTATTATATCCTTTGAGAAACGTCGACAATACGGACAGATATAGATAATTCTATGCAGATAGTTAATATTATTGTTCTTGCTAAAATAGTGACGAGCAATTATGAATAATTTACATAATCAGTATAGAGGATATTCGTAGTTTCGGCACCCATCGAGAGCTGTGTCACCCTTTTATCTACTATCAACTTCATAGATGGCATTACGCGCTCTGCTTGGAACTGGAATGTTGCAAGTTCGAGTCCCCGAGTTCGATTAATGCATGGGTCGGTTAATTCCGTAAATTGTCGGCGAATGAACAATAACCAAGTACCCGACTATGTTCTCGAAGATTTTCTTTGCAGTTTTCCTTAACGAACTTGTTATGAATATCGGCATAGTTCTTATCAAAGTTGTTCGCAATCACACAACCAATCAATTACCAGAGTGTATATACCTTTTCCTCCATCCACATCTTGAAGGTGTTTGTTTTTTTGTAAACTAACGTCATTCTATCCATTGATTGTTGGAATGGTGGCCTTTCGGTTATATTATACCAACGGAAGTGATTTTTAAGTAATACGCCTGAACTAGATAACATGATATGGACAAGAACGAAGTAACCGGCTATGCTTGTGAAGGTTTTCTACAGTTTCCTTCACGAACTCCAGATGAATATCGGCATAGTTTCTATCAAAGTCGGCTGCAGCCGCATATTCTACCGATTCCTAGTCTATACACAAAACTTCCTTCCACTCCACTCATATCCTCATATCCTTAGGCATCACAATGGACCTTATGGTCGAAGTGTGTCCCGTCCAGGACAGCTACTACAATATATCTATATATCTAGTATGGGAATCGAATTCACGACCTCTGACATTCTAGACCATTAAAAATAATTACCATATTTTTTCCTTTATTCATGTACCTAAATTTAGTATCTCATAAAAACTTGTCATATAAATCCGCATCTATGAACCTCTGCAAAACAGGATGGAACCTGAAAAGGCAGCGATATTTCTCTTTAATATAATGTAATTTTAATTTTGCATACCAAATATTTAATTATAATATAAAGATTATTAAAAATAATTACCATATTTTTTCCTTTATTCATGTACCTAAATTAAGTATCTCATAAAAACTTGTCATATAAATCCGCATCCGTGAGCCTTAAATATAAAAAATGTTCATCCCTGATTTATATAATGTTTTGAATCGTTTTTTTTTAATGTATTATTAATGCATTGTTTAATTGAACTAAAAATGTATTGCCAATAACACATTCAATTTGTAGGAATAGTTTATTAGTAAACATAATATTAATGAAAATAACTCATAATAAACGTAATATAGATAGCATCAATACATAATTGAATACATTGTATATTTAGAGGGAAGGTTATTTGTATTGTTTATATTGTTTATATTTTGCTGATGCTTATATTCATTTAAAATTAATAAAGGTAATTAGCATATGTATCTACCTGTAATGTATCCTCACATAGTTTTAATAACGTTTCCTGCATACATTTATTAAACCCAATCCATTTCAAATTGTCATATATTCCAAACTAAATATTTATTTAAGTTTTCAAATATGTCCCTTTTAAATATATATATATATATATATATATATATATATATATATATATATATATATATATACAATACGTAAATTAAATTAGACCCAATAGCAATATTGTTTAGTGCATCTATCACTATCTATACACAGTATGCAATGATATAACGTTCTTTGTTACTCCCACCAAAGAATGATCTAACACAGTGCATAGAATAATACTTTATATTATAATGTTGGATGCTTTGTAAGTATTTGATTGTATTACTGTAACGGCATTTCAACAATGAAATATTTCACAAAGTGTAACCAAGACAACATATCATAGTCACTGCATATAGACAGTGATAGATACATTAGATAGATACACTGTTTCCAGACTGGGTATAGTTTAAAAAACAAGCTATATATATATATATATATATATGTATATATGTATGTATATTATATTAGACTGCCCATTTTAACAATGCACCGGGATATGTCTTCAAGAGGGCAAGGAGCTGTTTGGAAAAATAGACACTTTGAGGGAAGCCACTTTTTTGGACAGCACAATCGCTTACGATCTGATCGGATCGCTCCGTCTGATTCTGCTCATTCACAAAATTGACCTCTATACACACACATACAAAATTTCAATTCTTTTTCTCTTTTTGAAGGAAATTGGTCTCGTACCGAAGTCAAAATTTCGCAAAAATTTTTTCAAATGTCCATCGATCCTACCTAGTAGATGTCAAAAATCACCATCTGTAAACTTTATATATATATATATATATATATATATATATATATATATATATATGGACAAGGGGAAAGGGGGGTTTAAAGGGAGGGGGAACACAAAATTTGACATATCTCCCTAATATTTGAAAAATCGAAAAATTTATAAGAAGTAAAGTTGTAGGTATTAAGTTTTACTGTAATTTTGTTTCTTATCATTTTTTCTGTTACACTAATATTTACAGAAATATTGACGGTTTAAGATTGAAAATTAAATTCCTTAATATCTCTGTACACATTAGACTTTGAGCAAAAATGATAAGGTGATGAATTGTAGCAAATTTGATTTTCTACAACTTTATTCCTTACGCATTTTTCGATTGTTCTAATATGAAGAGAGATATTTTATATTTTGTGTTTTTTTCTTTCTGTATACCTCCCCCTCCCCCCATTCCACTCGACGTATGTCATTTATTAATAAAATTCGACCGCTAGAGAGTGATTAATGTATTCTAAGGAATTCGCTAAGTTGAAGCAGCTCCTGCGTTACGAATTTTTTAGTTTTCATGTTTAAGGACAGACAAATAGGCCTATACCAAAAATTGTTTTTCTATATTTTCAATATATATAATATATATAAAATATTATATATATTATATATATATATATATATATATATATATACATATATATATATATATATACATATATATATATATATATATATGTATATATATATGTATATATATATATATATATTTATATATATATATATATATATACATATATATACATATATATATATATATACATATATATATATATATATATATATGTATATATATATGTATATATATATATTAAATACATCTTTGTCAGGTTTTTAAAATAATGAACTCAGTATATATAGAATATTTCAACAATTTACTTAATATTTAGTTAATTATTCTATATTACATTAAAAATGACAATAGTTTGAATGATGATCAATAGTTTAAACTTGCCAAGGTAAAATATTAAATACATACTAAAAATATGTATTCATTTCTTACACTAAGTAAATAACTTAGTTTTCTCTTCCATATCACTACTTTTTAGAAGCAACCATTATATTAAGGATATCCCCGAAAACTTTGCCCTTTTTTATATTTATGTTTTAGATCGGACTGTTTATACCAACAATATAACTGTGCCTATATATAACGTTTGATTTTGCATTCTAATAAAAAACAATTTACACAAATATTCAATCAAAAAGTCGACGTACTCATGAAGATCAGAATATTTAAAAACATACAAAAAACAAAAAAGTTGTTATGAGTTTTATTTGATCAAATAAACACAAAAAAATATTTTACATTAAAAATATTTCTATATATTTGGTGAAAAATTTCGAAATATATTTAGACCAGTTGCAGGAAACGAAAAAGCGGATACCTTAGATACCAAAGAAGGAAGTCGGAATGCCATTCATAGGCCCAGAGCCTATTTTAGGAATTCCAAAGACTGCTTGTAAACAAGTGATCAACAAGTGGTCAAATGCGAAACACCGTGATCACTGGGAAAAAGTACCGCGGCAAGAGCTCAAGAAGGTACTGCTTCAGAGTGCAGCAAAGAGGTTATCTCTCGATGGACTGAAGCTGAACAGGATGCAATTGCGGAGGGTTACCGTGTTCATTACCGGGCATTATCCCCTGCGAAAGCATCTGCACACAATGGGACTCCATAACGGGTCCATTATGTGCAGATTGTGTGGCGAGGAGGAGGAAACATCCAGCCACATAGTCTTTGACTGCGAACCTCTGGGTTACAGCAGATACAGGATATTCGGTGCATCTCACCCCGAATATATGAACCTTCGGGAGGACCTGATAAGCAAGCTCCAGGCTATTGCCAACATATGGGAGAAGCGAAACTCGTCAGACTGAGGTAGAAGGGGGAGCACAATGGACCATACGGTCGAAGTGCAATAGTTTTTACCTCGATATTAATCAATCAATCAATCATTAGACCAGTTGCTGTGTGTGAAAAAAACCGTTATAATACTGCACAAAGTTCAAACACTTCAGTTATTTGGCCAGAGTACTCCAGTTTTTCCGAATATATTACCTCACTGCGAAGAGCTTCTATAGATAACGTTATAGCATTCATCACAGCACACGTCATGACCATTGTAGGAGATACCACAGTATGGAAGAGACGACGAATCACCTACTGTCCAGCCCTTTTTATGAAAAATTTCACTCTTTCTTTTAGCACAAAAATTCTTTGATGACCTCCCTAAGCTAAAGTCTACAGCGTCAAAGCTCTATTACTGTACTTGAACAACTCCTAATGGTATAAAGAATAGTAGCCCCTTTCGATATCACAGCGGATCTTATGGTCAAAGTGTTGCCAATCCAAGACAGCTGCTACAACCTAACCTAACCTAACCTAACCATTTTGGCTATGATCGAATTTGACTATCCTAGTTTTTCATTCTCCGCCGATTTCACTATCTTAGATTTAATCACTTCCATTTACGTAGCCACCAAAGCTCACCAAGGGCTAGGATAGTCCAATTGAAGTAGTTGAAACAATAAAATCGTTACATTTCAAATTTAGCCCCAATTCCTAGAACATTTATTTGTATTTTATAAATACGTATTTCGACTACAATGTAGTCATCATCAGTATGAATTAGCTAATCGTAACTATCTCTGGGATATGGATTCAAAGATATGTTGCTTGTTGCTAATTTGGTGCCTGTGTCACAATGAGATTCAAAAATTCTGTCCTTTTATACGATTTGGCTGAGGGTATAATCTGACTTGAGGATTATTTAAGTTGCCTGACTACTGGATTAAGTGTGTGAAGAACCCCACCCATTTATTGACGGTACCCTTTTGTGGCTATGCGGTGTGATTCTTGTCACTAAAGTGAGGGTGTTGATCGAAGCTAACCTTGATATTCAGGTATTAAATGTTTTTGAAAATGGTTTAATTTTATTAAATCAGAATTTGGAATTGGGCCATTGATATCATTATTTGTTTTCTCAATTTGTGCATGTAGATACTTTCGTATGCATCTAATTCTGTGGGGTTTTGTAGTGTTAAATTCGATTTGTCTATTTCAACCACAAAATTGTCAATAACGTGCGCAGCTGTTCGGTTCTCCCAAATTTCACCAGAGCCAGATGTTCTTTGATTCTAGTTTCGATTTGGCGACGAGTATGACCAACATAAATTTTCGAACAGTTTTTACAACTGACACCATATATGCCCGATTGCTTTTCATTGCTAATTTTATCCTTAGGGTTGCCCAGTAACTGTTTAATTTTATTTTTATTAACAAGCGCTGTGTTTAGGTTATGGTCTCTTAATTCTCTAGTGATTTTATTTAGGGCGGAAGTATCTTAGTTTGCACCATTTAGATTGTTCAACGTTGCCAGTCTCTGGTGTTAGTAGGGTGGAATTGTTTCGTAAAATTTTAAATTTAGTTCTGCGGACCAAATTATTTATTATGTTAGAATCGAAAAACCTAACCGAAAAAAACCTAGAGTTTTCTTTGATTATTTTAATAATCTTTAATAAAATCTTTATTCCGATCTATTTCCAATTTAAAGTATCCAGCAACAAGTCTATAAATGAAAAACTGAAACAATACACACATCATTACTTTTTAATATCGAATGAAAATCGATTGATGCTAAATAAAATTCTTATGTATTGACATACTTTTATGTTTTTTTGTAGCGTAAAATAAAGGACTATTTTCAATACAAATAAATTATATTCCAAGAATTTTCAGTTTTAATCATTTTTCTTTCAAGTTTTGGCTTTTAATACAATCATCTTCAAAATAAGTGCAGTTTATGAAATACTTTCATTAGTACAACAAATAATCTAATCTGTCCGCCGAAAAGAGATAACACGTTGAAATTTAATGTTCTAGAACTAAAAAGTACGACTACAAAGTCGTGAATGGGCAAAATCGATCCATTCATACTATTCACAAATCAAAATGTTTTTGAAGTGTTTTTTATTAACATGAAGACGATTCTTCGTTTCGATATCCAATTCTTCTTCTTTACCTTGCGAGAAGACGAAGCAAAAGAAATACTGTTCTTAGATATGCGTATTGAGAAAGTGCTTTTGACTACACACCTTCTAGTTCTGAATGAACTTGTTCTTAGGTTCGAACCAGCAGCCACATACAGTTTTTGAAAGAATGTGAGGAAAAATTTTACAAACTATTAATAAGTTTGATAATTGTATAATAAATTTGATTGCGAATATCGCACTTCACAATCGGTCCAAAAAAAATTTTTTTTTTTTTAATGAAATAAAAAACTACGCACGAGTTCCGACTTTTTGTTTTTTAAATTGTACGGGAATACCCACGTACTTGTTTACAAATGTTTGGAAGTAGTTTACATATTTTAAAGTAGTTCACTTCAAGTAGTAAACCACCACTGTTTTTTTTAAGATAGTAAACTAATTTTTCTTAAGAATTTGATGAAATAGATGATGTCATACTTCAATCACTCGTTGGATTTGTTTCGACGTGAGCTTTATGAGCAGAAATCTTCAATTATCGATTTTTACATTCGGCGAATATTTTATATATCTCATTTTTCCTAGTAGTGCAAACTCTTCACAATGACACCCGAATCAATGTTCTAACTAAACACGTTTCCATGTTACATCAATTTATAACTTTGCATAAAGCTAATGCCTAACCATTCACGCGCATGTGCCTACACTAGTACAATAACTTCACAGGCATAACAAGGTCAGCGCGACAGACACTTATAGACATGATCAGTGTTGCCAGATCTCCGGTTTAATGGTAGATCTACCGTTTTTTTAATATTTCTACCGTTCTACCGTTTTTTTTCTTAATCTACCGTCTTTTAGAAATTTTTTGAGTAAATAAAAAATTGAGGGAAAAAGTGGGAAATTAAAAATATCCTGATGGTAATCAAATGTTTCCACTATTAACAAAGTTTGATTTCAGTTTCTGCTAATGTAGATTTGAAGTCGCTTCACTTCCAATATTTATAAAAATACGGAAAATGAATCGTAAAATGATCAGTTCTACTTGAAGGTATTATTTTACAATGTGATTTTAAACAAGAAGTAATGCAATATATGATGAATACAAAGAATTAATATTATTTAATATTAAAAAAAAGAAAATTGTATTCAAATTCTAATATATTAAATACTAATGTAATATAATTTTAATTATTTGGAATAAAAGTATTTATTTCAAACTATATAAATTAGAATTTTCACTTTATGAATCTACCGCTTTTTTTCTTAATATACCGCTTTATTTTGGTAGATATATCGCTTTTTAAGAAATCGGGTCTGGCAACACTGGACATGATCAATCTGCTGTGGGTTCAACCATTGTAAAAGCATTAGTAGTCTCGATGTTATTAGCGATTGATTTTTGACAGTATTTCATCACACAAGAAGTACCACTTACTGTTAATAACTACCAGTCCAAGTGGCCGAGCGGTCTAAGGCGGTATGTGTGCACAGTATGCCTACTTGGAAACTGGGAGCTTATGGGTTCGAATCCCGTCATCGGCAGTTTGCAAATTATTAAGAAAAAATAAGGGTGGTTAATTGACTGCACTGTCGGCGTATGGACAAGAACGAAGTAACCGGCTATGCTTGAGAAGGTTTTCTGAAGTTTTCTTCACCAACTCCAGATGAATATCGGCATAGTTCCTATCATAGTCGGCTGCAGCCGCATATCATACTAATTCCTAGTCTATACACAAAAATTCCATCCACTCCACTCACATCCTCACATCCTTAGGCATCGCAATGGACCTTATGGTCGAAGTGTATCTCGTCCAGGGCAGTCTCTACAATCTATCTATCTATCTACTGTAACTAAATACTTAGTGTTACGTCCCGGTTAGACGGATGTCTATAGTTCGAATCCGATTGGTTAAATTATCTATTTCCCCAAAAAATCACTTAAAGATTCAAATATGAATGTCATGTATGAGATAGAAAGAACTCTGTGAATGAATGCTTAAACTTATAAAAGTGGTATTAAGTTTTGTTTAAGTAAATAAAACCGATCATATTTCTGTTTGTCTTCGTTTAGTTTCTTTTGGAAATGGCATATAAAAACACAACGATGATAAAATGACATCAAAGATAAAGAAATAAAGTTTTTTGTATGAAAAATATTTTAAGTGTAAATTGTTCTATGAAAGTTAGCCAGTTTATAAAGGAAATGTATGGTGTTTGTATTTATATGTATATATATATATATATATATATATATATATATGTATATATTTTTGTGTCACTAGTATGTATACATGGTGTTGTCGACGGGTCATAGATTTGGGTATATAAACTGTGAGACGGGTCAATTCATTTCAAATCAACAAATGTCAAACTAAAAGTTGCGGTCAAAATTTATTTTAAAAAAATATGTGGTGAAAAGTTTTTTATTATTTTTTCAATTTATGAAAAAATGTTTCAAGTAAAATCGTTTATGTTTGTAAAAGGAATACTTTTGAAGTGAAACTTCTTTGGCAACGTATCTATTTGAAATGTTTGTTACAATAAAGGGGAAATTACTCTATAGAGGGGAAATAAGAGACAATTTTTGTAATTATTCCCAGAGCTTTTGGACGTGGATTTTTTTTTTATATACTATAAAAGCGAATGCTGCCTATTATATTACACTTCCATTGTAAGGATAAAATCTTGTTGTTCGTTTTTGCATATAAAATAAAATTAAATATATCAATAACAACTAAACGGCTAAACAAATTTCACTTCTCCCGGAGCTTATGGGGATCAGGCTTACACATTTTTTTGTTTTAATTTTTTTTGTATCTTTTACGAATCCAAAAATGAATATTTTTTCTCAAGTGCGGAATGGATGATACGATATTATCGACTTACGAACTTTCGGAAATAATTATGTCATTATAAAAACACCCACACTAAATTTTTTTCTCCTTTACTAAAAAACTTTTTTGGTATTTTTGCGAAATTCAACATTATTCATCAACAAAGTCTCCTTCAAGAGTGAGACATTGATTTAAACGCTTCTCAAATATTTTGTAGAATGATTTATCTTTTGCTTCAAAGCAGGCTTTCTCTTTCCCTGAAGCACTTTTTTAAAGTCTGAGTAGCCGCTAGAAGCTAGATTCCAGAGAAGCAATTCGAATTTTGATTTGTGAAATATTGTCACGAAACACACAGAATTCCTTTTTTCTATTTTCTAAACTAATGCTTGAATTGTCATGAAATTTAGATACACATTGTTTAAAGGTTATTACATTCTAAAAATCATATGAATTTTTCATTAGCGCGGTCTATATGTCAGCCTCAGAACTTATTGAATGTCGTAATATATGCCGAATATAATAATCATTTGTTTACACAAATTTGTGCTTCAATTAGGGAGTTGAAAACAGCCTTTTTTCATTCATTGTATAGATTCTTAGGTTTTTTTTGCGACCATTTTTTAAAGGCATGTTTTTTGTTTTTGAGCTTTACGAAGACTTATGATAAACGCTCTCGTTCCTTTATTTCTGAAAATATTGACTTGAACCATTTCAATCATATTTTTCTGGATAAAAGTTTCAAGATATACTACTTCGTACAGACGTTTGAAATATGAGAGCTTTTTCTTGTGTAGCCCTCAACCTAGGGGATTAGGCCACTTTCACTATGAAATGTTACAAACGCAAAAATTTGAAATTTTAACAAAACAATAGTTAAAGTACTTTAACTTCTATATTCAATCTCTAAAAACTGAAATCCAGAGTTTGAAAATTTCAGCATTGAGTGTGAGAAACTCATAGCTACGCCACTGAGAATTTTTTCAAAATGTCTATACCAAATAAATTATAGATTTCAAAGAGTATTCTAACCAATACAATTTACCAAATCAAATATACATTATATGTAATTACAAATGTAATTAAAAAGGTTCAAACAAATTATAAATACCAATATTCAGCTTTATGGGATGTCCTATTTGAGTAGGTAATTTGTTTTTATATACAGTATATATATAACATGAACCAAATCTATGAAAATGGGAAATTACGTCTAGACTTTACAATCGAATTTCTGCCAAACTCCCAAAAAAAGCTAAACGCAAGAGAATGTGTTGAATATTGGGTTAGAAATCTCACTAGCCATACATCAAAAATACTATTGAAAGTATTATTAAACTGCTTACAAAAACCAATAGCAGATGAAATAAGCGATTTTTAAATGGGTTTTAAAACCGGAATGGGAACTCGGGAGGCAGATTTCACATTGATCCTTAATTAGTCAGTTAATTCAGTTAATCCTTTAGTTAATCCATCAATCCGATCATAGTAAATGCAAAACTTTTTTTAAATCATTTTAAGACACGCACTAAATTAGCAACGATTAATATATCTTCGATTCCATATCCCAGAGATATAGGTACGATGAGCTAATTCATACTGATGATGACTTCTTTGAAGCCAAAATTCGTATTCATAAAATACAAATAGTTAATCTAGAAATTTGGGCAAAATTAGAAATTTAATATTATTATTGTTGTTTCTGTCCATCATATAATGAATTAATTTTTTTATATGGGAAATAGGGACTACTTTTTTTATTCTTTGCCAACGTTTCGTCAGTCATTGCTGACTTCCTCAGGGCTCACTACGTTTTACATATATACATAACTACAAAAAAACAATTAACTATTATTAGAAATTTAATTTCAAAAACCTAGAGTTTTCTTTTTTTTTTATTTTATTAATCTTTATAATTCAGCATTCTTCTCGACATGTGAGAATAAAGGAATAGAGGTGAATGAGATTGGAGATGGTCTAGCAGGGCCGGAGCCATTTTGCGGACTGGGTGATCACTTCCATCGATAGGAGATCAGAAAGGAAGAAGAAACCAAGAGAACCACACTCTGGAGGAACCGTGCAAGACGCAGGCAAGCCAAGAATCTTTTCGGGAACTATAACCGTAAATACCGTAATACAAATCTTCTGACGAGACATTGTAGACTCAGGAGACACCTTAGGAAACTATCTTCGAAAATGAGGGCAACTGCAGGTTTTTTGAAGAAATGGAGGAAACTCCGGAACACTTCTAATAGACTGTGATGTCCTCATACACAAAAGAATAAAATGTCTGAGAGTCTACCAAATTAGTGCAGGGGAGCTACAATCTCTTCATACTTCCTGAAGAAAACAGGGCTGGGCGAGGTTCTTTAAGACGAGACCACTCCTCGTTAGGCACCAGATAGGGGAGCGCAACAGATCTTATAGGTCGCAGTGCACCAAATTCGCCCTATTATCATTCTTTCATTCATTCTTCTCGGAAGTTTGTGTCGCTAAAATCGAATATGTGAATCACCTATATAAGTTTGTTGATAATATGTTTGACAAATAAACACTAGACAACATCACTATATATGCTGCTTTATATATTTGTCATATGCAGAAGAACTTTATACAAAAGCACATACACATACACACAAACATACACACATATACAAAAGCTTTCTGGGCTCTTTTTACTGTTGTAGATTTCGATGCACACAAATACTTGTACAAATAATATTTTCGTCAAACACATATACAAAACCACCACCTCAGAGAGATCGAAATTTGATAATGTAATGTTGTTGTTCAAAATTCTCTACGGTTTTCGAATTTATATTGTGTGAATGGTTTAATTTTTGGGATATAGAATGTAAATTAGGGAGATATGTTTTCTTTTGAATTTTCTTCTAGCTCAGTTTCTTTTATAAAATGGAGAATATAACCTACATCACTTCTTTTCGAATTTGTGGGTTCCGTCTTGTAGGATTTCTCTCTCATCAAGATACAGATAAACCTAGTCTAGTCACGTCTGGATTCTTGAGACAAATATCGAAAAAAACTTCACAAGTTGAACTGTTCCAAAATTCGACCAACTTTTGTTTAAGCCATTTTTTCAAAATTACTTCGATTTCTGTTGTTTTAATTTTGTTTACGAAAAAAACCTTTTGAACCTGGCAGACATCTGGGGTTAAAATCTGTAACTAACGCAAGCTAGATTTAAGACAAAATAATTCTTAATATAATAAATTATTGAAATTTAAATAAATTATTAAATTATTTATTTTTAATAAATTTCTTCTATATAATAAATAAAATTCTAGACTCTATCACACTATGTTGACATTATTACATCTAACCTCACTAACCTCACTAATAAAATATACTGTGAATACATCTAAATTACTACTATCTTTCTCCAATCTATTCAAGTTATCATTTCATCTTTCTTACACTTATTAAT
Organism: Nineta flava; assembly: GCA_963920215.1. NCBI lineage: Eukaryota > Metazoa > Arthropoda > Insecta > Neuroptera > Chrysopidae > Nineta > Nineta flava. The sequence continues at coordinate 14,612,569 of OY986046.1, read as the reverse complement.
TTATATGTAATCGGTTAAACCTAACTTAGACGATCGCATAAGCGCGGATTCACGACATGCCAACGACCCTAATAGACTTGTGGTGTCACACTTTCACGGTCTATTGAGGTCGATAGGCTGATGATATTATATGCCTTCATAAAATTAAAAATGAATCGTGCGTGATTCGGAACGCAGCGACGTACTAAGTCATCATAGACGATATGCGGACACGTTATGTCACATTTTTGACAACATTTTATTTGTTTCTTATTGGCACATGAATACTTGTATTGGAAAAAAGAGATGACTATTCACTGGGTGCGCATATTCATCTACTAATTTAAAAGTACATAGTCGGTTCAATAGTTTAGAGTTTAAATGTAACACTGTGATGTGCAAACAAACACATTTACTTTTGTAATTTTCGTGAGTGAACAAACTAACATTTTGCAGGTTTATTAATTTACTAGTGTTCGCCCCACGACTTTGCCACGTGGAACTATACACTGTACAAAATCTCGGTTAGGGTGTCATATATTTTGTTAAACATGTCTTTTGTTGGAATACACTATATCGATCATGAGCGAGTTCATACTCCAACTCGCACTTGGCCGATTTTCGTGTGGCTGTGACCCCAACCTTGTTTGAGGGCTGGATCCCCGCCTACGTTTGCAATGCCGGCATCTATATTTGCTTTTAATTGCGAATACGATATAAAAAAAGGTTCTCGTTTTGTATGAACATATCCATTATACCAAAACTATTCAGCAAACAATTTTGTGTAATAATCAGGCAAACAGAGCCATTCATCGTACAACCAAAAAGTTAGTAAATATGAAAGGAAAAATACAACTTAATTCAACGAACATGACAACGAACGCTCAACGTTTGATTGTCATCAAAATGCTTTTTACACCGCCTATAATATAAATATATATTACATTTACGAATATATACATATCAACATTTCCACACATTCATGTGAACTTCATCCCTGACCCCCGATGTATTCTAGCTATGTGGTGTCTAATCAATATTCTAAATTATATGTGATGGTAGATAGATGCTTTGAAGTGATCACGTTTGTAAACGTCTCATGCATACACCCTTTTTTATTTCCACTCATCGACTGCTCATCACGTTATGGTTGATCGATCAGTCAACAAAAGAAATCAAATATTATTTTATAATGATATGTAGATACTTTTCATAATCATTTTTTATGGATAGTTACTTTTTTTTTAAATTGACGTCTCTTTTTTTTAGCGAATTTCCTCCAAAAGAATTTCAGCTATTGTTTTTGTACCGATGATGGGATTTCATAAAAATTTCTTAAACTGTCCACCAATCCTACCTACAAGATGTTGAAAATCATATATATATATATATATATATATATATATATATATATATATATATATATATATATATATATATATATATATATATATATATACTAGCTGACCCGACAGACGTTGTCCTGTCTTAACTATGAATATTGAATTCGAATTGGTATAATTAATAGATAATTATTATTATTCCAAAAACATATTGTTTATTATTCTATTATAATGCTTTATGATACACAACATTCTTAGTTTTATTTTCTAGCGATTTCTTCAATTGTTGGCGCATTAAATTGTTTTTGTACCGATGATGGGATTTCATAAAAATTTCTTAAACTGTCCACCAATCCTACCTACAAGATGTTGAAAATCATATATATATATATATATATATATATATATATATATATATATATATATATATATATATATATATATATATATATATATATACTAGCTGACCCGACAGACGTTGTCCTGTCTTAACTATGAATATTGAATTCGAATTGGTATAATTAATAGATAATTATTATTATTCCAAAAACATATTGTTTATTATTCTATTATAATGCTTTATGATACACAACATTCTTAGTTTTATTTTCTAGCGATTTCTTCAATTGTTGGCGCATTAAAACGTCTTGCGTGTTGTCCTGCATGCGTCTTATCGGCTTTGATGACATGCGATTTAATGCGGCCGTGAATAATGCAACCAATTCGTTGTGCTGATGGAAATACATTTGGAGTTGTTCCACAATTGGTCTTTTCACCGAAGTGTGAAACGCTGATCGACTTGTCTTGCTGAATCGCCCATAAAATAAATTTGCAAAAATTTGTAGTCACTATCCCGCGTTCGCAATAAGGAACCTGTTAGATGATATATTTGACACTGAATCTGCAAAGGTAAACCGCTAATAAATAGATGTTAAATAGATGGAAATTTCATTCCGGTTGGAATGAAATTTGTTATTTAATGTGCTTTTGATATTCAAAACATCAAGTTCGTTAATAAGTAAAATCGGGCAAGGTGAAAAGGGGGCTTAGAGGGAGGATAAACCACAAAATTTGGCATATCTCCCTTAATATTCGAAATATCGAAAAATTTATAAGAAGTAAAGTTGTAGGTAATTAGTTTTACTATAATTTTAATTCTTATCATTTTTCTGTTACACTAATATTTACAATTAAAGATTGAAAGTTAAAATTCTATATATTTGTGTACGCGTTAGAGTTTGGAAATAAATGATAAGGTGATGAATTGTAGCAAACTTTCTACATCTTTACTCCTTATACATTATTCGATTGTTCTAATATTAAGAGAGATATTTTATATTTTGTGTTTTCTCCTTTCTCTCAGCCCTCTTTCCCCTTGACCTATAACATTTATTAATAATCAGATACGATATTTCATTTTGATTAGCCTAAAATTGAGACCGCTTTAGAGTAATTAATGTATTCTAACGAACTTCCTGTGTAACGAACTGATTAAATTTGATCACTTTGTAACGGTTAAAATTATTGATCGTAGGCATGAATTTTTGGCATATGTGTTCATAAAATGCCCTAATTCGACCATTTCCGCATGTCCGTCCGTCTGTCTGTCTGTCTGTCCGTGGACACGTCTACTCATGAACGAAAAGAGATAACGAGCTGAAATTTTTTTTATATGTTCTAGAGCAAAAAAGTAAGGTCAAGTTCGTTAATGAACAAAATCGAACCATATTTGGGAAAAATGGGCAATCTTTGAAGCCGTAAGAGATATTATCAAAATTTTATAACAAACAAACTTTTTTTTTAAATAAACAACTTTTGTTAGCAAAATTTTTCCATGAACTCGGAGTCAAACTCAGCGATATTTAAAGCTGCTACTTCTAAAATATCGTTACCCGTATGGATAAATAATTTTGAGGCAGTGATTCAATAAGTGCTTGATTTCGATGTAGGAAGACGAACAAACTTCACCGAATATATTTTGTATTTTCTTATATTTCAAAAAATGTGATATCCAGGAAGATAACACCCACATAAAAATGTTTTTCGAGATACAAATGAGAATAACAATTAGTTGTTTATGTACTATTTGAATACCCATGATATGTTTCCGTAATGCATGCTTCGACTTGATAATATATACACTCCCATTCATAAAAAATGAACCAGTAAGTCATATTCTAAGCATATATATTACTAAATATATATATATAATATTACATATTGTAAGAGTTAGAATATTTCAACTGGTACAGTTTTTATGAACAGGTGTGTACATACGAACAAATGCCGTCGTAACATACTTTATGCTTATTTTGTATTTTAATGTATTCAAAATATTTGTTCGCTGTTCGATAAAACGTTACAAATAATAATAGATTTAATCAGAGAACGGGATGAGGGTGGTTCAATCTATGAATAACCTTATTGCTGCATCATTAGAGTTATTGCATGCTCGAGTAATAAGTTCGATGCACTGCAACCTGAAAATCAACAGTGCTTTCACGTCAATCTGGCGCAAGACCCGTTTTCAGTAGGATGTATTGGATTTGCTGTGATTGAGTCTCTCATGAAGAAGGATATCACTAGTGTTTCACCGAGGCTACCTCGGCCTTCGGTTACCAGGCACGAGGCGAGGTTCAAAATTTTAATCCTCGTTACTAACCGAGGCGAGGCAAGGTATATTGTCCCAAAAACCTCGCCTCGGCCGAGGCAAATTTACAAAAAGTAAAGCCGTTTACAAAAAGTAAATTAAAAATAATAATAATATAGTGATACATGAAGCAATAGATAGATTATTTGGCAAATATTTTTCAAATGTCCAGCGATCCTACCTAGTAGATGTCGAAATTCATCTTCTATATTTTATATATTAATTATATATATTAATCTATTAATTTATATACATATATATATATATAAGATTTTTTTACCATATTATGTACATTCATGCAAAATAAGTCAAAGTTAGTAAAAACTTTCCGGCCGAGGCGAGGCGAGGTTGATAGCTGGCCCAACCGAGGCGAGGCGAGGCTAGCCAACATTCTGCCTCGGCCGAGGCGAGGCGAGGCGAGGTGATACCAAAACCTCGCCTCGCCTCGTACCTCGTGAAACACTAGACATCACTTCCTAAGTTTAGTACACAATACCCTATAAAAAATCTCGTCAGTGGTCGTCTAAGGCTCAAAAACGTCTTCCGTTAAAATTTGTGGTGCCACGGAGTATCTAACCTACATCACTTCTTTCTGAATTTGTGGGCTCAGTCTTGTAGGATTTCTTTCTCGTCGAGATACAGATAAACCTCATCTAATCACGTCTGGATTCTTGAGACAAATATCGAAAAAAACTTCACAAGTTTTTAGAATTTTTCTCCTTTTTCCATGTATAATAAATGTTTTGATATAAAGCATCAACATGTGTTATTGGTATAAGTACGATATTCCACGAATTTGTATTCCTGGAACGGATACATTTTAGATGAGTTTTATTTTTCTCTTGTATTAAGTATCAACATGTGCTCCTCAATTCTAAGCTTCTTGACTCTCGAATAGCATAAATTTCCGAATAAATGATTAGCGGTTACTGGTGGAGAAGTGTTAATTTTTCAAAAGACGTTAATTCCCCTTTCCTTACTGAACTATCCGTAATTGCGTTTCTATACATTCCTCCATATCTTGGCATCCAAAAGAATACTTCTTTATTGCTCTTTCCCAGATTATTTCAAAGGATTACCAATTGATTGCTACATAAAATAGAAAGCTTAGTTCCTATCATAATCGGCTGCAGCCGTATATCCAACCAGTTCCTAGTCTACTCACAAATTCTTTCCACTCCACTCACATCCTAAGGCATCACAATGGACCTTATGGTCGAACTGTATTCCGTCCAGGGCAGCCTTTACAATCTACCATCTATAGATTCATTCGTAGGAAGGAAAGCTCGACGTGTAAAGCTGTAGTAAATAAGTGATAAAGAGTACACATTTATTTAATGGTTTTTGTTCTCCCAGTCACAAAAATTCCACCCAGTATATTTGTTTCGTGAGTTTTTTAAATCATCATCTCAAATGCTGGAGGGAAGGGGCGCCAATGTCAAGTGTTTGCCCCGGCTCGGGAAATCGAAGATCCGGGACTGCTTCAATCATTTCTTTCAGAAATTTTTTTGACAATTTTTATGGTGTAGAACTTATTTAACGGACGTGAGGTTAATATTAAACTAACTTGTTTTAACGATGATTTTTTGACACTAAACATATTAAGCATCCTTTGTACTTAGATTACATGTCGGATATGAAAAATGATATACTCAACAATTTGTTTTGAAGCAAACAAACAAGGTAACTAACTAATTGAATCATCTACAGACCAGTGGAGCAATGTACGTACCAGCTTTGATGTCATTTGTAAAGCTACATGTAATAATATATTGTAATACATGGGACGTGATATCTTTACAGACATTCGTAAACATACATTAACGGTTAACAAAGGGAAGTTGGAATCACAAAAATTTCCATACAAAAATATTATTATCGTGTTAGAAAATTCATCACCATAAGATATTTTCATTACATGTTGGGAAATTTTCTTTTTGTAAGAAAATCGAGCACGTTTTCAATGTGGTTTTAAAAATATTGTGTCATTTTTTTTTTTATATAGATCAATTCATTCTGAATCAGGTATAAAAATTTCATTTCATAAGAATAACAAAGAAAATTTGTTTTTTTACCTTTGTATAAGAGCTACTCCCTAAAATGTTCTAAATCGACGCGTCTATGTTTGTCCTTGCACGGTACTGTGTCAATTGTTTCAAAATTTATTTAAACAGTTACAATTTTTGTTTACATTGATGCCATGAAAATGATTATAATATCATAATATGTCTATCTCCGTTTCTCTCTCTCTCTCTCTCTCTCTATATATATATATATATATATATATATATATATATATATATATATATATATATATATATATATATATATATATATATATATATATATATACATATACCGTATGTTTTGGAAATCTTTGCTAATAGAGAATCAATGTTAAATATTATTTATTACTATAATTACACACTGCTTCATAAAGAAATAATAATAGTGGTTTTCTGTAGTGTGTGTGTGTTGTTTACTTTGTGGCTGGCTGTGTGGTTACTGTGTGAAGTCAGTCAGTACTGCAGAAACATGTAATGAGAATGAGTTAAATATATTCATTGACTTCTTAACTTTAGTATTTTCATCACAAAATACCAACTCTTAAATGACAAACAAACACCATACGCATACAGAAAACAGTATACACTATCCAGATATTTGATATATGTATATATATATATATATATATATATATATATATATATATATATATATATATATATATATATATATATAGTCAATAGTATCGTATTAGGTAGCACAATAGATTTTTTTGGACGAAAGATATTGTTGTTTCTGCACTGACATCGCATTTATATTCCACATAAAAAATGTTAAAATCATTAATTAATATGCGTCATATTTTTTAAAGTAACTAAATTTCCATACTTCTATAGACTTCGTCTGAGTGTTTACACTAGAATTTTTCTCCTTTTTCCATGTATAATAAATGTTTTGATATAAAGCATCAACATGTGTTATTGGTATAAGTACGATATTCCACGAATTTGTATTCCTGGAACGGATACATTTTAGATGAGTTTTATTTTTCTCTTTAATGTAAATATGAAAAAGAATTGTCGAAGTAATATAATAAGAATCATCGAACGGCAAATATATATACATTCCTATAAATTTTTTGTTTATATCGAAAGAGAAATAGTATTGATTTCGAGTAAAATTTCGTATGAAATAAATTTTATTGAAACAAGATAAGCGATATACGCCTCTAGTGTTAAATAATCAAACTGAATTTATTTTGCTGTTTTATTTGCCAACATAATAATTTGTATTACAATATTATGAAATATAGTCGAAAACGGCTATACTGACATCGTTTACAACGACGGATCGGTTGTACGACTAAATGGCAAGGTCCCGGCCGAATCCTTATAAAAACACAATGACCGAACCCTTACAAATTCTACAATAATACAAATTTCAAACATTCACAAAACACATGGATTGTGTGCACTTATGTATGCGCGTTAGAAGATGTACTTCTTTTTGGTGATTAACTATTTTAAAAGTTTCGAATCTATTAACTATATATAGGGAATTCCACGCCAAATCGACCGCTTTTGAACCCGACCCCGTCGGATGTGGCTAATTGATTATGCCAGCCCTTACATTAAATTATTTAAATTTGACTATACAGTTGAAATTAGGTATAGGAATGTCTTCATCATTAATTACTCCATGTTACTGATAAAAGAAGAATATTAGAATGACGCTACATTATCAGTGATACCATTTTTATAGGCTCGTAAACTTCGAGGTTTTCGATTTATCGAGGTTCGACTTAAAGAGTTTCTACTGTATATTAATTGTATATATTGATAAACCTGGCCCGATCTTGATGAATTTTACTAACTCTGATGCTAATGTAAATACTGTATTTAATGACAATCTTACAAACTCTAATTTTAACGGAAGAAATGACACTGGTTCTGTTTTACTATATCATTTTATTAAAATTTTGTGTATGAATAGTAGTGTTGACCTTATTTCAAATTATTTTACTAAATTATTTAAAAAGAAGTATAACTTCTTACGGACGTGCACACTTTTTTTTAAATAATGAGACAAGGAATAAATGTACGAATTGATTTATATATTACATTAAATATATGGTTTTACTCAGGTATAATCTTTAGTATGAGATGCCCATTCTAAGTACTTACACATGACCACAAAATTAGAGTTCATTTTTCAAAACTTATAATTTATTTGTCCCTTATTCATTCGGTTTTCGAAAAAATGCTTAGGAAACAAAATTACAGTAAAACTTAGTACCTACAACTTTATTTCTTATAAATTTTTCTATTTTTCGAATATTAAGAGAGATACGTCAAATTTAGTGTTTCCCCCTCCCTCTAAACCCCCCTTTCCCCTTGTTCGATTTTACCCATTAACGAACTTGACCTTTTGAATACCATAAGCGCCTCAAATACCAAATTTCATTCCAATCAGATCAAAATTGTGACCGCTAGAGTGATTACAGACACATATATATATATATATATATATATATATATATATATATATATATATATATATGTCCATAGATATATATATATAAATTTTACAGATGGTGATTTTCGACATCTACTAGGTAGGGTCGATGGACATTTGCAAAAATTTTTGCAAAATTTTGAAGTCGGTACGAGACCAATAGCTCTATTTCCTTTCAGGAAATTCGCTAAAACTGACATCAACTTTAGTGGCCAAGTATACAGATATTACGATTGCCATTGTAGCATAATGATCCTATTATTTGACACCTTTTAGGTATAAAATAACTGATAAAAATGATTTTCTCAAATATAGTTCTGATTAGAAAATATTGAAGTCAATCATTTTTATATTCATTGAACATATAAATATTCTTTGCAATACAATACTTATAAAAAAAAAACTTAACGACTTCCGAAAAAGACCTATTGGAACCTTAAAAACCAAACAAGTAATACTAATTTATTCATATTCAATACACCATCGTTTTATATTGAATGAATCTAGTAAAGTATCTTTACATCGAATGTTGAATATAAGTGACTATAAAAAAAAATTGTATATACCGGGTGTTTATTTAAAATATTTAGACCTATAGCTGTATTTTATGTATACTAATAGATACATAGATTGATCCTAGAGGCGGCTACAATTGGGAATATGTATGAAAATTTTTTTTCACATTTATTTTCAGAATATGAAAATACTGTTAATACTGTAATAATATTTAAAAACGAAATTAAAATCCGACAAATATCAAGGAAGCTACAAGCTTTTAAAGATTATTATCTGTCTCTTTCTTGCAAAAATACTAAAATGGAGTTTTACGTGTATTTTAAATGGTGAAAGCGTAATATGACGTCACATAACATATCAAGAGGGCTGTCACCCTCTTTGTCTAATCGAGAATTTCAATCATTCATATCTCGCTTATTTTTAAAGTTATTTAAAAAGTAATTTTACCTTGATATTTGTCAAGTAAACATGCTTCAATTCAAGTGAAAAAAAAATGTTCATGCATATTCCCTATTGCGACGGGCTACACTTCGACCATAAGGTCCATTGTGATGCCTAAGGATGTGAGGATGTAATAGACTAAGAGCTACATAAAAGTGAACTGATAAAACATGGTCGTGATTCTTTCTCATAATTTTCCCATGTTATCGTCAAAGCAAGAGCCGCATTTTGCAGAAGTCTCAGGTGAGGCGGAGAGTGTGGGTGAGGGGTCAAACGTGTAGAGTTTTGATTAAAAAAAAACCGATCGAACATAGTTCTGAAAATTGGTGTAGGTATACATATTGAAAATAGAAATTGAACGAAAATGTTCCCAGAAGTGTAGGGTGTGGCCCAACCGCTCCCAGAAGTGGTTAACTCTGAGAAAAAATAGAGAAAAAATCACGACTATGTTTTATCAGTTCACTTTTATGTAGCCAGCTCTTTTGTGTGTAGCAATTTTTGTGTATAGACTATGGTGGGATATGCGGCTGCAGCCGATTATGATGGGAACTATGCCGATATTCATCTAAAGTTCGTGAAGGAAACTGCAGAAAACCTTCTCAAGCATAGTTGGTTACTTCGTTCTTGTCCATACGCCGACAGTTTAGTCAATTAACCGCCCCTTTTTTATTTCGTATCTATTGGATTTAGTGCAATGTCTTCGTATATCCATTTACTCCACGAAAATCCACTAATATACACAATCAAAGATGACACTTGCGCTATCTATTATTGACCAACTATAGTTTCGTACTATTTTGAAATCAATTTTCAAATTGCTTAAAAATAGAATTGGAACAAAAAATAAATCTATCTAGAAAATATTAAATTGTTATTGTTGCCTTTCGGTTATGGTATACTAACGGAGGTGACTAGCGTTTGCTGAATTTGACATTTAAATATATATGTTTAAACATTTGTAACATTACATTAAACATCTTGACTGGAAATTGAATCGAAGGATATCTGGCATTCCAGACCAAGGCTTTACCAACTGGGCTACCTAGATGATATCTACGTAATCAGCTACTAGCACCAGGCTAACATTTAGGTAGTTGACAGAGCACTAGTCTGGGTGTCAGAGATTTTGGGTTCAATCCTCATCCAAGATGTGTTAGATTTTTCATATCAAAACATAATCTCAAATAATATCTAGAAAAGAAAGAATAATTTTAAAAGCATATTTTTAATGAAAACTTTTTTTTAACGAAACACACTGTATAAAGGAAGGTACACACACACACATACATTAACAGTAAAACTGTTTGACAATTCGAATCACGCTTGAACAATTTCAAATTTTTATGCGAATCGAAAAGTATGCAACTATATAGACATTAAAATACTATAAATATAGAGTGGTTTACCAAGAATGACCTCCATTTCTATTTCGTATAAAAATACAGAAAACTTTTTCCTGAACATTTTTTTTCTACACTAATTTAATTTGATTTTGTCTTTACAACAATGTCACAAAAGTTTATGGCAATATTTAATTACACAACGTTTCAAATTCTATTTGTGACACAACATAAATTGGTTCTAGTTTGTCTTACACATGTTTGTGTTATACCTTCCTTGTTATATACACATTTCGAAATCATATAGTATCTTTAGTATCTTATTCTTGTTCTACACTACTTCCACTTACATGATTGCTTGATCCAATGACCTACAGATTTCTCTACTATATAATTTGTATTTATTCACTCACCTTGTTTTGTATAGATTTGTTATACTTTTTATATTTGACTCTTCCTCTGAATGGTTACCTATTTTTAGCGAATTTCCTTCTAAGAAAATGCAGTGATCGAATTTCGTAAAAACTTCTTCAAATGTTCTTCAAATAGATGTTAGAAACTTAATAGATGTTAAATATGACCATCGTTAAAATTTTTGGGTATGCATTATATATATATATATATATATATATATATATATATATATATATATATATATATATATATATATATATACGTTTATGTGTCTGTGGACTCTCTAGCGGTCACAGTTTTAATCCGATTTAAATAAAATATGGTATTTGAGGCGCTTTTGGTATTTGAAAGGTCAAGTTCGTTAAGGAATATAATCGGTCAAAGGGAAAGGGGAAAATACAAAATTTGGCATATCTCCCTTCATATTGAAAGACCAATTAAAGTGGCCTACCGGTCTAAGGCGTTTTGTCTGCGCAAAAAAAAGGGCGGTTAATTGACTAAACTGTCGGCATATGGACAAGAACGAAGTAACCGGCTATGCTGGAGGAGGTTTCCTGCAATTTCCTTCACGAACTCCAGATGAATATCGGCATAGTTTCTATCAGTCGGCTGCAGCCGCATATCATACCAATAGGGAATATGCATGAAAATTTTTTTTCACATTTATTTTCAGAATATGAAAATACTGTTAATACTGTAATAATATTTAAAAACGACATTAAAATCCGACAAATATCAAGGTAGCTATAAGCTTTTAAAGATTATTATCATTCTCTTTCTTGCAAAAATACTAAAAACGGAGTTTTACGTGTATTTTAAATGGTGAAAGTGTAATATGACGTCACATAACATATCAAGAGGGCTATCACCCTCTTTGTCTAATCGGGGATTTCAATCATTCATATCTCGCTTATTTTTAAAGTTATTTAAAAAGTAATTTTACCTTGATATTTGTCAAGTAAACATGCTTCAATTCAAGTGAAACAAATTTTTCATGCATATTCCCTATTCCTAGTCTACAAGCAAGTTCCTTCCACTCCACTCACATCCTCACATCCTTAGGCATCACAATGGACTTTATGGTCGAAGTGTAGCCCGTCCAGGGTATCCTCTACAATCTACATCTACATCTAATATTGGAAGAATCGAAAAATACATAAGAAGTAGAGTTGTCGAAAATTAGTTTCACTGTAATTTTGTTTCTAATCATTTATTCTGTTATACTAATAGAAAAATGATAAGATAATGATTTTTAGCAAACATGATTTTCTACAACTTTACTCTTTATATATTTTTCAATTGTTCTAATATTCAGAGAGATATTTTATATTTTGTGGTTTCTTCTATCTCTATGCCCCCCCCCCTTTCCCCTTGACCTATGACATTTATTAATAAAAGTGACCTTGCAAACCAAAATAATATGAGAAACTACATTTCATTTTGATCAGACTAAAATTGTGACCGCTAGATTTATGTATTCGCTAAATTGACGCAGCTTCTGCGTAACGAATTTTTTTTACATAACGAATTTTTTTAAAATGAATCCATCTGATTCTTTTTAAATGCCCCAGCCTGTATGTATATATTACGATAGAGAAATCATTTAGAAAATTCACAGTACATCGTACAATAAATTATTCTTTGAAAATTAAATCATAGATGCTGCATTTTATATTTTATTTTAAAGAATAGCGAAGCAAAGAGCAATCCTTAGTTTGTTTATCACTCTAGTGATTATTCTTCACGTATAAATGAACGTTCAATATTACTTCATATTAAAAGTCAAACTTAATACTGGAGCTTTATTTTATTTAAGAATTATATTCAGCTGACTTTGATAGGAACTATGCTGATATTAATTGGGAGTTTGTGAAAGGAAACCTTCCCATTCATTTTTTTTTATTCATTTGACAAGTTGCCAATGTTGGGAATCAAACCAGCAATCTCCCAGTTTTGAGTAAAGCGTCTACCACCTAATCCTAGCTTGCGTGGGCCCCCAAGACTTACTTCATACACGCAAAATAGTCCATGGGCGGAGAATGAGGATGGAAGAAGAGCAGGAAAAGATCGGCAAAAGATGGTATAGATCAACAGCAAAGAACGAAAATTGTTTATCTCAAAGAGATTCAGATGCCTGCAAAGTTGCATACTATGTAACTTATATGTATCTTACTGTGTAATCATCACAATCTCCTTTACGCAAGTAAAACGATGCTTCGTTCTCTGCTGGCGCAAGAACTGCTTGATTGATTATCCTAAATATAGAATCATATCAAATATAACGAGGGTAGAACTTTTACGAATGGTTTTTTGATACTCTAGCTGAAATTTCTCCTCTATTAAAAAATATTAATTGACTACCTTCAGTTAAACTTTTTACATAGAACTGTCTCTGAAAATAAAAACTTAATAATGCAACCCGGGCCTCTTAGGCCCAGCCCGGCACTGATAACCACGAAAAGTATAGTAACTTTTATTATGTTACATAGTACTATGGTGAGATATTTTAAGAGAAGGAGTTATTGTCTATCTATTGTTCAGCATTGTAATATTTCCAATGTTTTTATCCTGGACTGAGTGCTATGCCACATAGTAACAGTTACTATATTTTCCTATTCTTTATGATAATGTGTACTGTACACTCCCGTTCATTAAAATTGAACCACCTGTAAGTCACATTCTAAGCGAATATATTACTAAATATATGTATATTACATACAATAACACTTAGAATGTTTCAACTGGTTCAATTTTTATGAACAGGAGTGTACACTTCTTTCTATACAAGAAGATATGTCTATTCGTAAAACAGTTGAATTGTTTTCAGTTCTTCAAACTTACTGTCTATGTAAATAAGACACCCATCACTACAATTTTGAACAGATCATCAACAAACCGAACTAGATATGTTCCCTGAGGTCTTGGACGTACTTTATTGCTTAAAATTGTAGATAATAAATTTTCTTGATTTCAAGAAACATCACAGAGCTTCTGTATACCTTCAGGTGTCTAGATAACCAAACCATATCAACAAAAATGCATCATCTGCGCCAAGTAAAAACATCCTGAAGATATTTTACTATAAAATAAAGTACACAATTTAACTTGAAAATAATTACTCTATTTTGGTCTCTCGATGTGTATCACATATATCGTAACTAAATATTGTATTTATGTTACAAATAAAGAAGAAACATATTATTATAGAACAGTTAAATATTATATTTGTACAAAATTTGACGTTAAACAAACACCACTTCAAATGCGAATGCAAAATTTAAATATAAATGGCACACTTGCTAATATTTACAGAGTGTATCAGTTACAGTTATTATTAAGGGTCTTTCACACCGAAGATGCATGCATCCTGGATTTTATTTCAGTTGTGGTTTCGCTTCTTATGTGTTTGTGTTTTTCTTATTGGTTTCAAGCGTTTTTCTCCGGAAAAAGAAATCAAATATACAAGAAAGAAAATAAATATACAAAATAAATGCATGTAAATATGTAAAATTAATTTACAGGATGCATGCATCTTGCGTCTTGCATCTTCGGTGTGAAAGACCCCTTAGATGCATATTTGTATTTATTTGTCAACTTCGTATTTACGTATCGGCGTCAACGAATAGTTAATAGATCGTAATTAACTGTTATCTTATTAATGTTATCTTATTTATGGGAGAAGTGAATCTCGTCGGACTGAGATAGAAGGGATAGCACAATGGACCATAAAGTCAAAGTGCAATACTTTTTAGACGCCAAGATGAATCAATAAATAAATCAATCAATCAATCAATGTTCATCGCGACTTGTGACCGGTAGAATGACTTCAGACATATATTTATATAGCGGACACAAACTAGTCCGATCAAAATGAAATTTCGTACACGGCATGCTTTTCATAATTGGTAAGTTCGTTAATGAGTAGAATCGGTCAAGGGAAAGGGGACATACAAAAAGAAAAGAACACATAGACCTTTTTAGGCCTTTGCATTTCAGGAACCAAAAAGTTATGAAGCTCAAATTTAAAACATGACGTGAGACCCACCATCTGACGTACTAAGTTTCAATATTACAACTTAATAGTTTTCAAGAAATATTTACGATTGAAAATTGTGTTTCCCGCTGCTTCTTAATTCCAAATTTCATTCCGGTTGGATTGAACTTTCGTTTTGTAATGAACGAAAGATTTTTTTTTTAATCACACACAATAGATCTCAAGTTTCTCAGTTTCAATTTCAAATAAAAATTATGTACAAATATGCAATCTGTAACATCTTGTAAATTCAAATTAATGGAATAAGTTTCGTATTAAATCACAGTAAAATAACATTATAATTTAGAAAGTTTGAAATAATAATATTCTAACCATTCCACAAATACACTCCCACATAAAAGTCAGAATATTCGTTTGACTCGTAACCTCATGGATGTCACCACCCATCATCTCCCATCACTAAAACTATAATAATACACGTATAGAGTATTATGGCGTCAATAAATTTCTGTATTAGTATACACTTAGAATATTTCAACTGGTTCATTTTTTATGAACAGGAGTGTATATGTATAATTTCGTCGTTGGAGTACACGGACTAATAATTGTGTGTATCAAATAGCATTTAAACAATATATATATGACTATCATTAAAATGAACATACAAATTAACATATAACTTTAATTATGCCATTCGATTCAACGAAAATTTTGAGATTTAATGTTATCGTTACATATATATATATATATATATATATATATATATATATATATATATATATATATATATATAGAGAGAGAGAGAGAGAATATATATATATATATATATATATATATATATATATATATAATATATCCTTAAATATCGCCTTTATTGTGTAAAACGTCCACTTGTATCAAAACTGGTGTGTTTTTGTCGTATATGAATAATCTAATCTACAAATTATTAACAGAGAACGGCTAGATATGTTACATGCCTCGAGGTAAATTAAAACACAAATATTTCAACCACCTGCGTACGCTACCAAATCCTTGCGAATCCGAGGCCGAATCAGCTAGTATTACAATAAATATAATATAAATTTAAAAAAAGAGAAAAAGCGAAGAAAAAAAAGAAAAAAAGAGAATAAAAAAGAGAACTCTAGGATTTTTCGAAATAAATTTCGATTTTTTGCCCCAATTTCCAAGACAAATTTTTTTATTTTATAAAAACGTATTTCGACTACAAAGTAGTCATCATCAGTATGAATTAGCTAATTGTAATTATTCTCCTTTTAGTTAGCATATTTAAAATGAACAATTTTTTTACGTAGCATCTTTTCGAAAACCGAATGACTGACGCGCAAATTAACTAACAAGGCAGAAATAAAAAATAAAATGAGGCTCGTTTCATTTTTTATTTCTGCAGAAGGAACTGTGTTCCGAAACAAGTCGAATAACGTGATTTTACGAAAATTTCAAATATTTATTTTATTTAATAAATGTACAAAATATAATATTTTCTAGAATTTTTAGTTTGCTTTTGAAAAGTTGCTGTATCGACGATTCGATTTCGAGAAAACGAATAGTTTCCTTTGAACAATAACTTTTGTTTTGTTCTTTATTTATCTTACATTATTATTATATCTTATGTATATATATATATATATATATATATATAGACTGTTCTGAAATTCATTCAAGAAAACTATACCACGGTGTAGAGCTTCAAAGAGACGGAGCCTATTACCGACTGTGAACTACTGTTAAAAGCAAAAGCGCCCCGCTCTACTGCTGAGGCCACGCCTCCTTACACTATGCGCTCTGTGTGATTGGTTGAATTTATGAATGTTTAATTTATTATATCTTAAAAAATAAGTGTCAAATCGAAAAACTTTATTAAACTTGTTTCTTTGTTTTTTTGCAGCTCTATACCGTGGTATAGTTTTCTAGAATGAATTTCTGAACAGCCTGTATATATATATATATATATATATATATATATATATATGCGCTTCGTTGATACATTTCATACAATAAAAGTGTTCAATACAAATAAAATATTGATAAAAAGTATGCTAATATAATTTTGAATATCGAATTCAATAACTACCCAACCATATATGATAAATCTTTGGCTTTTGTTTTACTCGATATTACTATTTGCTTAACTTCATGTAATGTAGCAGAAATCGTGTGATATCTTTGAAAACAAAGTTTGATATAGAACCAACAGTTATCCATTTTTCATTTAATGTAATAAATGAATTTCTCAAGGTTATAATGGAAAGAATATCGCCATTCACAGGGGCATCCTGACGTTCTTGGGCGCCCCGGTTCAAAACATTATCGGAGACGAATTTACTCATGTTGAAGTGCGCATATATTTATTAAGTACATATATACTTTTTATAGCCGATATTTTTATACCCAGTATATTTTAAATGTACAAGGTATATTAAGTTTATTATATAGGTGTATGCGTTGCGCAGTAAACGGGTTTATATATTTTGATATCTTTAGAAAAAGAGAGACGGACATATTGACGATTAATTTTTCCGTAAAATTTTAATTAATTGTCTAAACTCATAATATTTCTTTTGAAATTTTGAATTACAGAAATTCAAAAGAAATGTTATGAATTTGGACAATGAACCAGTTCCAAATTCAGATTTAATCAAAATTTTACGGAAAAATTAATCGTCAGTATGTCCGTCTCTCTCTTTCTAAAGATGTCAAAATATAAAAACCCGTTTACTGCGCAACGCATAACCACCAATAAAGTGCGATCCTAAAATAGAGTTAAACGTCGGTCAAATGTATATAAGCAAGGCAAAACCCAGATTAGCAACGATTAACATACCCTGAGACAATATAAGAGTAATATTAATAAGAGTGATGTTAACAAGAGTATTTCGAATAACAGCAATTTTAACAAGAGTAATTTCAATAAAATTTATTATATTTTAATTTATTTTGTTGAATTTTTTTATTATTTCTATTTTTGTCTATTGATTTCGATTTTCGATCTATTTCTAATTGTCAAAGATTAAATTACGACTAGCTAATTTATACTGATGATGACTACTTTGTAGTCGAAATACGTATTTATAATAAAAAAACAGATCTAGGTATTGGAGCGAATTTGAAATTTTATTTCAAAAATCTAGAGGTCTCATTAATTATCATTTGATAATCGAATAATACGTTTTTGTTTGGAAACTTTGTGTAATCTTTGTTATTGTTTGAATGAAGTCTTCCTGAGAATTTACTTATGTTGATATAAAAAAATTAACGAACCCTGGACCTCTGAATTCCATGACCACAGTGCTACCGTTACGCCACGGATGATATATATTAATGAGTCAATTTTTTCATATCAGAGAGTATTAATTTGCAGTCAACATTAACTTATTATCCCACAAGTTAATGTTGACTTCAAAGTAATATTGACTCATCTAACAATATCATCTGTGGAGTAATGTTTAACACACTGGGTTTAAAATTCAGGGTCCAGGGTTCAAAACCTTGTAGATGAGTTAATTTTTTAATATGAATATTAATTTAATATATGTTTTCAATGTACAATCTATTTAACAGCTGATATAGACTTTAACCAAGGGTGAAAACTTTGTAGACAGTGGAATAAAATTAAAACAGAGCATAAATTCTGAACTGAATATTTAATAAATTCTGTATACGAATCTAAGTAAAATATTCAGCTTGGATACGTTGAATTAGTGAGATAGGTTTACGAAAACTTTTTGGTGTGATATATTAGCGGCTTGTATACCATAAACCTTTATTCAAATAATTCAAAACCTTTACAAAAATAATTTATTAACCTACGTGTACGAACAGACGACTCTCTTATATACAGAGAAAAAATAAAGAACTCAATGGTAATAATTTTGTAAGAATTGTAGTGTAGTACTACTCAAAAAAAGGTTCTCAAAAAGTATGTACACTTGGCCACAAAAATTGATGTGAATTTTTCAAATTGTATAGTTGATTTGTGCCTTATTCATTTCGTGTTCGAAAAAAATTTTCAAATAAAAGTTGTTACTATATTTCTTATGAACAACTTTTAGCCGAAGCATTTTTTCGAAAATCTAATCAATAAGGCATAAATCCATTGTATAATTTTAAAAACTAACATCAACTTTTATGGTCTATAGTACCTATACTTAAAAAAAAAAAACACATTTTTATAAACACTTCACACACTTGATCAACAACATTGAACATATACTGCACAGTAAATAAAAAAAATTTTGACAAAATTTAAAAGCCGACTTCAAAAATCAAATATTCTAAAACCAAAAATGCACAAAATAGTAATCACATATAAAATGAGGATTTTCCTCGATTTCCAGGGGATCCCCTCATCAGACTGCGATTTGGTGATAATGGGACCAATCGGAAATGAAACCCTATAAAACAAAAACAAAAAATTCCAAATCGGTTAATAAATGACGGAGTTCTGAGGTAACACACATAAAAAAAATACAGACGAATTGAGAACCATCCTCCTTTTTGAAGTCCGTTAAAAAAGCTAATTCAAAATCAAGTTAAAAAATGGCATTGTATCAATGGAGATCATGTTTAAAATTTGACATTGTTCAGTTAAAGACTACTATTGTTCGAGTATAATCTCAATTAAAAAAAAGCGATTGTTCGATTAATTCAATTTAAAATTACCATTGTTGGATTGATATAATCAACGTTATAAATTAAAACTTGTTTAAAAAAATTAAATTCAAATTCTTTTTTTTTTAAATCAAATAAAGTCAGGTTTGATTATCATGAAATTTTTGTTTTATTTAATTTTTTTTCAAAAAGTGCGTGTTGTTCCAATTGACAGATATTTAGTAAACCTTTACTAATATTTATTTTTTTTGTGTGTCGAGTATCGGAATCTGTTGTAGGTTCGGCAGCGCTCCTTTTGAAGGTTAAAGAGAGCCAAGATACCGCGAAAAAGCAATATCTACGATGTATGTTTTATGAAATTGAACAAATAATATCATATAGATATATTTTTAAAATTGTTACAATTATTGAAAAGAATAGT
This sequence comes from Nineta flava, assembly GCA_963920215.1. Taxonomy (NCBI): domain Eukaryota; kingdom Metazoa; phylum Arthropoda; class Insecta; order Neuroptera; family Chrysopidae; genus Nineta; species Nineta flava. The sequence goes on along the minus strand of OY986046.1, from coordinate 14,592,321 downwards.
GCTTTCGATAACTTATCAATTTATATTGATTCAATATTTCTAAATTTGAGTGTACACGAACCATCATTACTGTCAAAAACCTAAAAAAAATGTTTAACCGTATACTTTTAGTCTAATCATTTCCTTATACCGTTTCGTTCTATTTTTTATGAGTATATACATATTTCAAAAAAATGTTTCAAATAAAAGTGTTTCCACGCAACTTACAATAATAGATTTTAGAATTTATTTACTATAGGGTTGCCAACTTTTTTTGAGAAAAATAACATATCAAAGTCTTTGAATAGGAAAAAAAAAAAGTATTTGGAAGAAAAAAAAAAACTATTTTTCAAATTTATGTTTTTATTCCTTTAAAAACATATTTTTGGGTGCTTTTCGCACACGCTAACAACTTTTTGTTGTCTTTGAAAGTTTCAAAGCTAGTTTTACAAACGAAATTTAGATTTAAATAAATAAATAACTCGTTTTTTATTAAATTTATGGACGATTTGTTTCTCTCTACTCGCCATTTCAGATTCATTACCGGAAAAACTTTTTCAGTGAACGCTGAAGTGGCGGGAACAGAGAGTAAATAAGAAATAATTTTTTTTACATTTGGTAAGCTATCAGATGCATTTTTCTGTATATATTGCCATTTGTCAACAGTATTTTTCTCTGAAAATTCATTATCCTTATTAATGGATTGGATCTCTTTAAGTCATATTGACTCGGAATATAAATCATCCACCTAAATATTTAATCTGTCTTGTAATTTGGCCATTGTAATTACCATTTCAAAATGTTTAAATTCAACCTCATTTTTCAAAGATATGTTAGGAAGTATTGAATGGCAGTTATTTTCGCTAAAATTAAACCATTTTCTCAAATAACTTAAAATCATATCAATAAAAAGTGAAAAATTACTGATAACTGTATTGACCATTTCGGGTGATGACTTTTCAATTCTTTGTAATCTCATTTTAGACTCATAACCAAAGTACTTTTACGCATCACAGTAAGATTAGAAATAAAGTATTTACGTATACTTTATTTTTATGCAAATGTATATTTATCGAAAATAAAGTAGGATACGTGATTATAAAGTTATCCTCCAACTCACATAAGATGCATTTCCGTGGATGTATTCAACAAGATCAATGACCAAAAATGGCATTTTTGGTATCAGTGACATAATCAGTCATAATTCCATATTTTTAACATATGGTGTATTCGTTTTGGGCGCTTACACCGCTTTCAGCTCACACGCTTATACGCGCAATTAATTGACGTTCGTTTTGGTTTATGAGAATAGTTTGTTAGTAGTTACCGTGGTAACTCAGGGAATATATAGTTTACACGCAAAGGTATCTAAATATGAAAGCAAATTGAGATTTTGGAGGGAGTACACTACAAAGTCTTCAATACTGGCATTATTTCTGTTGGGTAATTACTATTTTTGAAATATTTGACGAAGTTTTCCGATGATTTCCGTATCAACTTGATCACTAAGCGGCAAGTTATCCACAGCCGCAAAATATTAAAATATTTAAATTTCAATGTTGACTGTCTCTTGGTTGTTGTCAATAACAAAACGGTTAGCCAATGTTGGCTTCTAATTGGTTAGAACAGCCTTTGAAATTTTGGTATAGGTGTTCATAAAATAACCTAATTAGTCCAGTAAACACGATCACTCAATAACGAAAAGACATAGCGAGCTGACGTTTCGTATGTGTGTTCTTGAGCTAAAGAGTAAAGTCAAATTCGTTAATAGAGAAAATCAGACCATGTTTTGGTAAAACTGTTTATCTTTAAAACCGTAAGAGATAGAACAAAAATGCAAAGACAAAAAATGTTTCGTTTTTAAAAATAAACAACTTTTGTTTGAAACTTTTTTTCATAAATTTAGTAAATACCGGGTATATAGGCAATTAACTCAGTTAGTTGTTACTTTCACTTGTTAATGGAGAAAAGCAGTCCATGTTTGGGCAAAACTGTTCATCTTTGAAATCGCAAGAGATAGAACAAAAATGTAAAGACAAAAAATGTTCTGTTTTTAAAAATAAACAACTTTTGTTTGAAACTTTTTTTTTATAAATTCAGTATATACCGGGTATATAAGCAATGAACAATGAACAGTTAGTTGCTTATATACCCGGCTTCTAAATTATTTCTATGAAACGAAACCGTAAAATGTTCTTGTTAAAAAAATCACAGTGATATATAATAATTTTAAACAAACAAAAATTTAATTTCATATTAAGAAAATTGTTTCACATATAAAATGTTATTGAGTCATTACAATTTTCAGATAATAAATGGCAAACTCGTAACAGCAGGTACAGGAAACTTTATAGCGTTCATAAAATATCAAAGATCTTTTATTTATTATAGAAATTCTTGAAGTGTTTCCATTTATATAATTATTATTTACGTTTGTGTTGTAATTCATGACACATTACAATTAGTTAGATATAATATTACTTATTTAATGAAAAATATACACTTTCTTATGGGTATGGTCTGACGTGGCAAGAATACATAGCAGTGCGGGATTTATAGTTTTGGCGGTCGTTCCCATCCCTAGATGTGTATGATTTTTCATATCAAGCATTTGATGTCAAAAAATGGTATCAATGTTTAGACATATAACTGAAATATCAAAGTAAGTAAACGCTAGTCGCTTCCGTTGGTATAACATAACCGAAAGGCAACCATACTAACAATGGAAATAAATAGACGTTAATTTACAAAAAACAATTTAAAAATATATGAATAGTAAATAAACAAAATTAATAATATAATGACATCAAAAATGGTAGTGAAAGATCATATGCATAGCACTACCATAACATCTAAGGTAGCTCAGTGGGTAGAGCATTGGTCAAGCATGTCAGAAGATGTGGGTTCATTCCCCATCCCTAGATGTGTATGATTTTTCATATCAAGCATTTGATGTCAAAAAATGGAAATATACACTTTCTTATGAGTATGGTCTGACGTGGCAAGAATTCATTTGAAAACGTGTCGGTGGTGTAGCATAGCATTTCCAGTTTTAGCCTAGTAAAATAACATTTCAAAAAAGAAAATAGTCAACATAACAAGTGAAAATAACAACTAACTGAGTTAATTGCTTAAATATTCGGTATATCCTGAATTTATAGTAAAAATTTTATAACAATAGTTGTTTATTTTTAAAAAAGGGACATTTTTTGTCTTTATACATTGATTCTATCTCTTACGTTTTCAAAATGGGCAGTTTAGCCTATTTTAGCCCATTTTAGCCCAGTTTTTAGCACTAGAACACACACACAAAATTTCAGCTCATTATCTCTTTTCGTTTTTGAGCTATCGTGTTTACGGACAGACGGACGAATTGACGGATATGCGGAAATAGCCGAATTAGACCAGTTTATGAACACCTATGTCAAACATTTATGTTTGCGATCAATAATTTCAAGCGTTATGAAGTCGGAACTAAACTTAATATACCTTTACATACAGACTGTGTTGGACAGCTTTTCCTATAGTAAATGAATGTTAAATATTATTTATTACTAGCTGTCCGTCTGGTACTGTATGAAGTCAGTCAGTACATATATAAATAAAGTCAGTTATCTCACAGCTATACTGTATGCGTATGGTTGTTTGTCATTAAAGAGTGGGGATTTTGTGATGCACAATGCTAAAGAGTACTTTCATCACATGTGTACTGACTGACTTCATACAGTACCAGACGGACAGCTAGTAATAAATAATATTTAACATTGATTTACTATAAGAAACGCTGTCCAACACAGCCTGTATACCGGATATAAAAATGTAAAAAAATTCACATATCCAGTAGATTAAGTCAACAACGAAAGAAAAACTAGCACTAACATTAGAAAGAGACTCCTGAGAGGCAATCGACTCTACTTTGGCAACCTGAAACTCCTGAAAAGTAAACTGGGTACTAAAAAGACCAAGCTGGAAATATAGAAGACATTAGTTTGCTTGTAATAACATCATACAGACCCTCATTCAAGAAGACCACAAGAAAATAAGAAGATTTGAATGAAAAATAATGAGAAGAATCTACGGTGCAATCAAAATCAACGAAGAAGAATGGCGTATCTGGAACAACAGGTAAATATCTGAAATTCTGAACGGCGAAGACATTATGAGGTTCCTCATATCCCAAAGACTACAACGGTTTGGGCTCGTTTAGAAGATGGAAAACGCTATAATCCAGAAAAATCAAGAATGCCATGATATATGGAAGAAGGAAGAGATGGAGACCTAAGACCCAACCCGTGCTGTAGAACCTATTGACTGATTGAAAATTAAATTTGGTCACATAGAGGGTTTTGAAGTAATTCACGGAAAGCTGGAAATCATTTTAATCACTTCGTTTTACGTCGAAATAAAGGAATTCGAAGTTTGTCCCTATCTATCCAGCGAGGTTTAGACATGGCACAACAGAAACATTGAATACACGATGTAAACTTTTATCCGAATTATTCTGTCGAAAATCGAATGAATAAGAGACAAAAAATAAATTAATATTAAAAATGAACACTACTTTTGTGGCCATGTGTACAAAACCATTTTATACTTGGCATTTGAAATATTTAATTTCCAATGAATTTTAAAGAGTATACCCAATGGATTACACGATGAAAAACCCAAGCCAAACATAAGCCACAACTTGGGGAAATATGCCACAGTCCTACAGACAGAAGTCTACGCCTTTCTGGCTTGCGTCCGTGAGAACCTACGTAGAGGCGACATAAACCAGAACGTATGTATTCTGTCGGACAGTCAAGCTGCTCTAAAAGCCTTGTCTGTATCTGAAGTTACCCCTGAGGCGACATCAGTCAAAGATTGTCTAGACTAACTACTGGATCAAAACGAAATAATGTTAAATTGATCTAGATACCAGGTCACAGTGGTTCCGAAGGGAACGAAAAAGCAGATACCTTAGTAAAGAAGGGAGTCGTATTACCCTTCATAAGCCGAGAGCTTATTTTAAGAATTCCAAAGACAGCATGTAAACAGGTGGGTGAATGTTAAACACCGTGATCTCTGGAAAAATATACCGCAGCAAAAGCTCGGAAACTATTTCGGATGCATCCAAAAGGCTATCTCTAGATGTACTGAACCTGGACAGGATTCGACTTTGGAAGGTCACCGGATCCATCACCGGGAATTATCACCTACGAAAGCATCTGCACACAATTGGACTCCATAACGGATCCATTATGAGTAGACTGTGCGGCGAGGAGGAGGAAACATTCAGCCACATCATCTTTAACTGCGAATCTCTCAGCAGCATCAATACAGCAGATACAAGATATTCGATGCATTTCACCCCGAATATATCAACCTTCAGGAAAACCTGATAAGCAAGCTCCTGGCTATTGTAAAAATATGGGCGAAGTGAATCTCACCAGACTGAATTAGAAGGGGGAGCGCAATAGGCCCTAAGGTCGAAGTGCAATACATTTATATACCCCAAGATCTATCTATCTAATTGTTTATAGAAACTTTTTAAATGTGAAAACGCTAATTCGCTGGTTATACTGGTGAACATTATTGGTTGAACATCGGTTGAACATTATTGTGTGACGAAATACTGTAAAAATTTCTTTTCAAAAATATTTCAATGAATATTACCAAATGTGAATCGCAGATATTTCCTATATTTTATCCTGTTTTTTTTCTGTTGAATACTTAATGAACAATTCATTTGCTGTTAATTCTTCGTTTACGATATTACCCTTCTGATTTTTGTTCGTCATAAACATCCCGTATACACCATGTATTAAATGAAATTGTAAGAATTGTTTGTGTGTGAAGCCGGATCTTAGTACATGTGAACATAAATATAGTACTCTAATAAAAGGCCAAGCAATTAAATAAATTTTATAAGATTAATAGTACAGTATATATCAAATCGCGAATGTCTATTACATCATAAAACATCATATCATATATACAAGGTGATCCACTTAAAATAGTACAGATTTTTGCAACAGGAAAAGCTTTTATGAAAAAAATTTACATTTTTCGAAATTTTACTATTGATTTTTGCGTTATTCATTCGGTTTTCGAAAAATGCTTCGTCTAGAAGTTGTTCATCGATACATATTATAAAAGGAAGTCGCCCTCAGCGTCTGTCTGTTTAACCGCTAACTCCTTCTAAACCACCATTTTCACCATCTTGTAGATAATTTTCCCGAAAGGATTTTATGTAAAGTGCATCCTAATTAAAATTTCCATCGGGTCGCTAGTGATAAATAAAGATAGATAGATAGATTGTAGAGGCTGCCCTGGGCTACACTTCGACCATAAGGTCCATTGTGATGCCTAAGGATGTGAGGATGTGAATGGAGTGGAAGGAATTTTTGTGTATAAACTAGGAATGTGATAGGATATGCGGTTGCAGACGACTATGATAGGAACTATACCGATATTCATCTGGAGTTCGTGAAGGAAACTGCATAAAACCTTCTCAAGCATAGCCGGTTACTTCGTTCTTGTCCATACGACTATTTTGAATGAATTGAATTGACAAACTGCCGCCGTTAGAAATTGAACCAGCAACCTTCCAGTACCGAGTAGAGCGCTTTTAACAACTGGACCACTTTAACAACTTACCTATATAAATTTTTAAACTTGTTTATTACTTTTTAAAAAACCAAAGTAGCCGAGTCTCAAGAATTTCACCTGATTAAAGTACCTCTATGTGAACAAACATTTGTATCATGATTTTATGCATTTCATATAACGTGGATCATCCTGTACATACTGTGAAAAGACAAGCAGAATGAATTATGTAATGTGAATCTCTAGATAATTCTCAACGTTCATCATCATGAATACAAAAGATGAGCAGAAGGGTATCGAGGTTATTCGGGGATAAGTTATACACATATAAATATATATATATATATATATATATATATATATATATATATATATATATATATATATATATATATATGTATGTATACTCAATGATTGTAGGACCACAAGAGAAGTCGACGGACGATAGTATCCATGGACCGTTGATAGAAACATTGTGTCGAGTCTTGGGAATCAGAAAGTCAACATTGTTATTACAGATAGAAAGTGTATAGAGTGACAAATACGGTATCGTTATCGGTATGGTCAAGGTGCCGCTAGTACTATGCAGTACAAAAGTAGCGGTCTTTTTTCAAAATTCGGTTTTTCGGAAAATATTTCGAATGAAAGTTGTTAGTATATTTATAATGAACAACTTATATCCGTACCATTTCTTCGCAAATCGGATCATTAAGACAAATTTTGAAAAAAGAGCGCTACTTTTGTGATACATAATACCTGCGGTACCTTGACCATACCGATAACGATACCGTATCTGTGACTCTGTACACTTTCGTTCAATAATAACAATCTTGACTTGTGATTCTCAAGACTCGACACAATGTTTCTACTAACGGTTCAATTTATCCAAAAAATGCTTTAAACAAATGTTGTTTGTCATCCTAAAACTCTAACAGCTTTTGCATTCTAAGCAGTTTTCGAAAAGGGAACAGTTTCGACACAAACTGATTGAAAAGTTTTAAGAACGTCACTTAAATATTTAAAGTACGCTAAGATATCTTGCGCTATTTGCTTCCAAATTGCACTAAAGCTATTCTGAGTTCCTAAAAGTTATCAGGAGGATTAATTCACCTTCTTATATATTTATCAAGTGTACTCCAGAGATGTTCCGTTGGATTATACTATGGACTAGGTGCTGGCTATCTCAAAATAAGACACAATTGTTTTATTTTAAAGCACATCCTTCATAATCGATCTTCTACTGTTTCTGAGAATGTCTAAGCGTTACGTATCGATCGTAGTGTTGCAATTAGTGCAGAGAATGTTAGAAGAAGACTTGTTGAAATGAACTTAGGATCCAGAACACCACAGAACGGCACCATAAAGGTTTGCGGCAACGTATCCAAACCCCATTTGTAGTACTGTATATACTGTCGTATAGATTTAGAATACAGTTATTTTGTACAATATCTGTGTAGTCATTAGAAATATACACAACATTCTTTATATATCACATGTTTACTAGTATTCTCCAACCATCAAATTCAAATGAAAAATGATCATTTCATTCCAATTTGTGTCGAATTCTTCGAATTATGAACTAATTAATTTAAATGTAATTGGATTCATCAATGTTTTACCTGTCACAAAAGTGAGGAGTTTTATGAAATGTAAGAAAATTAACAATTCAGATCTGTTTAATTTTATTGAACGGGAGTGTACGTACATAGGGCGTCAAAAGTCGAGTTATCATTTCAAAATTTAACAATTGATTTGTGCCTTATTTACTCGGCTTTCGGGTCAATGTTTCGAATAAAAGTTGTTAGTATACTCATTATGAACAAGTTTTATTCGAATCATTTTTTCGAAAACCGAATAAATAAGGCACGAATCAAATATAAAATTTTAAAATGATAACTCGACTATTAATGCCAAGTATAGAGAGCTTCACTTACGGCTCCTCGCCTTATGAATGTTTCGTCAAGAACTCTCACCCAGAGTGTACTTTACAATTCATACTCGACCAATAACAATAAATTTAAGATTGAATATTAAAACTGAATTGCTACAAAATATTAATAATTATAATGAATACAATCAAAATGATAACTTTATTATGAAATTTTGTAATGATCGGTATAGAGAGGTTGTGTAACTTCAGCAGCTTGCAATACCATATTTTATTATTAGCCAGTAGAAGATTTTATGTCTGAAATTAATTAGCAAAAATACAACATAAAACACAAGTTGACTCCCTACAATTGTTATTATATGCTATAAAGGATTCATTGTAATTCAGTGTCGTATCTAAAATAAATTTAAAAAAAAAAAATATATATATATATATATATATATATATATATATATATATTATTATTATTATTATATATTTGTGTCTGGTTCCGCAATTCCCAAACATAATATACAAAAATAATTTACAAAAAAAAACATGTATTTTAAACGAATAAAAAAAATTTTGACAAAATGGAAACCCGACTTCAAAAATCAAATATTCTAAAACCAAAAATTCACTAAAAAATAAAAAAATAATTGCATATGCTTGTGTCAAATTTAGTTTACTTAAGCAAAAAATTTTAAATATATATGTACAATTATTGTTATTTTTGGAGGCGGTGTCAGCATAGAGAAATTGAAAAAATATTGTCGTTTTTATTTCGAAAAAAATATTGTATTTATTTAAATTTTAATGTTTCACATAAAATTTATCCTTCACATAAAATTTGGACACCGCCTCCAAAAATAACAATAATTGTACACATATATTTAAAAATTTTTGCTTAGGTAAACTAAATTTGACACAAGAATATGCAATTATTTTTTTACTTTTTAGTGCATTTTTGGTTTTAGAATATTTGATTGTTGAAGTCGGGTTTCCATTTTGTCAAAATTTTTTTTATTTCTCGCTTTTTAGTGACTTTGAAGTTCTATAACTGATTTTATTTGTCTGATATGGGTAGACCTACTAATTTTTAGTACATTTTTTTTATCCGTTTTTTATTTTTTTTAAATTTTTAGTGCATTTTTTCATAACAGATTTTCAATTTTTTTTACATGCATTTTGTTTTTTTTTTTTTGTAAAAATACATGTTACTATATTATTTTATAAAAAAGAAATTTACTTTTTGTAAATTTGCCTCAGCCGAGGCGAGGTATTTGGGACAATATAACTCGCCTCGCCCCGGTTAGTAACGAGCATTAAAATTTTGAACCTTGCCTCGCCTCGCCTGGTGACTCGTAACCGATAACCGAAGCGAGGCGAGGTGACCTCGTAGTCTCGGTGAAACACTAGCGTATAAAACGGTGAAAATTTTAATTCCAATAAAGAATTGAATGCACAGATGATTTACTACAAATATATGTATGTACCTTCTATAAAAATTAATACTGAATCGTACAGATTACATGTTTTTCAAAAAGCCATTATCTCAAAGCCTAAAACGTGTACACCTTTTCACATAAAAATGTGTTATGTATTTCGATTTGACATTTTTGTTTAAGTTTATTGGCCTCAATTGATGTGCAGGATTAAACTTGTTACTGTAATATATATTTACGTGACATGAAGATTTATTGTAACTAAATATTTATCGATTATATAGCAACCAGTTAATATAATATAATTAAAATTCATGACACTCAATTGTAGTTAACTTTTTTTTATTGACATATATTCATTTTTTTTTTGTGTGCAACATTTTAGGGGTAAAATATTTTATCAGAAATAGTTTTATAAACTTTTACTTTCTATAGGACTAAACTAAATCACGATAAATATTATCTATAATTTATCAAAGTATTATTTTGCAAAATCCCCTTATTATTTACAATGTATGTGCCATGTTTCGACGTTTAAACCATTTTCAAAACTGTGAGGTTTTACAATGAGCATAAATTTTACATCTACTAGGTAGGATCGATAGATATTTGAAAAATTTTTTGCAAAATTTTGAAGTCGTTTCGAGACCAATAGCTCTATTTTCTTACAGGAAATTCGCTAAAAAAAGATGAAACATATCTTTAAAGTTTTTCGGTAGAAAATATGATCTTCTCATGGCAACTACTTTATTATCATAATACAAATTTTCGTACGAAAATGTAAATATAATAATTCATTTTCAAAAAGACGCCAATGTCTCATAAATATTAGTTGGTTTTTATGAAAGTATGCACATAAGCCAGGCAAACAGCACCAAACAGCTATAGCTTGGTGCTGGAGCATTCTTCATAATATTATCTGTATAAAATAATAAGCTATCATATTGAACAAACCCCCACTTACCTCACAAAATATCGACTATATGTATATATTAACAAAGTCACTTACAAAAGTTGATTCCTATGGGATTTTCCAGTAGTAAAATAATGGTTTGGTTGTAAATAATATTTTGGATGGAGAGCATTTACATACAGTTTTCCAGTTGATTTCAACATTAATGTTTATGTATACACTACATATCAAGTACCGAAAGTATAAAAATATTATTATATACTAGCCCCGCCTGCTTACCTGCTCATTTCCCTAACGCTGAGCGTAACTTAAGCTAAAAAAAAGCATATTTTCTCTAATCAATCTCAATTGGGAACTCATTTCCTGTGACCCCTCAGAATAACGTCCCCTTGGCGTAGCCAGAATAACTCATGATCGATTCATCTGAAATTAAAAAACCAAATTATTTCCGTCAGTAGATTAATAATATAACTCGTTCTTGGACGAAGGAAAAAAAATGAATGTTTGAATTTTTGGCAGTTTTGTACAAAAAGGTACTATTTTTGGTATAATTTGCACCACGTATTGCCTTGGTACAAAAATCCTTCGTTCAAACACTAGTCAATGTTATTTTGAAGAAGTGTGCAAAAAAATGAAAAACTCTCACAATTTTTATTATTCATGTAGTAACAGATACAACATTTTATTTAAATTTTATACCTAAGAGTAAGATATAACACTTAACATGTATTAATATTACATATATATTTAAAATTCTCACTCTGTCACTGACACCGTATATACAAATAAAAAATATAAATTCAGTTTATACTTCTATTTCTTTTTTACACACTTAAAAAATATACTACTTATCTTTGTTTATAAATAAATAAAATTGTACATTATACAGAGAATTACAAAAGTGAGGAGTTTTATGAAATGTAAGATAATTAACATTTCAGGTCTGTTCATTTTTTTTGAGTGTACATGCCTGTGTGTGTATCTCTTATGTATGTTACATAAGCCCACAATATCATCTGGGGTATCATGGAGCAAGTTCAAGCCCAAATCAGAAACTGGAGAGTCTCAGATGAACCCTCACTGTCAGACCACAGGATAATTTTGCTCACGCTGAGGGCACTCACCACAAAGAAAACGTTCAAAAGAAACATCAGGAACACCGACTGGGGTACTGAGGGTTCAATCCCTAGACCCAATACAGATCCTGTACTTCCTGAAAGAATCAGGACTGGGCAAGGTGTTCTAGGGGAGCATAATAGATCTAATAGGCCCCCCGTTATTATTCATGCATTCATGTTGCCTACAGGAATGAAAAATGGACTTAATCCCTACACCCTATATAATAATATTTTTCGGTAAACTGTATTAAAACCAGCGAGTACCATCAAGTTAATGGTAAGAGTATACAAAGCTATTTGTTGCTTACATTTTAGTTTAGAATGTAGCACACGATACCAAACATTCAATTCGAACTTAGTACTACGGGTCACAAAAGTAGTATACAAAAGTATATTATTTTAGTTAATTTGTATCTTATTAATTCAAATGGATATTCATATTCAGTTGTTCGTATATTTACAATGAATCACGCGTATCTGAAGTATTTTGTCGAAAATCGAATAAATAAATTATTAGATTTTAAAAAATGGCCGCTAATTTTGTGGTCACGTGTACCTATACACAAGTATGCTACACTTTGTTATTGAAATTATTATAATATAATAAATATATATAATAAATATATATATGTATGTATATAAACTATTAAATCTATCATTTATGGTCTTATAAAAGCGGAAGTAATCAGTTTTAGTCGAATACCAGTGCACATATAAAATATAAAGAATCGACGCGTCTTGTTGGTACTTTTTGTCATTTGAAATCATTTCAAATAGCATTGAGAAAATCTAGATTGTGTTTCAATAAATAGAGAAGGCAGAAATTGAAATATAAATACCAATTTTTACTATGTATTTATATTGAAATTATGTCAGATATTATTATGGTTATTTGTTTTCAAAATTTAGGCTTTTCATTTAGGTTTATTTAATTTAGGTCAATCTGCCATCTATCGGTCAATGTATTAAAACACAAACTACACCCATTCTATACTTTCTCAAGGCCTTTTATAATGACTTCAAAAAAAATGACTGAGTGGCTCTAATTGTTTATATATGTATACAATAGTGCTTTCATACTATGTCTTATGAAACCTGAATGGAATTTGACGCCTAAAAAACGCGGTATGACGGGCCTAAAAAAATGATATTTAAGAAAACAACTAAGATTTCGGGTAAATTTTATTTCTGTCGGCAGTAGCTTAATTACCCGAAATCTGTGGGTTTTTTCTTAAATATCTTTTTTTTTGGCCCGGTATGACGGGCCTAAATTAAATTTTTATTTTACTTACGACAAAAAGCAATAAACATTATTGTGGACTTTTATGAATGTACTATATAAGATTTTGAAGAATGTTATAAATGGACTATACATCAGTGCTTGTACATCCTTAAAGAAATATTAGTAATAAGAAAAAAAATAAAAATTGTTTATCCTAGAAACATCTAGTAAGGATTTATTCTGAAAAATATTTATTTTATGATATATCTCAGTATCAGAAATATTTATTTATCTTAAGATAGTCCAGCCGTACTTTAAGGATGGTCATATCAGCAATTAATAAATAAAACATTCTAAAATAAACATTTTTATACCCAGTATAGGTATATAATAAATATACTAGGGTATATTAAGTTTAGTCCCGAGTTAGATAGATAAATAATCACCTCGGCCATAAGATCAATTGTGATGCCTAAGAATGTGAGGATATAGTTTATGCAGCTTCTTTAACAGAAGTATATATATTTAACTGAAATATATTTAACAGAAGTATATCATTATTTCTTTTAAAAGTTTCATTCATTTGGATTAAACAAATGTTTATTTTGGTCCAAAATTTTAGCATCTTGGTCCAAAGAAATCTTCATTTCAGTTATGATTTCTTTTTTCTATTATAAATTTCGAAATTCTTGAGTCAAGAGTCAGTTTATCTTTAGTTAAGATAATTTTCTCATGTCAAAACTATAGATGTCAAGATACTTATTTTCTTATACCAAATATATGTTATCTTCCCTATAAATGAGAGTTAGAAATTCTTGGTTTAAAAATTTTTTCTTTCTGCAAGGAATTACTTACTAAAAACTTTCAAAAATTCAAAAATGGAAGAACTTTTAGGATGCTTACAAGGCGTAGACTGACTTATACATGACCGATACATCAAAATAATATACTAAAGTAGGTCTTTTCAAATCCTACAGAATGACCCACAGTCTTTCAAAGTTGGTTGAAAATAATGAATGAATAGCGAAGCCATTTTGATCGAAATAGTAATTATAATTCTCATCCAATTAAATCCGTGCATCAATGCGACACTATGCAAAAGAAATCGCACAAAAAGGGGTATAATATCTTATAAAAATAGAGTATATCTCGAAAACTATGTAAATCAAATCGTGAAACCAACTGCATTTTTGTGTTTTTTGGATCCAATTAACTTTATATACTAATTTTTATTATATTAGATGAGTAGAAACTTTTTGTGTTTTTTCCGATATTTTCTAAAAAAATTAAAAAAATTTCATAAAATCGGGAAAAAAGCATACTGAATGTATCCCATTATATAAGGAAAATTGGACCCAAAAAACCACGAATATCGCATTCGTTTGACGATTTGGTGAACAATTTACGAAATATCGCGAAATATCTCGGAAACTATCATATAAATCGTCCATAGCACTGTAAACGTAAAGTTATTAGCGATTGAAATCTTACAGTATTTCGTCACATACGAATGTTTGACCTACCAACATCGTAACGAGTAAATAGACCTTTTCACGTCAAAAAGTGTATTTCATAAAATATACACTCCCGTTCAAAAAAAATGAACAGACCTAAAATGTTAATTATCTTATATTTCATTATATTTATAAATATAATGTATATTTTTATTTATTTATTAACAAATATAAGTAGTATATTTTTTAAGTGTATAAAAAAAATAAAATAAAATGTTGTGTCTGCTACTACAAGAATAATCAAAATTGTGAGAGACTGATTCGGTTCAGGTCTGTTCATTTTTTTTTGAACGGCAGTGTACTACATTAAAGTATGTTATCCCACTTTTGTCATAAAAGTATATTCTTCTTTAAAAAGGAATAACAAATGATGAAAATTTCCGATTTATGTCAGTAAATCACAACAATTCTTACGTAGAAGAATGTTTAAGTAAATTGTATGACAATATGTGCGAAAATATACTTTAAAACAACTCATATTTTATTTGAAATGCAGTTGGGTGTGAAAATTCCTCATTAGGATATCGTACCAACAAAATGCGTTCCACGATCATTTGAAATAATTTTTTGGTATGTGTTACGAAAAATTGAATTAGTCATTATTAATGTTCGTTAACCGTCCAAATAGACGAACGGTCTAAGGCTTTATGTCTACTTGAAACTGAGAGGTTATGGGTTCGAATCCCGACATGGACAGTTTTTCAATTATTAAGAAGAAAAAAAACGGCGGTTAATTGACTATACTATTGGCGTATGGACAAGAACGAAGTAACCGGCTATGCTTGTGAAGGTTTTCTACAGTTTCCTCCACGAGCTCCAGATGAATATCGGCCTAGTTCCTATCATAGTCGGCTGTAGCCGCATATCCTACCAATTCCTAGTCTACACACAAAATTCCTTCCACTCCACTCACATCCTCTCATCCGTAGGCATCACAATGGACCTTATGGTCGAAGTGTGGCCTCCAGGGCAGCCGCTAAAATCTATCTATATTCGTTAAGCAGGAGCTGCGTCAAATTAGCGAATTTTCTCAGAAAAAATACATCTCTACTGAAAATAGATCTTATTAATTTTCATGGCGATTTTCGTGACCGCTAGAGTACTGCTAGAGTACTGCTTTTGGTAACCATGATGATGCATTTATAATATTCATTATTATGGGTATTGTTTTTAAAATTCAAATATGTCTGTAAATATTAGAGTTACAGAAAATAAAACATAAATGAATTGTAATGAAACATAATTGATAATGAATTGTAGTAAAACTGATTTACTACAACTTTACTCTTAACAAATTTTTCCAATTTATTAATATTAAGAGAGGAATTCGAGTTTTTATGTGTAGATGTTCAACACATAAAAACTCGAATGATTCATAATTGCAAAAGCATGCATGTATATAGCACCTTTTTACACTGTTTTATATTGTTTTACATTTCAACAATGATAATGCACTCAGTATATACCGGGTAATTAAGCAATGAGCTAAAATATTCAAATAATAATATAACCATAGCATAATAACATTAACAGTAATACCATCTATACTACAAGAATGTAATACAAATTGCATATACTAAAACTTGTAACACCATATTCATGAGTATTAAAGTACTTTCATCATAATATATTATGCATTATAAAACCCTAACAGCCATAATGTAGTTCTGGCTTAACCGATTCCAGTTTTTCTTATTAAATTTCCTTTCTGAGCATTAGTACACATCCGTATAATTTATATCAGTAAAGTTTGTTATTTCGAAAGAATTTGTTTGGTTTACATAAGTTTTGACTCCAAATAGACAATTGTTCAACATAAATGACATATTGGATTTGCTAAATCTATTGCCTATGTATGTTCAAACAACCATGTATCAAATCACTATAATTAGACAAAAAAAGAAATTTTTGGTTTTGTCCCATTTTTGGAGATATTGCGATGGGAAAATTTAAGTTTTCCGATTTTTCGTATAGGTTTCAAGGTATTCCGCGCCGAATTCAAAAACCGCATCCTTCTAGCATGCTTAGAAGTGGGTTAAATTTAAACACTAAACTTATAATAACATTATTATCAATAGGAAATAATAAGATCCAATAAGATAGATGTATTTAAGTATATGGACTTTCAATGTTAAATTTATCAAAACAAAAATGTAAAAATTTCTATTTCATATTATGAAGGATTTTTACTTAGCCGGATTTTGCAAGAAAATATTCGACTTGTCTTGACGTTAAGAATCATTCTAACTAATTTTGTAAAATCAAACATTGCTATGTTCGAGATACACAGGTCCAATTTATTTTTTCGAGTTATAGAGAGAAAATATGTACCGAAATGGCTTGTAGGGACTCACTGATTATTTCGACCTATAGAGGATTGAGATTTCGAGTAAAGGTGATTTTGGGGCTTGAAGAAAAGGAAACAAAACATTTTTTTCTAGTTTTGGAGGCTTTTGACTTATCTCAGTTCAATTTTAAGAGGTTCTACTGTATATGAAATTGATAAACCTGGTCTGATCTTGATAGATTTCACGGACTCTGGTTCTAATGGATTTAATGTTAGTCTTACAAGCTATAATTTTAACGGAAGATGCTGGTTCTGTTCTACCATGATCAAATGTAGTTTTGATTGGTTTTAGATACATTTTTCGATTGTAGTTTTTCACTACTGTATCATTTTATTAAACTTTTGTCTCTTAATACTAGTGTTGACTTTATTTAATATTATTTTAATAAATTATTTAAAAAGAAGTACCACTTCTTACGTGCGTACATAAGCCACTGTAGTGATCACAGCCACAGTTTTAATTCGATCGGAATACAATTTATTCTGTACTTTACATTTATTCTGAGGAAATTTCGCCTATTTGACACAGCTCCTGTATAACGAAGATAAAAGATCTTAACTGTCATCTTGACCCGTTCAGATCAGTTTTTGTATTGTAAATACGTATTTCGACTAAAAAGTAGTCATCATCAGTATAAATAAGCTAGTCGTTATTTAATCTTTGACAATAGGGAATATGCATGAAAATTTTTTTTCACATTTATTTTCAGAATATGAAAATACTGTTAATACTGTAATAATATTTAAAAACGAAATTAAAATCCGACAAATATCAAGGAAGCTATAAACTTTTAAAGATTATTATCTGTCTCTTTCTTGCAAAACGGAGTTTTACGTGTATTTTAAATGGTGAAAGTGTATTATGACGTCACAATGCATGTCAACAGGGCTATCACCCTCTTTATCTAATCGGGAATTTTAATCATTCGTATCTCGCTTATTTTTAAAGTTATTTAAAAAGTAATTTTACCTTGATATTTGTCAAGTAAATATGCTTCAATTCAAGTGAAAAAAATTTGCATGCATATTCCCTATTAGAAATAGATAGAAAATAAAGATCAATAGACAAAAATAAAAATAAAAATTAAACAAAATAAATTAAAATATAATAAATTTTATTGAAATTACTCTTGTTAAAATTACTTTCATTTGATTTACTTCTTGTTAACATCACTCTTATTAAAAGTACTCTTATATTGTCTCAGGATATGTTATTCGTTGCTAATTTCGTGACAGTTTTTATTTTTGTCTATTGATCTCTATTTTCGATCTATTTCTAATTGTCAAAGAGTAAATTACGACTAGAAAATTTACACTGATGATGATTACTTTCTAGTCGAAATACGTATTTACAATACAAAAACTGATCTAGGTATTGAGGCGAATTGGAAATTTTATTTCAAAAACCTAAAGTTCTCATTCATTATCATTTAATAATCTAATACATATATTTTATAAACAGAGGCATAAAATGAATTTTTATAATTAAAAATATGTGCCTTTAAACTACTCATCATAATGTCATCAAATTTTATAGGACACTAACTTTTTAAACATTTTGTATTAAACATATTTTCAACACTCAACGAAAAAAGGAGAATAACTTTATAATTTGTGATAAAAAAAAAAAAAGTTCTTCTTAAACTGCTAAGAAAAATAAACTTAAGATTTGTAATAATTTCGTGAAATTTGCCTAAAGCATTTTTTTTTTCTTTTAAAAATAAAAACCTCTTGAGTAATCATCACCAACGTCATCATCTGTGCGATATTATAGAGTTTATAAATATTCTCCTCGTTTCTAATAAGAATAATATCACTGTACTAATTTTTCTTCATCTTTTGGTGATGAACAATTTTCATTTTTTATTATTATATGTTATAATAAACTATTTTAATTGAGTCTACATGTAAACAGGAGATCAACGAGTGGTCAAATGCTAAACACCGTGATCACTGGGAAAAAGTACCGCGGCAAGAGCTCAGGAAGGTACTGCTTCAGAGTGCAACAAAGAGGCCATCTCTCGATGCACTGAGGCTGAACAAGATTCAACTGCGGAGGGTTACCGGATTCATTACCAGGCATTATCCCATGCGGAGGCATCTGTACACAACGGGACTCCATAACGGGTCCATTGTGTGCAGATTGTGTGGCGAGGAAGAAGAAACATCCAGCCACATTACCTTTGACTACGAACCTCTAGGCTACAGCAGATACAGAATATTCGGTGCATCTCACCCCGAATATATGAACCTTCGAGAGGAGCTGATAAGCAAGCTTCAGGCTATTGCCAACATATGGGAGATGCGAATCTCGTCGGCTGAGGTAGAAGGGGGAGCACAATGGGCTATAAGGTCGAAGTTCATTAGTTTTTACCCCGATATTAATCATTCAATCAATTATAATTGAGAAAACATATTATTAACCTTTAGTTCAGTAAAATTAAACATGAAAAGGCGGTCGTGCTTGCAAAAGGTCCGGTCGTTCTGAATTTTTATATATTGTTCGGACCTAAACCAATATTAAAAAACCAGATTTGCAATTTCCAAAGTGCTGTGCGAGCGGCGGTGTATCCAAAAAACCATGAAATTTTCGGACTTTTGTTCAGTTTTTGCTCAATATCTCAGTGAACGAAGGATCTGGCCGGTATAGTCATTCTATACACTTTTGAAGTAGACTAAATTTTCAATAATTTAAGATCAAAACAAGCTCTATAAAGCTATTGGTTCCCAAGATACAGTTCTTAGAAAATAGGAAATTTTTCCAAAAAGTGAAATTTTTTCGAAATGGTAACTTATCTCGTAAAATATCTTCTAAAATACGCATCCCACGTCAAATATTATATGTAATAAACTTGTAGTAAATTTAATTATCTTTCATTTGAGATCAGACTGGTACCTGTATGCCCAGCATTTCTCTCAAAAACGGCAGATAACCAAAAACAGTCATAAGTTAACCAGCGCAGATAACCATTGCAGCGCACATATTTACCAGATGTTTGTATCCATATTTTCGGTAAAAGTAGGTACCAATTCAGAACGACCTGACCTTTTGCAAGCACGGATGTAGATCTTAACTGGACTACTTATCAAAACTTGAGATTTTTCTTTCGAAAGACTTCAAACATCCAAAAATTATATTTAATAAAATTCTCGTTCACACAGGAACTAGGTTAACTTAGCGTTATTTTCTCCAAATAAATGCAGGATAAATTTCAATCCGATCGGATTAAAACTGTACCACTACAGTGGCTATACTCTCTTGTGGTCACAATTTTAATCCGATAAAAAAATTTCATATCCGATATTCTTTTGGTATTTGAAATGCCGTGAATGGGTAGAATTGGTCAAGGGGAAAGTAGGACTAAGACTAGGAAACGCAAAATATAGAATATCTTTCTGATTAGTAGAATAATCGAAAAATGTATTCGTAATAGTAGTAGCAGAGCAGCCGAGGGTAGGTGGAAGTCTGGCAAGTAGGCCTTCCTTGGCCTTTTTTTATAGATCCATAAAGGACAAGGAAATTGTATGTAGACTAGGAATTGGTAGGTTGCGACTGCGGTCGATCTGGATCTGGAGTTTGTGGAAGGAAATTGCAAAAAACCTACACAAGCATATCCGTTTACTTTCGCTCTTGTCCATACGCCGAAAGTTTAGTCAATTACTCGCCCCATTAACTTTTTTTTTAATTAATTTGGCAAACTGCCGCCAATCGGAATCGAACCAGCAACCTCACAGTTCCGAGTAGAGTGCCTTAAGCAACTGGACCACCCGGACTGTTAAATATATTCGTAGTAATGTTGTAGAAAATTGGCTAGAATTCATTGATCATTTTTGCTAAAACTCTAATATATACAGAGGTATTTAAGATTTTAATTTTCAATCGTAAATATTTCTGTAACAATAACCGATATTCGAATTAAATTATCATGAATTGCAAAATACTCCTTATTGACCGTACGACCTTGTGGTAAGAACTCCTGATGCACCACGGTAATCGAAGAAAACAGTGAGCAAAACCTTGACATCGATCAAATGTGCTTGGCGTGCTTTTTTCGGTCTTTTTGAAAGAGCTTGTACCACTTATAGACATTTCTTTTACCCAGAGTAGACTCACCGTATGCCACTGTCAACATTTCGAGTGTTTTGGAGCACTTAATTCCATTGTTTACACAAAATTTGCTGCAAATTGTCAGTGGTCGCACGCGGAGTGGCTGACCGAACAGCCCGAAAATTTTTATACAAACCGATACACGCACTGATTGATCACGTCTGAAGCTAAACATACAAAAAGTGACTGTATGAAGGTACTAAATGCCTCTAGTTGATAGAGTATGGAAATTTTTAATTGCATAGCGGTAAATTTTTATTGGGTTTTAATGGTCCACACGCGGCTACTGTAGGGTTAAAAGTATGCAAACACTTGTGTAAGTCGTCAACAGCAATTTTCATTATTGTTTGTTTTTTTATGATACTTTTTCACAATATTATATAATCATGGAAAAAGTAAGTTTTTTTTTTTAATATTAATTTTCCATAAACAAGTGTTACATTTTCTCGTAATATATACTTCATGTAATATTATATATTTCATTTCTTTTATACCGTTCATAAATTTTCTATTGTAATACAATTGATCCAAAAAAATTCGTTACGCAAGAGCTGCGTCAACTTAGCGAATTTCCTTGGAATACATAAATCACTCTCTCATAATTTTAGTGTGATCAAAATGAAATATAATATCTGATATGACTTTAGTATTTGCAAAAATTAAATTTATTAATAGCCAAAATAGAACGATGTATAACGATTATAGTTTAAAGTTACTATGGAAAGGACAATCAAAATTTTTTACAATAAAATATATTTCATGTATTCATGTCAAACAAACACAAAATATTAAATATATCTCTTAATATTAGAATAATCGAAAAATGTATAAGGAGTAAAGTTGTAGAAAATCAAGTTTGCTTTTCAATTCATTACTCGATCATTTTTCTGAAACTCTAATGTGAACAGAGATATTTAGAATTTTAACTTCCAATCTTTAATTGTAAATATTTCTGTAAATATTAGTGTAACAGAAAAATGATAAGAAACAAAATTACAGTAAAACTTAGTATCTACAACTTAACTCCTGATAAATTTTACGATTTTTCAAATATTAAGGGCGATAGTCAAATTTTGTGTTTCCCCCTCCCTCTAAACCCCCTTTCCCCTCGTCCGATTTTACCCATTAACGAACTTGACCTTTAGAATACCAAAATCGCCTCAAATACCAAATTTCATTCCAATCGAAATAAAACTGTGACCGCTAGAGAGTCCACAGACATTTTAAAGAAGTACATATTATGTTGTATATACATATATATATATATATATATATATATATATATATATATATAGATATATATATATATATATACAAATTTTAGGTAGGATCGATGAACAATTGAAGAAATTTTTACGAAATTCCAACATTGGTGCAAAAACAATAGCTGCATTTCCTTTGGAGGAAATTCGCTAAAAATGTATAACAAAGCCATTTAAAATAAACATCATACAGAAAATTTTTTCCCATAGACAGAGTAAAAAAATTATAATGTATAAGCTGACCTAAGCTATCTTGTTGGTAGAATCGATGGAATTTTTTTAAACAATTTTTGGAGTGACTTTCTTTAAAATCATTTCAAACGTCTTTCTTCATCATTAATTAAATGACGATAGAGAGTGTAGTATTCTCCTTCCGGTTTTTGTTGCAATAAACTTGGATGCACTCACATTGTTCTCCTTGCTTCACGTTTTCTTCTTGTGTTGATAATAATATCTTCTTCATCAAGGATAAGAGATATAATATCTAATTCTTCAATCGAAAAGTTTGATGACATCTTTCGGCCGCAAATATTACAATCAATTACATACTTTTATAACGTTTTATAATTTTATTATTTATTACGAGCCAAATACATCGGACTTCGATTATTGACGGTTCAAGACTGAATCGTTAACTGACTGAACTGAGATTGTTAATATTATCAGACCGAGATCGGACCGAGAACGAACCGTGATCGGCACTATAGTGTGGATCAACCCTAACCCTTACGGTAGCTATGCCACTGACTATAGGCAACAATATTTTTGTTGCCATTGATTGATTGATTAATATCGGGTTAAAAAATACACACAATCTGCAGTCCCATTGTGTGCAGATGCTTCTGCAGGTTTGTTGCCCATAGTACATTGGCATATGTAATATTTAATTTTCAAAAAATGTTATTATTTATAAATATCCCTAAATTCAGAGAAATCTGTTTCTGTGAAAATTAGTGTAAATACAAAATATGTCCATGAGTAATTGGATTTTAATCATATGTACTATGGACCACAAAAGTTGATGTCACTTTTTTTTTAAAGTTAATTTGTGTCTTGTTCATTGGATTTCGAAAATAAATTTTGAATAAAACTTGTTACTATTTTGCAAATGAAGCATATTTTTTCGAAAAACGAATCAATAATGCACAAATCAATTATAAAATTTTCAAAACTGACATCAACATTTGCGGTTCATAGTACAATGTCTAAATAGGAAAATTATAATATACAAAGATCAAAAGGAAAATGAAAACCATACTTGAATTCATTGAATAATATGTGCATGACTAAAATAAGATAAGTATCGGTATTCAATAAATTAATACCAATGTATTAAACCCACACTTGAAATAAAACGTATCGACGTACGTATCGAACCGACCGCATAATAACCAGACCAAACACATAGTGCCTTAATCCTATTGAATAAATTTAATCAAATTTCGTAGTACATTATTCGATGTCAAATTAATATGATTTTAGGCATAGTCTCAACACCATAATGCATATACGGAGTGTCTCATTTTAAGCAATGCACTTGAAGATTTCTTCAAGGAAGCATATTTGGAAAAAATTATCCGAATCACGGACGAATATAAGAAAGGAGGCAACGGCTATTATAAGACATATCTTATCGCATAATTTGGATATGAATAAACTGATTGGGCAAGGCTTCGATGACGCGGTAGAGCGACCGGTTAGGAGGCGTGAGAATAATAATCTCAGAGCAGCATCCGAAAGCGTAATTCGTACACTGTGTGGCTCACACTCTTAACTTAGTTCTTGTGCATTCGGGTGAGATTTTTTCGCCCGAACTCCACTTTGGGATAGCCTTTTGAAGAGAAATGCTTCCAATAGTAAACACAACACTTGAGGTACATTAAGATGCTGATAATAATAATAATAATAATAATAATAATTCTTTATTTGTATGACTGCTGCTGCAGTATAAATAGTGTCAGGTTTCAAAACAAAAGCAATACAATTAAAACTTTCATAAGTAAATACAGGTTAAAATTTTTAAAATCAACAATAACAACAACAATAATATTCATAAAAATGATAACAAGTATGATAATAACAATAATAACAATAAATGTAATATAACAATAATAACAACAATAACAACAATGATAACAATAACAATAAGTCATGTCAACAAAAAATCCTTAAAATTATAATAACAATTTTCCAGAAGAATTTCCTTACATGCAGACTTGAACCTTTTATGATCTTTTATACCCCTAATTCTTTCAGGCAATCTATTATAGAATTTATGTCCCCAGTAAAGTGGATTTTGTTCATAAAGAGCTAAGTTGTGAATTGGCGTTCTGATGTCATTACAGTGGCGAGTATTGTAATCGTGATTAGCACTGTTCAATTCGATAATAGGGATGTCGCCATTCAAGCATACCAACTGCAGATCGCCATGGAAAATAGCCATTTTATCATGCCGTTAGATATACTGAGAAAAGTTTGTGGCTATCGAAAGATTAGCAGAAAAGCTTCCTGTAGTACGCAAAACACGTGAGCCATTTCAAGATGCTGATAACAGAGATGTCGCCATTCAGGCATACCAACTGCAGACTGCCATGGAAAATAGCCAGTTAATCGTGTCGTTTGTGATACTGAGAAAACTTTTTTCATATACAGCAAACCTAAACAAAGTAATACAGAAGGTTAATGTCGATTTGACCAACATTTGTAGTTATTCAAAAACAATAAAAATGACTTTGCCAAATATTGATTGATTTTATTGGCGTTCATAGCTCTGCTATTTTATGGCGTGGAGTCTCACGGGCAAAAACTAGTTAACCTTTGTGCATTGTTCGACCCTCCTTCCCTTGTGAAAGCTACGCCCGTGAATTTAACCATGGCTTCGAGGTTATTTGAAGCTCAATTTACGTTTTTCAAATAGGAACCCAAATTTGTTTTTGACAGAATCGAATAGCTCAGGAAAAAATAATATTAAAACGAGGTAATAAAGTCTATTTAAGTTAATAAATTACCATTTTAAAAAAAATTTCAAGATAAATTTGCACTTTTTGATAAAAATGGTCAAAACATTTTCTTAAAGAAATGATGCATTATTTAAAATGAGACACCCAATATATACATATAGACATATATATATACATATATATATATATATATATATATATATATATATATATATATATATATATATATATATATATATGTATATATATGTATATATATATATATATATATGTATATAAATATATATATACATATATATATATTATTTGATCATAATCAACTTTACCCACCTAAATCTATCCCACAAATAATTTATTTTAAATTGAAATTGTTTTTCAAAATATTTATTCGATTGAAGGTTCAGTAAATAAATTATTCAATTTTGGTGTAAATTAAATGGACGTTGGATCCCTTGGTCGAAAAAATTATTTAATACACAAGACGAAAGCTAATTTTTCTTAACTATTTGATGAAATTGAAAATTACCTATCTTTAATACAATTTATTTCGAATTTTTTAAAAGTTATAAAGTAATAATAATCTTAACGATGGTTTATACTTTATACCCTTTTTTATTTGTCCTAAATATTTTAAAGTAGTTATTGTAAAATATCCGTAAATTAGAAGTTGATTTGACTTTATTTGACAGATCTGACAATAAACTATGTTTTGTTATGACGTACACATGTATATGTGTATTTTTTTACTGTGCGCTGTCGCCAGTTTTCAAAATATGGTGGCAAAAACAAACCTAACAAAAAGGTTTTAATTTTATTAAATAATTAATTCAAATGTCCGTCAACACCATTTTTTTAATGCAAATATATAAACTGCATATTTCAAAAAATATTTATAAACATTATTTATTATGGTGTCTACTTTAATAATATAGTAATTATAATTTTAAGTACAAAAAAATTATGTTCTCCATAAGACGCTGTGTTAAAAGTTAGATTTTTAATCGATAATTACTCTTTGAAATAATTGTTAACAGTTTTTCAATTTTTGAGGGAGGATAACTACATAATTGCGTAATTCAATTGACTAAAAAAAAATTTTTATCTACTATCGAGCATCATGCATGAACGTCCTTAAAAAATATATTTGAAATATGCTTTTGTTTGAATGATTGTATGATAGTCATCGATATTATTTAATTATTTGCTATGCAGGTATGCTTTACGATAAGCAGTACACAACTTAGACCAGGGATGACGTCAAGCATATAACGACATGTCTAATTGTCTTTTTCATCACGATTTCAAATTCTTTGATCTTTAATCAGTTGAGTAACCATAATAAGTTATTAATTATATAAATTTTTAATTATTAGACTATATACATGACATTCATAAATGAATTAAATTTTAAAATAAAACAAGTGAAAATAACAACTAAACTATGATACAATTGCTTAAATATCCTATACATACAGAGTTAATTATCAACGCGTGAACTGTTTATTTTACTATTTACACTGGCACAAATGTATAAAATTCGTTACGCAGGAGCTGCTTCAACTTAGCGAATTTCCTTAAAATACATTAATCACTTTCTAGCGGTCACAATTTTAGTCTGATCAAAATCAAATGTCGTTTATGACTTTAGTATTTGCATGGCCAATTTTATTAATAAATGGCATACGTCAAGGGGAAATGGGGGCATAAGGAAAGAAGAAAACACAAAATATAAAATATCTCTCTTAATATTAGAACAATCGAAAAATGCGTAATAAATAAAGTTGTAGAAAATCATGTTTGCTACAATTCATGACCTTATCATTTTTGCTCAAACTTTAATGTGTACAGAGATATTGAGGAATTTAATTTTCAATCTTAAACCGTCAATATTTCTGTAAATATTAGGGTAACAGAAAAAATGATAACAAAATTACAGTAAAACTTAGTACCTACAACTTTACTTCTTATAAATTTTGCGAATATTAAGGGAGATATGTCAAATTTAGTGTTTCCCCCTCCCTCTAAACCCCCCTTTTCCCCTTGTTCGATTTTACCCATTAACAAACTTGACCTTTTGAATAGCAAAAGCGCCTGAAATACCAAATTTCATTCCAATCAGATCAAAATTGTGACCGCTAGAGTGATTACAGACATATATATATATATATATATATATATATATATATATATATATATATATATATATATATATATATATATATATATATACATATATATATACATATATATATATACATATATATATATACATATATATATATATATATACTGTTTTAGTGAACAACCTCACTAAAACAGTAAAAATAATTCTCTTTTTATTTTAATTGATACACGATACAGAATACACTGTTGTTAATTAGAATTTAATATAAAACCAAACGAAACACCCTTTATAAGATGCATGCAAATTCAATTTTCCAGGTAACCTAATAAATTAACTCTTCCGGGAAACTACTATTTATTAATATTTAATTAAATTTGCATTTCAGAAAAAATTTACACAAAATAAAAGCACAAAGGAAATGCAGAAGTCTGATAAAAAGCGTTTGTTATATTTCCCCGAATAAAAATATCCAATTAAAATTAATATTTTAAAAGCATTGTATAAAGCTTTTATACAATGGTTATTCAATTTTGGTTGCATAACCGTAACCAAAGGTTTAACAAAGAGGAGCAGCTAATTCTGTGTCAATTCCTAGATCAATTATTTGTGTTTTATAAATACGTATTTCGACTACAAAGTAATCAGTATCAGTATAGTGCCGGATATTGATAACTTTTATATGATCGTATGATGTACACTCCCGTTCAATAAAATTGAACAGATCTGAACAAAATCATTCTCTCACAATTTTTATTATTCTTGTAGTAAATGTTTTTTACTATACTTGCATTTCTTTTGTCACACTTAAAATATATACTACTTATCTTTGTTTATAAATGAATAATTGTGCAGAGAGTTACAAAAGTGAGGAGTTTTATGAAATGTAAGAAAATTAACATTACAGGTCTGTTCAATTTTATTGAACGGGAGTGTAAATATGGCCATAAAAGTTACTAATAACTTTCATTCGAAACATTGTCCCAAAAACCTAATAAAAATGGGACAAATGAACTAAAAAATTTCGAAAATAAGCCCTAATTTGGTGTCCTATTGTACGGACTAACGGTCTCAGTGTGATGGCCAATCAGCTTCGTCAATTGTGCTTAAACAATCGACGTTGGTCACTTGATCATATTTGGGCCAATTTGGGCACGATAGTGGTCTATAGGCCCATTATATTCTAAATTCATGATATGATTTCAAAATCTTTTGTATATTGATGCTTTGGTATATGCATCTAATTCTGGAAGATTGAGCTTACGACCAAAATGGCCAAGTTTTTTTCTAACAGTTTCTGAACTAGTTACAGCACTACGACCCATACGGAGCTTTTGGGCAGTTTCAGTAGCAGTAGAAGAACGATTCTGAAGAGTGTGCGTTCAAATAAAACGATCGTTATTCAGATTTTGAGATCCAACAGGGGGTTATGAGGGTCTTGAATGTTAAAGTTCGACTTGTAATGCATTGCTCTTATGGAGAAACCCATATTTTCACACATATTTTGACATATTTTGATAATTTTCACTTGGAATAAAATAAGACAATTAAAAAAAACTACGCAATAGAAAATAGAAATATTAATAAAGAGATTGATCCAATTAAATTCCGGTATGACGGACCTAAAAAAAATATATTTAAGAAAACAACAGAGATTTCGGATAAATTTTATTTCTGCCAACGGTAGCTTAATTACCCGAAATCTCAGGTTTTTTTCTTAAATATCTGTTTTGTTAGGCCCGGTATGACGGGCCTAAATTAAATTTTAATTTTAATTTACGACAAAAAATAATAAATATTATTGTTGACTTTTATGAATGTACTATATAAGATTTTGAAGAATTTTATAAATGGACTAATCATCAGCGCTCCTACATCCTTAAATTTGTTGTGAAGAAAATTCAATTTAATGACAGGTTCTTCAAAATTTTACAGCTTATTATTTCAATAATAAAGAATATCCTGTCAAAATTTGAAGTTGATCCTGTTTTTAGTTTTTGAGTAAAAAAATATTGAAGTTACGATTTTTAAGAGATTTTTACATAGGTTAAATGGACTCGTCGGTAAAAAAATTAATACAAAAATCTATATCTCGACAACCAGATATGTCAGTGTCATGAAAAGTAATAATTATCAAAGTCTTATAAATACCTGGACCAAATTTCAAATTAATCCTGTTTTTGGTTTCTGAGATAATTAAATTTGTATATCGAAAAATGTTCTAAATCTAGTTTTATTTTTAGTTTTATTTATTTTATCTAGTTTTATTTTTAGTTATATTTATTTTTATCTAGTTTTATTTAGTTTTATCTAGTTTTATCACCATGCAACTTTTTTGAAATACATAAAAACATATTTTCAATTATTAAAACTCTTTGAAAAAATGAAATTTAGAATTTAAGTTTTAAACAATATATATTTTTTTTACAAAAATTAAATTATTTGAAACAATTTAATTGCCAAATTTTTACTTATTTAGAGTTGGGAATGGATGAGATATCAATGCATTTAGTATAGGACAAACTCACCACCCCTACTTTCCCTATCCAGTTTCACAACAACCTTAAAGAAGAATATGGTATCAAAATAAGTTTTGTGCAGTTTATTACATATAATTAAAGTGTACATTCTAAAAATCTAAACTACTGTGTTTACTAAACTGATAACATGTTATGAATGAAAAATAAAATAATATACATTAAAACCTTACATGCAATTTAATATTTAAAGTTTATATACAATTACATGAACGATATGTGTATGAAACTGAAAGAAAACTTGTTATTATGATTACTATCATATCACATAGCACGGCAGTACGTTAGGCCAAGTTTAAGCATAGGCACATCCCGTACTATGTTTTACAGGAAGGATTAGAGACTCTTTTCTAACCAATGTAATTCAGAAACCAAAAAAGATCAAACTTAAAACGTAGCATCTGACGGAGATCAACGCACTGGACTTCGGCCCACGCACACTGTTCTTCAGGAAGATATTCCCCATGCCACATGACGTCGTTTATACCAGATTCTACTCTCGCAAGGGCCGTAAAACCACGTCTTTGAGGAATCATCTAAAATCGATTCACCCGGAGGAATTTAGCCTGTTTAACACGGGATTAACCAATAAACCTCTGCGAAACAAGATGGAACCTGAAAAGGCAGCGACATTGCTCTTTAATAAATATAATGCACCAAATTTTAAATTTTCACAATAAAAATTTGATTATAATATAAAGATTATTAAAAATTATTACCATTTTTTCCTTTATTCATGTACATTCCAGTTCAATAAAATTGAACAGACCTGTAATGTTAATTTTCTTACATTTCATAAAACTCCTCACTTTTGTAACTCTCTGTATAATTATTCATTTATAAACAAAGATAAGTAGTATATATTTTAAGTGTGACAAAAGAAATGGAAGTATAGTAAAAAACATTTACTACAAGAATAATCAAAATTGTGAGAGAATGATTTGGTTCAGATCTGTTCAATTTTATTGAACGGGAGTATATCTAAATTAAGTAACCGTATGTCAAAAATTTCGCATCCGTAACATCCCTGTTGTGGACCACAAAAGTTGAGGTCTTTTTTTAAAATTTTAGGACTGATTCGGATTTCGGATAAAAATTGCTCATTTGAAATATAGTAACAATTTTTGATAGAAAATTTTTTTCGTAAAAATATCATCAACTTTTGTGGCCAAGTGTACAAGAGAGGAGGAAAATATATTGTATTTTTCATTTTCTCGTACCGTATAATCAGTTCAGTTTACCCGCACTGGCTCTCACCCACTAAGTAGGGGTTACTACCAATAAAATACCTTAAATATTAGTATACCATGTTGAATACTATTCAATAATTTATAATCAAATTGTTTATTCAGATGAAAGGGGCGGAAAAGTAGTAAGAATTTTTAAATTATTACTAGGTTGGTAGTAAGAATTACGCACTGGAATGTAGTACAGTTAAAGTTATCTAGAGGTAGAGGTAGATTGTAAAGGCTGCCCTGGACGGGCTACACTTTGACCATAAGGTCCATTGTGATGCCTTAGGATGTGAGGATGTGAGTGGATTGGAAGGAATTTGTAAGTAGACTAGGAATTGGTAGGATATGCGGCTGCAGCCGACTATGATAGGAAATATGCCGATATTCATCTGGAGTTCGTGAAGGAAACTGCAGAAAACCTTCACAATCATAGCCGGTTACTTCGTTCTTGTCCATACGCCGACAGTTTAGTCAATCAACCGCCCCTTTTTTTCTTAATAATTGACAAACTACCGATATCGAGGTTCGAGCTCATTACCTCCCAGTTCCAAGTAGACATAACGCCCCAAACATAACGCCTTTGAGCGCTCGGCTACTTGGACGATCGCTTCTCTAATATTTTGATAATAGACAAGAGCTTGCTTAACGACTTAACCGCTTCTGGGAGCGGTTAGACCTCAAACTACACTTCTGGAAACATTTTCTTTCAATTTCTATCTTCAATATGTAATACTACACCAATTTTCAGCTATGTTCGATCGTTTTTTTGGGACTTCTGCAAAATACGACTTTTGCTTCGACGATATCACTGGAAACTTATGGGAAAAAATCACGATCATATTCGATCAGTTCACTTTTATGTAGACCATTAGACTCTTTCAAATAATTCGATTTTTATAAACGGGAGTGTACCTTAAAAGCAAGAGGTGGCGAATTATCTTAATCTGACCCTTGTTGGTAGCCCTTATGATCCAAATTTATTGGATTTCGAACCAATTATCTTCAGGTGTCAGGCAGAAGAGACAAGTCTGATATTCGTTAAAATTAAAAAGTCTGACAGTTTCTTTGAATTGATCGTCAAGAAATTTGGATCATTGAAACATTGCATGAATTTTTATCGAAATCGAACCGAGAAACAATTCAAAAATTCATCGAAAACTTCCAGAATGAATTTTATAAAAGTAAAAACAACAAAGTTGTCGTTAACTGTAGGTATATGAATTATTTTTAGAGAAAATTTTTGTGATTGTGAGACAAGCAGGAAAAATTATGTTTATGTGAAGGTTCAAATAATCTTTGGTAGAATGTGAATCAATTTTCTATAAAAAAATTTTTTTTTATTATAATATAATCCCAATTTACATATTTATTTTTGAGGCATTGTAATCTTTTTTTTTCAAATTGAAAGAACAAAATCTAATTTATTCAGCATATTTATTGTAAAAATTTATCTACAAAAAAAAACCCAATGCAAAAGCTTATTACTTCTGTTTATCAATAATAATTTTATCTAAATAGCCATATCCATGATTTCTACAATGAAATGATATTTCATTTGTAATACTCGGTATTACAAAAACAATTCGTTACGCAGGAGCTGCGTCAACTTACCGAATTACCTTAGAATACATTGATCACTCTCTAGCGGTCACAATTTTATTCTGATCAAAATGAAATGTCGTATCTGATATGATTTTAGTATTTGCTAGGCCAATTTTATTAACAAATGGCTTAGGACAAGAAGAAAGGGGGACATATTGATAGAAGAAAACACAACATTTACAGCACATAGTATTCGTTTTGGAAGTTCGTACGATTTAGCGTTCACGCTTTTGTTGCCTTACCTCGATTGAGAAAACGTCTATGAGCGTGGTGTTTATCGTGGAACTCAGGAATTAGCTCATTCTGTCAGCCTACACAGCGCCAAAACGAACAGTAAAAACAACGCTTGATAGCGCTCAATCGCGGATCCACCGTTGTGGGCACGATGGGCATTTCCACAACCCTAATAGACTTGTGACGTCACACTTTCACGGTCTATTGAGGTCGATAGGCTGATGATATTATATCCAATGCCTTAATAAAATATAATAAAAACAATGAATCGTGCGTGATTCGGAACGCAGCGAAGTACTTAGTCATCATAGACGATATGCTGACACGTTATGTCACATTTTTGACAACATATTACCTGTTTCTTTTTGGCACATGAATACTTGTATTGGAAAAAAGAGATGACTATTCGCTGGGTGCGCATAGTCATCTTCTAATTTAAAAGTACATAGTCCTCAATGGCACAGGCAAAATTATCCGGGCTAGCTCTCTTAAATATACACAAAGATGTGAACCTGGACATCCATGAAATTATCAACCTTTCCGCGAAAAAGAAACGTAAGCTTGAATTTGTAATTTAAGTAAGCACCTAAATAAAATTATTTAATGTAAAATGTATACTAGCGTTTAATTTAATTTGATATCCTTTGATATTGTAAAAATTTCATCAAAATCGGTTCAGTAGTTTAGAGTCTAAATGTGACACTGTGATGTGCAAACAAACACAAATTTACTTTTGTAATTTTCGTGAGCGAACAAACTAACATTTTACAGGTTTATAAATTTACTAGTGTTCGCCCTACGACTTTGCCCACGTGGAACTATACACTGTACAAAATCTTGGTCAGGACGTCATATATTTTGTAAACATCTCTTTGTAGGAATGCACTATATCGATCATGAGCGAGTTTATTCTCCGAATCGCACTTGACCGATTTTCGGGTGGCTGTGACCACAATCTTTTTTGAGGGCTGGATCCGCGCCTGATAGCGCTAAAAGCATGTAGGTAAGCGTCCAAAACGAATACACCCTATATAAATATACAGAAAAAAAAACGCGAATAAAAACTAACATATTCAGCAAAAATCTACAGAAAAAAAAAGTAATGGTTTAAAGAGTATGAAATGAAAATTTTGATGATCGATATCAAATTGAGTAGTGATAAAAGTTAGGTATGTCAACCTGGAACCCGACTTCATCGGAATAACATCAATTTTAAACTGAATAAACTACAAACCCTACAATTGATTGTACTAAGGTTCATTTGTTTGTATAAGGTGGCGCATAAGTAACGTTATGATTGACTGAATTGAATGCGTATTTGTGCATCATTTGGTTTTAACTCGTAAACCAATTGAATCTTATATGGGTAAAGATGTAACGTATGTAAAATTCTTTGCAAAGACCGCCTAGACATCACCAACTGCTGAGCACGTCGCCTGGTGGAAATTTCGGGGTTTCCCTCAACACTTGCTTGCACCCGAGCAATGTTCACATCATTTCGAACTGCACGAGATCTTCCAGCACGCGGAAGATCACAAACAAATATGTTTCTTCAAATATGTAAATGGAGACATTTACATATTTGAAGAATATCTAAATAGGCTCTTTGACACACTGAAACCAGAAAAAAACAATGTAGTAATATGTGGTGATCTAAACATTGATTATTTAACAAACACGTCAGTGAAACGTAGATTATGTGATACATTAAATTCCTATAATTGTAAGAATCTGATCAATGAACCAACGCGTACAACGACATCTACCAGTAGCTGTCTTGATTATGTTATTATCAATAATAATTTCAATAATTTTAAAATTACTAACTTATCAACGTGTGTATCAGACCATGACAAAGGTCAATTTCTTCAAATAAATGTTAATGAAATAATAAAAAATAACACTGTCGATAGTATTCACAAACGTATATTTACAAATTCTAACATGCAATATCTCTCATATATGCTTAAAACCGCTGACTGGAGTGATGTTTATGAGTCAAATAATATAAATATTGTATACAATGCATTCTGGCAAATATTTCAATTTTGTTTAGATGTTACTATTCCCATAATTAAAACGCAAAACAAACCACCTAATAAATTACAATGGATCACCCCTGATATAATAAAAGAAAGCCAGAATTTAAAGGATCTGTTTGATTTAGTTACTGCCTCTAATAATCCTGATTTAAACAGTCTATACGCAATTCGAAAAAAGGAATATAAGAACACAATACGTAGAGCAAAATCATTTTCATTTCAACAAAATATAATGGACAAACAATCTAAAAATCAATGGAAAACCATTAACAAAACATTAGGTAGAACTAAATCAGACAAAACCGAAATATCTCTGCTTCGGTCAGATGGTACTGTATGTAGAAATAGAAATGAAAATGCTGAGATGCTTTGTGAATATTATGCTACAGCTGTTACGAATAAACTTAATAGTCATTATAAAAACAACTTAACAGTAAATGTTACTTCTTCGGTCTCCAAATTAAAATCATTTTATATTAATCCAGTAACGGACCTAGAAGTCTACAATGTTGTTATGTCAATGGAAAATAAACATTGCTTTGGGATTGATGAAATCCCAATAAAACTAGTTAAAAATAGTATTTCCCAAATTGCATGCATACTAAGTTATATATATAATCTTTCATTTGAAACTGGAGAATTTCCAGACCTCTTAAAGATATCGATTATTAAACCAATATTCAAAAAAGGAGACACACTAAAAGTTGAAAATTATCGTCCTATATCATTATTGCCTCAATTCTCTAAAATATTAGAGAAACTGATGTATAATCGACTCTCCGAGTTCCTGGAACTTGAAAACATTTTAGTTAAATGTCAGCACGGTTTCAGACCGAAGCACTCCACGTGCTCGGCCAGTAATGAATTAACACATTTTGTATTGGAAGAGATTGATAAAAAAAAATTTGTATTGGCATTGTTTTTCGATTTAAGTTCAGCTTTTGATACTGTGAATCATAATCTTTTATTAAAAAAATTAGACAATATTGGCATAAGAGGTCTACCAAACTCCTGGTTTCAGACCTACCTACAAAATCGACAAATTATTATAGATGTTGCAGGAGAAAAATCCAGATCAAGGGATGTAAACATAGGGGTCCCACAAGGGTCAAATCTTGGTCCTTTGCTGTTCCTTATTTATATAAATGATTTGCCCTTACATATTTCGCTGGGAAAATTTGTGCTTTATGCAGATGACACATCTGTACTTTTGTCATCAGATGATTTGACTGACATTATCAATCAAATGGACCTTGTGGTTGATCAGTTTAGTGATTGGTGTAGAGTAAATCATTTAATTATAAATATGAGCAAAACTACTTATTTACTGTTTAATAATAAGCACATCGACAATACCAAGTTATTAAATAGCAGGAATCCGATCAGTCGAGTAACTGAAATGAAATTCCTAGGAGTCATGCTAGATGAAGACATGGGTTGGCATCTTCAAGTTGATGTAGTTTGTAAAAAATTGAGTACAGTATGCTACTATATAAGAAAATTGAAGCAAACGCATGATACAGACGCACTTTTGGCTCTGTATTACGGGCTTGCTTATAGTTGCATGCAATATTGTGTTGTTCTTTGGGGACAATGTTCGGACTGCTCTCGAATATTTGTGTTACAAAAGAGAATTATTCGACTTATTTTCAATCTGAACTATAGAGAAACATGTAAAGATCATTTTATAAAGCACAATATTTTAACTTTTTATGGCATATACCTGTATGAGTTGTTAGTATACATCAAGAAAAACTACCAAAATTTTAAACTGAGAAAAGAAATTCATCCTTATAATACTCGACAATGTACTGATCTTCATGTTCAAAATTATCGAATTGATAAATATAGAAAAGCTCCTCAAATTGTTGGGACTGAATTATATAACAACTTACCAGTAGAAATTAAGCATATTGAAAATATAAATAAATTTAAAACTGTATTAAGAAATTATATAGTAAAACAATGTCCATATAATTTGTGAATTTGACAAAACCTATGTACTATTTGTATCTTTGGTAAATAAATTATTATTATTATTATTATTATTATTATTAAACAGCTCCATGTTGCCGAAAACGCTGAACCAATCGGTAAATTGTCGGAACATGAAAGAAATTTCCATACGATCTTTGTGTCTGAATAATCGAATGCTGACTTTCAAAATAAAATTGAACAGCTTTGGTTCTTTGTTCTATCCTCAGTCTTTCCATCATAGATTTCCCAAGTTTTTCAAAGTTAATTCTGAAAAAAAAAATGAAAAAAATACGTAAACAAAAAATGTATTCAACAATTAAATCATAACGTTACTTATGCGCCACCCTATACAATCAATAGGGAATATGCATGAAAATTTTTTTTCACATTTATTTTCAGAATATGAAAATACTGTTAATACTGTAATAATATTTAAAAACGAAATTAAAATCCGACAAATATCAAGTAAGCTATAAGCTTTTAAAGATTATTATCTGTCTCTTTCTTGCAAAAATACTAAAAACGGAGTTTTACGTGTATTTTAAATGGTGAAAGTGTAATATGACGTCACATAACATATCAAGAGGGCTCTCACCCTCTTTGTCTAATCGGGAATTTCAATCATTCATATCTCGCTTAGTTTTAAAGTTATTTTAAAAGTAATTTTACCTTGATATTTGTCAAGTAAACATGCTTCAATTCAAGTGAAAAAAAATGTTCATGCATAT
Source organism: Nineta flava (assembly GCA_963920215.1). NCBI lineage: Eukaryota > Metazoa > Arthropoda > Insecta > Neuroptera > Chrysopidae > Nineta > Nineta flava. Next base: position 14,554,518 of record OY986046.1, on the reverse strand, counting down.
TCCCTATTGTCGGGTTTGTAGTTTATTTAGTTCAAAATTGGTGTTATTCCGATGAAGTCGGGTTCCAGGTTGACAGACCTATAAAAGTTGAATATAATTCTGTTGATATAATATAACCAATAAACCATTTATCTAACTTTTTAATAATAAATCTAATTTCAATATAAATTTCAATTCAGTGCCAGTAACAATAGAATATGAATTGAAAGAAACCTCTTTATACTACCATATTGTTATTTGGAATCAAACTAGAGAGTGTATGTCAAGAGTGGAATCTGAAGAGTGAAATCTGAAACATCTATCTAATCGCAATGTAGGTAGTTTATAAAATTATTTTATTTCAAATATCAAATAAAACAAATGAAAATAACAACTAACTGAGTTAATTGCTTAAATACCCGGTATATACTGAATTTATGGGAAAAAAAGTTTCATACAAAAGTTGTTTATTTTTAAAAAAGGAATATTTTTTGTCTTTAAATTTTTGTTCTATCTCTTACGGTTTCAAAGATAGGCAATTTCGCTTCGAAACCCATGTAACCTCTTAAGTTCGATTGTGAATGTAGATGTCGACACTTGGAATGAGTATTAATTCCACTCTTTTCAATTCTCTCTGCATAAAACCGTACATAATTCTAATTGTCTCATCCAACACGATAACTTTATACAATAAAGTTAGTTTTAGAAATTTAGAAAATGATTGAAATAAGAGATTTCGTCAGTATTTGTTTCACCTTACAAAATTGTTAGTTTAACACTTGAAATTGAAATGTTTTTAGTGAAAATAAATTAACTTCAATTCATAATTTTCGTTATTATGATGAAAATATATACAGTGGCGAATTTATTACTTATGGTATCCTTTTCCCAAGTTTTTTGTATCTAATGTCGGCAGTACACACTCGATGAGAGCACTCGGCGAATGGTTGGGCGAGATATTCGTAAGGCGAGGAGCCGCGAGTGGAGCTGTATACACTCTCGCAGAGTGTCCGGCCGGCAATACACTTCTCGTCAGTGATGACAGTATGAATTGGCAAAAAAATTACGTTGGTATACCTGAAAAGTTACATTAAGGTCAAGTTCGTGAATTGGCAAAATCAGACCATGTTTGGAACAAATGAGGAAAACTTCCTATCTTTGAAACCATAAAAGATATAAAGACAAAAAATGTTCCTTTTTTTTTTTAAATAAACAACTTTTGTTATAAACTTTTTTACTTAAATTCAAGATATACCGAGTATTTAAGTAATTAACTCAATTAGTTGTTTTTTTCATTTGTTTTTTCTAAAATATGTTACGTAGCCTTCTTTTACCAGTCCAAGTAACCGAACGGTCTAAGGCGTTATGTCTGCGCAGTATGCAGTACTTGGAAACTGGGAGGTTATGGGTTCGAATCCCGACATCGGCAGTTTGTCAATTATTAAGTAAAAAAAAATGGGGCGGTTAATTGACTAAACTGTCGCCATATGGACAAGAACGAAGTAACCGGCTATGCATGAGAAGGTTTTATGCAGTTTCCTTCACGAACTCCAGATGAATATCGGCTGCAGCTGCATATCCTACCAATTCCTAGTCTATACACAAAAATTCCTTCCACTCCACTCACATCCTCACATCCTTAGGCATCACAATGGACCTTATGGTCGAAGTGTAGGCCGTCCAGGGCAGACTATATATCTATCTAGTCTTCTTTTGCCTATAGGGAAAATGCCACTGGATGTGTAATGTTTGAAGGAAATAAGATTAAATTATTAATTTGTTGTATATAAAATCAGAATATTAAATCTAAACACTTGAATGCTTCAAATGGATGAATAGAAAGTGCGCACTAAGCAATATTATCTATAGAATACAACATTATAATGTATAACATCATCTTCTAAAAGAATATCATCATCTATAGTCTATACCCCATATATTTATTTCCTTGTACCCTTTTTGTATATTACATAGCTACAGTCAAGAGTCTCCTTAAAATGAATTCATTCAACTCCCATCATCATAGTTAACCTTTTTAAACAACAAAACACAAAAAAAAGAAACAATTTTTTAATTTGTTTTTTTTTTTATTTTACATTTTTCCTATTTTCACTTTTTTTTTTTATCTTAAGTGAAAAATTATTCGCATATTAGGCACTTTTATTATTTCTTTAGAACTTCAAACATTGGTATTTTTTGTCTCCTTTTGTTAAATTGCCCTATTAAAAATCAACAATGTGTTAAGAAATGGGGAAATGTGTTTTTGTTTGATCAAAGTTTAAAATTGAAGTCAATTAAATATTTAATAATTAACAATATTCACCCTCTGTTATGAAGTAAATGAAATGCTTTATGAATGTTATTTAAAAGATACGATATAACTTACCATTGTTTGTTTAGTAAATACGTGTTGGTAATAGATGGCAGCATTTATAATACTTTTAAATTATTTTCGAAAAAAAATCAATAGAAATGACTAAAACTAATAGAACAATTAAATTGTAAATTTAAAATTCTATTATGTATAAAAATTTTTTTAATTAAATTAGTATTTATGAATAAAATGAAACTAGCCGTAATTTCTTGACGTTAAGAAAAATTATTATTGATTTAGTTTGCAAGTAGCATAATCGTTCATTAGAGACCTATCTGCTATCTATGAAAACATAGCTGAACTATGCCGGCAGTACACACTCGGCGAGAGCTCTCAGCGAGACATTCGTAAGGCGAAGAGCCACGGTGGAGCTGTATACACTTTTGCCGAGTGTTCGCCGGCAATACAGTTCATGTGAGTTAGTCAACGTGGCTTGGCCAGAAATTACGTTGATATACCGTAAAAGTTACATTTTTAAATTAAAAATTACGGAGTAATAATATTTTGATTAAACACTATAAGAATAAAAAAAGTATTCATAAATTTATAGCTTTTATTTATTTTCGTGTTATACTATTAAGATTAATGGGTACAATTAAAGCGGTTGATAGTTGAATATTTGAAATGGCGGTTGAAAGTTCGCTTCCTTTGACTCGTGTCAAAAAACCGAGCGTTGACGAGACGAGGCAAGTCGGCACGAGGCAGACCAAGCGTTGTGAGTACACTCTCGTGCTCATTATGTCTCGCGGAGTGTATAATATCGGCATAAGAGTGTATTGGTTTTGGATGCTTACACCCTTTCAGCTAGCTATCAAGCTGTGCATGCTGACAGAGCGCGCTAATGGTTGAGTTCCATGATAGATACCACGGTCATTCTCTATCGAGATAAGGCAAGAAAAGCGATAGCGCTAAATCGTACTAACTTCCAAAACGAAAACTGTATGTTTTTTTTTAAGGAAAAATCCTAATTTACCGACATATTATTATGATTAATTATTCCTCAAAGGAATAATTGTAAATGTATTCAGTGTCGGACTGGTCATAGTCAGGGTGAAAAGGGAGGAGGTGGAGTAGTTATAGATCTACGAGGATGGTTTGGATCAAACAGCAAAGAATGCTTTTGTTTGTCCCGAAACGATTCGGATGTCTACCGAAGCTGTATACCATGTGCATGTAGACTCTTGTCCTAATATAACAAGCACATTATAAGTACTTACTCCAACTTATACGCCGTTTATTGTGTAATCTTTCCAATCTTCTTTACGCAAGTAACTTGCGGGAGACGATTTTCCGGGCTGTTGTGCATTAAGATGATGACTAGCTTCTCTACTGAAGCCAGAACTGTTGAACTTGTTGATTATCCTAAACATAGAATCAGTTTTTATCAAGAATAAGGACGAACGCAACTTTTACGACGAATTTATTATCTAGCTGAAAGTTTTCCTCTTTAAAAAAAATATTGTTTGGTTACAGATGTACGTCTTTGAAAATAAGAAATCAAACTCTTTAAAACAAAATTAAAAATCGGTTAATAAATGACGAAGTTCTGAGGTAACAAACATTTAAAAAAAAAAAAAAAATACAGACGAATTGAGAACCATCCTCCTTTTTGAAGTCGGGTTAATAAAAACTGTTGCCTATTTGATTATTATTACCATTAGGTTTGTTGGTTGATTACCAATTGGTATCATCTATCCTGATTCTAAAGGATGGCGGGACCTTATGCACTCATAATACCACCCGGGCTCCTTAGGCCCAGTTCAACGCTGTCCTTATAATACTTTTCGATTCATATCCACAGATGACGATGGTGTGTGACGCTTCAAAAATCAAATAAATATTTTTTAATTAAATTTTTATTTAAATGTTTTGAAAAGAATAATGATATAACATAACAAAAGTGATAAAATTTATATAGCAAATGAATTTATTTACATAAAATATGAGAAATATGTTTTGTTTGTTTGTTTGTATTATAGAGGAAATGTGTAAAATCGTATCAAAACACTTAGTAAGTCTTTCACACATTGCACACACAACATATATGCAAATATTTTATTTTAATTAACAACAATTCGTAATGTATTTTTATTTAACATCTAAATTCAATATTTTAATTGTAACTATTTTTTGTAATATGTCATTTCATAATTTTTATTCACAAGTTGAAATTATTGGTCTCTTGTATTTAATTCAATAAAAAAATTATCAGTCGTACAAGTACTGATGTTTTGCTAAGAGTAATTATAAAAAAAAATCAATAAAAAAATTATCAGTCGTACAAGTACTGATGTTTTGCTAAGAGTAATTATTGCTTAAACAATCGTTGTTGTTTTTTTTTGGAGTGGCGGGAGTGCGGGTGATTACTATTTTGAATTTCATACATTAATTTGACATTTGACATATTCGCTCATAATAACGGTGCGTTTCATATGGATGCTCTGAGTGCTCACGAGTCACGCTCACAATTGTTTTTTAAGGCATTTCATTTGGATGTAAACGCTTACAATAGATAATACATTGAGATGTATTCAAAATGATCGTCTCACCATGACGTATTCAATGTATTTTTGAGCGCATACATAGCCAAATGAAACGATGTTTATAATGAGCGCTTAAAGTGTGTAAGCGTCAAAATGAAACGCAGCCAAAATCGGAAGAAACGCATGCAGCTTCTGTCTTTTTTTAAAATTAAAGTTGATCTATACTTTATTGTCACGGACCAGTAATATAACGGTTCGAGACCGATCTATGTGATCATCACCATAGTGCATGACGTGATTTTGTCGTTCCGTAAATTGTGATTCGACCTTCAGCGGCCATAAAAATGTTGCAGTTGGTTTGATTTGGTGACATATCCTGTATAGTATAAGGCTAGTTGAAACTTAGCAAATTTTATTTAAAAAATGATTTATTAATATAGTTTATTCTTTTATGAACCGAAATATATCGGTTTTTCCTTGTTTAATTTGTCACTCAAATTATTGAAAATGCTGCTCGGCCATATTGTTTTAAGTTACATCGTCACTGTCGTAACATCAAATGCTATCTATGTTTTCCATATGGTCACCATAGACAATATACTAAAGAGTCAAGTTATATGCAAAACAACGATGACATTTATTATGATAGTGACGTCACGACTTAAACCATCATGTTCGGAGAACGTTAACTTGCGAACATTAAGACCCATTACAAAAAAGTTTCAACTAGCCTTTTGTAAGGTTTTGACGGATTTGCAAATTTGACAAGAAGATCACAGCGATTGCTGATTATATCCGTTTATTTAAAAAACAGATGTTCGGAAAAATATTGCAAAACTTCTGATAGTTTTCGAGATATGACCCTGGGAAAATATGACAAAAAAATCAATATCTCTGGATCGATAGGTTAGGAAAAATGTGAAAATAGTTTAAACGGGGACTCGGCAATGATGTTTTTGCGAGATGTGAGATGTTGAAACGAAATGACAAACTGACTGTATTTTTCACGCAAAGTCCGATTTCTTAAACAAAGAATTGTCGAAACTTTGTTCAAATTTCCAGTTTAATGTTTTTAAAAACTTCTGTTTCCTCTTTTGGTGAGTTTTAAAACCTGTTAAATTTTCAACAATACTTTTCCGAACACCCTGTTTGTTCTGCGTAATTATAATTTTAGCACACTGCAAGCGCAAATAGTATTATTTTCGACGGAATACGAGAAATCCAAGTTCCTTATGGAGACACCTATTTTAAGAATTTGACTAGACATTTTTCTAAAACACTAATAATTTTTCTAATGATTTCAATTAACAAGAGTTCAATTTTCATGAAAATGGAGATATACAGGAAAATTCTGCCTCAGACATAAAGAGATTTACAATATCGTGGTAACCATTAGAAATTTTTTAACACAAACATTTCTTTTGTACAGTTACAGCCATTAAAAGATCTTTCATAAGTTTATGGTTATAAAGCAATCAACTGTTTAAAGTCATAAACGAAACATCGCAAGATAATTTAACAATCAAATTAAATTGTCTCAATGTAACTATGGGTGTATGCGCTATCAGCCTTGTTTTTAGTGTTTGTCCTAACGCTGTGTATGCTGATAACGCGCGCTAATGGTTGAGTTCCACGTTAGACACCACGCTCACATTTTGTTTATTTATCTGTCATGTGCTACAGTGTAGCCAACTAAGGGGTTTTTCTTTTTCATTTAGGAAGAAAAAAGTTATCATTCACCGTATTGAATATTGATGCCAATTGACACTAACACTTATTTATAATGCCAAAACGAACGGCAATTTCAAGGATAGAGTAAGCGTTCATAAGCCAAAACAAACGCAGATAAATTGCGCTTATAAGCGTGTAAGCGCTCAAAACGAATACACCCTATAATGCTACTGCTTCACCAGCATTAACGTGCATTGTCGAGTTTATTAATTAAGTCATTGACTCAGCAATGTTTGCCAATTTTTTTTTAAGTTGAATTTACTACGGACAAATAATTGTTATATTTTGTTTTATTTATAATAGCTACGAGTACAATCTTTAATATAAAAATTTACACTATTAATTCTTATAATAATAATTTGATATATATATATATATATATATATATATATACATATATATATATATATACATATATATATATATATATATATATATATATATATATATATATATATATATATATATACATGTATATAGAAAATATACACGATGTAATCTTCAATACTAGCCATAGGAATATCGAAACTGCAACATAGTATATATATGGTACAACAAATAAATTTGAGAGAGACATACATTTATGTAAAGAGGAAAAGAGATACATATACACATAAAATTATAATTTTAATTAAGGATGTCCAGCATGTAACCGCTTTTCGACAGATTTTGTTCATTTTTTTTTCACAGGCTAAAAATAACGTTTTCTAATAAATCCCGAATTTTCAGAATTTTGGACTGTTTAAAACGCGAGATAATTAATATCAAAGTAATCATTCTCTCTCATTAGAAGCATGTAAAACTTCATGTCCGCCCAAATATTATCTGTTGTATTAAAAAAAATTCTCAACAGAAATTAAAAAAAAAAAGAGAAGAGGATAATAAAGGTAAATAGTTATTAAATAAATTTTTTTTAATTACGTTTTACCGTTTTGTTTTCGAAATATAAAAGTTGAAAATTATTTTTTATTTCAAAATTACATTAATTTGTATATATGAATAGTGAATATATGTATGTATTGTGTATGTGTGTATATGTATTTGTTCTATAATAAAATCAAATGGGTTTTTTGTCCTGATTATATAAGACAGTGCTGGTGGAACTACCTTAAACAGATTTAATATATGTCTCTCTTAATATATATCTCTTTTCCTCTTTACAAATAAATATATGTTTCTCTCAAATTTATCTATTGTACCATTTTATTTCCAACATGGTGCAATTTCGATATTCCTAGGGACTAGTCTTGAAGATTACACCGTGTATATATATTTTTAATTACATCTAGCTATCACTTGAAACAATGAAATTTTGTTTTTCCATTTGTTTTGTTTTGAAATATAGATTATATACAATTGATTTTTCAAGTAGTTTTTTTTTCTATGTTACATAATTTGTCACACACTATTATAAAAATTCTATACACGTCAAATAGCAGTATTTAGTTTGATTTTATAAAGCTTACAAAAACACATATTTTTTTTTGGTTTGTTTTGTTTTAAATGGGATAATTGGGCAAGGGAGAAAAACTGCTAAGTAATGTTTTGATGACAACTTTTTTTTTTTAATGTTATAAACTGTTATTGTAATTAAAATAGGTTTGTGTTCTTTTTAGCTAGCTCTGTTTGCACTAAGTGTAAATATTACAGATATGATATCAGATTTAGCTGATCTATTTAGCAGCACTAATCTACACTTTATGGAACGTCACGTCACGGATCGGTAATATACATGGTGGATGACGACACTAGAACGATTTATGTTATCATTACTACAGTGATGGTGTCATTACGTACCGTCCTAACGAATCTTACAGTTGGTTTTACTTACATATCCTGTTTAATACAAGGCTAGTTGGAACTTAGCAAATTTTATTTAAAAAATTATTTATTAATATAGTTTATTTACTAAGGAACCAAAATATGTCGATTTTTCCTTGTTTAATTTGTCACTCAAATTATTGAAAAAGCTGCCCGGTCATGTTGACTGTGATGACACGACTAAAACCAACATGATCGGGCAGTGTTTACGTCACGGACCTCTAAATAACTGAACAGATTATTCTATGTTAGGCCATTAACCCGAATTGAAGCGCTCCTCAACTAGCCAAGGAACTAAATTTTGCTTCAGCGCGCCTGCGCAGCATATATGTGTGATAAAAATGTGTGTCAGTGTATGTGTGGCTGTCACATGTATTTCCACTACACTCATAAAGTTTTAGTACCTTGGATAGTTGAGGCGGTGCTGACTATCATTAAGTTGGAGCTATTATTTCACGTTTATACCCATAAGCATACTCTGTCCAGTTATATAGAGGTCAATGGTTTTCGTGCGTTTATAAACACCAAAATGTAAAAAATGGGACCCGTTTCAAAAAAAAATGTCAGCAGTCTTCATTAGCATTCCTTTTTAAAAAATTTACAATTGCTTTGTTTCGAATCTATTTAGTTCGAAAAAAAAGTTCCAAATAAAAGTTGTTCGTTATAAAAAATACGAACAACTTTTATTCGCAACATTTTTTCGAAATAAAAAGGAATTCGACAATAATCAACTTTAAAATTTTCTGATCGATCAAAATCAGCTGACCGTTGTAATTTTTTATTATTAATTGATAATATGTTTGCCTGATTAGAAAGTAGTGATATGAAAGTCTTAAATGAGCGATCTTGGCTGCACATGTTCAAGGATAAAATATACATCAATGGATCCCAAACAATTGAGGACCTCAAACAAGAAATTCGGCACATCATTGCCGGAATTTCTCAGTAATTGGACTCAAGAACACGGCTGCGCACCACTAATTTTTATGCACCTTAAAAATTGTTGTTGTGCCTGGTTTAAACTTCCTCTTTTTGTTCTTAATTAAGGCAGCTAAAAAGAATTAACCCTAAATTTAACGGGGATTGATAAATTTAATTTCACCACGTTCAATGTTATCTATATTTGACACAAACGTTGAACGTTATGAGCCTTACTCTTATGCCAAAGACCCCTAACATTCCATTTGGCGTAGAAAAATTGATTAATGACGTCATAATTTATCACACTTTACATAAATTTATACAACGGAGTGCACAGCGAAGTATATTTAGCACAAAGGGGGTACAACAAGCGCTCCATAGTCGAAATTTTCCAAGCGCTAGAGTGGGATAAAAGATAAAAATTATAACGTCCATAATCCAATTCTTAGCAGTACTTTTAAAACTTTACGCCACGTTCGTGCTCATTTCAAGCGATTTTCGAGAAAAAAATGTTTCAAACAAAAGATGTATTTTTATAAACAATTGATTGTTCATTATTATTCAATGGAATTTGAAGAATTCGTATGGTTCCAACATCTCCCAATTACTTTATTTATTTACAGTACTATTTTCAATCGTAAAAGATATCCAGAATAGAAACAACTTTTGTTTGAAATTTTTTTTCAAAGTTCAATAGATTTGTTGCAATTTCAACTCAAATAACTGTAATGACTTTTGAAAAGTACTTTGGAGAATAACTTCATTGGGTAGTACTTTGGAGTTGATTTTCCCGGTTATAAATACAATAACAGTTTAAATAAAATTTCACAAGAAATAGTCATCAATTATCTTTCTTGAAAAAAATCGTTTCCATAATACAAAGATTATCAGAGATAATCAATGAAAACTCTAAATATTTGAAATAAAATTCCAAAAGTTTTGTCCCAATTCTCGGATCAATTATTTGTATCAGTATGAATTAGCTCATCGTAATTAGTCTTCGAAAAAGATATGTTACTTAATCGTCATCAGCGACAAGATGACGACTACTTTGTAATCGAAATACGTACGATAAATGATGTAGGAATTGGGGAAAGTTTTTGAAATTTTATTTCGTTTACATAAATTTATTTAATATGTCTAAAATTTTTAATTTTGTTTCAAAGTTTCTTTTCTCCAATTTGTTTTTTTTTTTTTAAAGGCACTATTCATATTTTTTTTCAAATATTAGTCTAAGAGCTACCAAACCTAAAGCTCATAGTTTTAACTTGAAAGTTTGTCAAAACAATCCTTAAAATTATTCATTTCGAAAACGGTATGAGTACACATTTTCGAAAACCGAATGAATTCAGCAGAAATCGTATGGAAAATCAGTTTTTTTTTACAGTCGATTTGTGGCAAATCTAATCGGGTTTCGAACAAAAGTTGGTAGTATTTTTATAAAGTACAACTTTGTATTTTAAAATTTTACTCTACTTCTTACCATTTACGAAAGAGGCAGGCGATTAGAGACAGGCAGATAAACCGTTTGGTATATTTACGGGTTGTTTTGACAAATTCTTGAGCTAGGTAAATATTATAGATTTTAGATCCGATAGCAATTAGACTCTGTATGTGGTATTTTTAATGTTTCGTAATTATTATAAATTTTTCATTCTTCGAAAAATGATTAGATTTCACAATGGTGGATTCCAATTTCATAGAAAATTCTCAGGTATGAGGATCAATAAGGTCGCAATCCGAATTTTATACAATTTCTCATAACTATACCGTGTGGTTTTTTGAAAAGTTACCACTTAAATATTTGAAAAAAAATGCATTTTAGAAAAGAATGTTTCAACAGTTTTTGTGTATCTTGCACCGTTTAAAAGATAAGTTATTATTAAAGATAAATTATATTGCATTATATTTCCCCCTTTAAACTGTACAACTTTTGTTTGAAACATTTTTTTCTAAAATACATATTTTAAAAAATATTTACGTGGTAAGTTTTCAAATGATCACACGGTATATTTAAATGTACAGTGTCTGCAAAATTGTGACACATATATATTCAAGATGCAAAAACCTGCAAACTCGAACCACGGAGACCTATATTAAGGAGAAAAAATCACGTAAAAATTGTGGTTATCGGAATTGCCCTATACACTACAATGTTGCATTGGTAGCAGAGCGTGGTTACATATATATATATATATATATATAGACTCGATTTGAATCATTTCTTTCGACTTGAGAAATTCTGTGTAATTCCTTCTACCTTTTTGATCCCCGTTTATCAGAGAATAATAGTCTGGGTAAATTGGAAGCCCACCTTGACAATTAGAGCACTCGAACTATGTATTTTTTCATAATTTCAGTTTCTTCATGTAACATAGGTAACAAATTTTGTTTTAAATTAATTTATAAAAAATATTATATATTTTTTACAAAAATTCATTTTCATAAGACTTTTTTTTCTGCATTATAAAATTAGTTTAGAAATTTTGAAAAACATTTTTTTAATAGAGATTTTCCGGTCATCCTTGAAAGAATGATATTATTGGAAAACTGATTACTTCTGTAGGAAATGTAATTTGAAATTACTGGAGGACTTAAAATTCATTACACCCCATTTATGGAGAGATTTTTAATTAAAACTACATAGAAATATAATCGTTTTGTATGGATAAAACACATTTTTTACTTTCGAAAAAAACCACCTATCTAAAATCGTCAAAAATTTAAAAAACAACGATGTTTTATTTTAAAACTTGAATTTAGAAATTTTTTATTTAAAACTGCGTCGCCCATCATTTTATTTAAAAGTGACATTTAAAATTAAATTTTACATTGATTTTTAGGGTTCCGTAGCTAAAACATGTTCCTTTATAGTTTTGCTATGTCCATCTGAATGTCACACCCGTTTCACTCGCAAACTAGTAGTACTACAGAGCTGAAATTTGGCATGGTTAAACATATTTATAACGCCTACAAAGTTATGAAATACATTTTTTAGGGTCCCTACCCTAGTTGTGAATTGGGGTTATTTTTTTTTTATTAACATATATTATTGTGCAGGATATCGTTGAATAGGTCTTTTAAAAGTACTAGGGCTTTGTCGTTAGACTTTTCGGGATTCGGTTACGAAATATCAAGCTTTAATGTCTAATAGTCGGCCAACTATATGTTATAAGTTGTTCAACTATTAAAACTTTCCGTATATGTGAGTACTGACTATGGAACCCTATACAGTGCGTGATCCGATTCGCACTTGCCCGATTTTTTGTTTATCCTTTTTCAAAATGTCTAAAATATACCATTTCGGTTGCTTTTACTTATCAAATATTATTTTATTTATTGTTACGAAAATCTCAAATATTTGTTTTATTTAATAATAATTTTATTCGATTGGTTAATCGTCAATATGAATACTCAATAAGAAGTGTCTGAACTCGACAGATAGCATTACGAGCTTTTTTTTGAGGCACTATCGACTCCACAAAGTGGTGTTCCTTTTTTAAAATTTTACAGTTTATTTGTCAGTCAAATCCATTCGGTTTTCCAAAAAAAATGTTTTGAAATACCTGATTTTAAACATTTTTTCGAAATTCAAATAAAAGAAGCACAAATTGATTGCAACAAAGGCCACTTTTTCGAGTCGATACATTATTTCGAATAAAAATCTCTGGTAAAAGAATGTTTTTCAATTTTATCAAATTTTGCTTACAATATTTAACAAAACATTATTTTTTCCTTAAAATTTATTTTGATTTTTTTTTTTTTTAAGTAGACAAAGAGAAAAAATTTTTAAGCTTTTGTTTTTGTCATTGGTATTAATTATCATCTCTTAAATTGTATTTATTTATTTTTTAAATTCATTTGTTTTTAAATATCACACATTTAACTCTATCATAAATTGAAAAGATTTTAAAACGAATACTCTTATTTCACAATTTCAAAATTTCGCGGGTTTTAATTTGTTTACCTATAAAAAATAGAATTTTGTCGATTTTTTTTTTTAAGTTATTTTAAAATGAAATACATATATATATATTTTTAAATAATTTTTATTTTCTTGTAAGAATCGAATCCATAACGAGATTTCCAAGCTACTTATAAATTTTTAGTATCAAGGTCAACTTCAATTGCTACCAACTGTTCAATAACCCAAGGTTGTTGTCTAATACTATTACACATGGAGGCGAAAAAGTCTTAAAAATTACCTTACTCATCCTTGGATATTTCTTCCTGGCCACAGAGGCGGCAAAAGACGGTGTTGTGAGTGGTGAGTAATCTCCATTTCAGATCTTGTGAAATTTCCCACGTGAGAAACTACATCCCAAGCTATCATAACCCCAGGATACTTGAGTTTAAAATTTAAACAACAGTAAGAACAATAACTCAAACTCCTTGTAACCCGGGGGGAGCCAAGTTTGATATTCAAATCTAGTGCGCATAATATGGTCACATACACCGCCTATCTATAGACTTTCTGAGAACGTTTTAAGAGCTCTCGAAAATAGGTCCAAAAGTACATATCTTGGAAAGTACCCATCAAATCGATAACCAATTGAAATTTTCGTATTCTTCAAAGTAGTACAGCAAATTTTTTGTGTTTTATTTGAATGATCTTGAAACAAGAAATTTTAACATAAATTTTGTGCACTTTGAAAACACAACTTGACAATAAATTTCGTAAAAGAACAGATAAATCTCGCTACAGATATTATTATCACACTTAAGACAGAGAAGCCATTTAAAGTTATTTATAAAATGTAAAATTTTTACTCATAGATATTCAACAATCATGATAAAAACACTTCACTTGAAACAGAAATCGGTTGTAATAATCGATATTCCCCGATATCACTGTTACAGAACGGTACGAATATTATCGAATAATCCATTAAAAAATTATCCTCTAAAAACAGTGAAATTTCTCTTTAAAAAAATGATTCGGTATGGTTTCAAGACACCAAAAGATAATTGAGAATACGCACAAATATAACTCTGGGAGTTTAATAAGGGGTTTTTGTAACATCATGTACAGCCAAGTAGCCGCGCTTGTAAAGGCGTTATGTGTACTTGGAACTGGGCGGTTATGGGTTCGAATCCCGACATCGGTAGTTTGTCAAGTATTTAAAAAAAAGAAGAGTGCGATTACTTGACTAAACTGTCGCCGTATGGACAAGAACGAAGTAACCGGCTATGCTTGTGAAGGTTTTCTGCAGTTTCCTTCACGGCTGCAGCTACCAATTCCTTGTCTACCCACAAAATTCCTTGTCCTCCACTCACATCCTCACGCATCACAATGGACCTTATGGTCGAAGTGTGTCCCGTCCAGGACAGCCTTTACAATCTAACATCAATTAAATTTTACTGGTGCGTATACCCAATTTCGACGATTCACTGTAAATTCAATTTCTCTAAAATTACAATCCTAGATTCAATTAGTTAGTGGTGGAGACACTTACAAATCATTGCTTGTGCCATTTGATGCAAAATGTATGTAGGAAGAACGCAACAAAAAAGGAAACACAAGTCAAATTTTCAAAGAGGTTCGTCGTTTCTGTATGCGATTTGCGGAGAAAATGTTCGTTTTCACATTTAATTTCGAAATTTCTGCTTTTCCAGAAAATGTACACCCTGATTATACTTTCCGAGCATTAGTTATGAATTAAGAACACTGCTATTAATTTATGACAATGAATTTACGATTTTCACTCACTGGGACTTAAGGTCAAGAATTACGAATATCACACAAAGAATGGTTTTCGAGAAAAATGAAACGCGTGACGTCGTATAACTCCCGTCTATTTACGGTTCAGTTACTTCAAGAGCTGGATATCGACTAAAGTATCTTCTCCAGATCGAGCAGAAGATTATAAGCGATAAAGTAATGCAAAAACTCTTCTCGGTAACTTTAGTCGAAGATACAAATCTTGTGTTAATTTGAGTAAGAACGAACGCTGCTGCAGGAAGAATGATAGTAGCAGGATTTTTAAGCAGGCGGAAAAAACATCGAAACACTTACTGATGGAGTACAAACCTCCCTCATTAGTTACTTAGGTATCTACCAGTTGTCGGTATGTCTAGATCTGGAATGAGTACTTTAGTCAATACTTTATCTTTTTAAGTCACAGTGCCCAATCATTCCTTAATCTTTTGTCCATCATTCATTAAGATCCCTCACAAATTCATTTAAAAATACAATTCAATAATTCGTTTCTCTAGGTTATGGGACTACAGATTCCTGGAAAAAATATCCCTCAGAAAATTAACCCTCTTCATGACATTTAACATGTAACATTAAAAGCTAGGACAAAATAACCGCACAAAATTTTAAGTAATGAAGAGCCGAAAACCTTTAATTAAGGACCAGAACAAAACCCTCAATCAATTGAGATTGAATTCAAAATTTGAAGTAATTAAGGGTTGAAATATTCCAGACCTCTGTCGTATCATAGATTTTTTTTCCCACTGGAATTATATAACCTTCAAAAGTTTCATTTGTTAATATTTTTTTCCAGAGATCTGTTGTAGTTTCTCAAAATGTGTGCTTGTAAAAATTTATCCTGAAATACAGCACATATACAGTAAAACAAAAAAAAAGTATGATCAGATCTCGTAGACAAGTATCAAAATTTGTGACATAAAACTGGTGCGTAGACAGCACCTTAAAAAGGGTGCACCAAATATTTAAGTAGTAAAAAACAAGTTAATAAAATTTCTTTGGTTAAAAAAAAAATGAACGATTTTTTTTGTATTTAGGATTTGTCCAACAGTTTTAAAAATATCACAAGGACCTCATGTTCTAACTAAAAAACAAGTTATGTAACAACTAACTGAGTTAATTGTTTGAATACCCAGTATACACTGAATTGTATATCAATGTCGGGAAATAGTTTATTCTTGAGATTTCGTTCAGGAAAATAGTGACGAAAAAATGAATAAAAGTGCATCAAAACATTTAAATATGAAAAATAGTTTACATGATCTAGGATCAAATTTTTCATGAAAAGTCCCCATTTCGCAAACAAAGCATGGCCGGATCCTAGTTCAAATGAACATTTTTCTAATATTTTAATAAATACTATCGAGTCTAGCACGTTGAATGCACCTTTCTTTACGGAATTGATATTTTTTCGCCACTATTTCTCGGGACCCTTTCGGGGAAACAACGAATTTGCACTTTTTTGTGTGTTATTTAAATAAAAGTTTAATCACCTGTAAAAGCGCTATTTTTCCAAACATTCCGTAGTATGTACAACATGATAACAAAAGTAGAACTCATTTTTCATAATTTTATAATGGATTTGTGCTTTATTCATTCGGTTTTCGAAAAAATGCATCGGATAAAAGTTGTTCATTCTAAATATACTAACAACTTTTATTCGAAATATTTTCCCAAAAATCGACCGAATAAAATATTAATCAACTAAAAATATTGAAAAATAATCACTCCTTTTGTGGCCCAAATTACTATCGATACTTTATAGTCGATGTGTACCGAATTCATAACAAAAAAAACTCCTTTTTAAAATAAACAGCTTTTGTTTGATCTCATATACCCAGTAAAGGTATATGCAAGGTACATTACATATATAACATCTCATATACTAGTGTTATGCCCAGTATATGTAAATATACAAGGTGTATTAAGTTTAGTACCGACTTTGAAACACTTAAAAATATTAAACCTTGGCATAAATGCTTGCAATGGGTGTTGAACATTTACAAATAATTCACATTTTATAAACATTGAATAGACAGAATTTTTAAGAATTCAAACATTGATATACAACTCAGTATATGCTGGGTATTCAAACAATTAACTCAGTTAGTTGTTCCATTACTTGTTATAATATGATTTTTTGGTCGAAACATTTATTCGAAAACCAATTAAATTCGACACAAACCGACTGCATTAAAAATAAACTTGAATAAGAATTAAAATTGTTAAAAAAAATGCTACACTGCCTAAAATCCAGGAATATGAAATTTTCTAGATCCAAAATTTGTTCAAGAATTGATCTAAATTAGACGTGTACGAATCAAATGCGTACTTATATACAATTAAGTTCACAAATAACTATAATTTACGTGAGAGTGTTTGAACAAAATTGAGACCTTCGTTGTTTGAACAATTTTTGTATGAAATATTATTTTAAATCTAAACCCTACTTGACGATTACTACACACTTGACCGACCGTAAATTATAGTTATTTGATTTATTTTTTAAATCACAAAGCCCTTAATATTTAATTTAAACTCATCACAGTGAGTTCAAAAAAGAAAAGAAAATGAAAAGCTAATCGCGACATTATTTAAAATTAAGTAGTAAAACGAATATATCTTTAATCGGTAGGTAATGATCCCAAAAAATAAAAACTTAAAATCAAAAGGAACATGTTGTACAATCTAAAAATTTAATTTTGACTATACAAAAACAAATATCTCTTCCAGAATGTCCTCTTTTGAACACACAGAGATGTGCGGAAAAATAGAACAAAAAAGATTTAAGGTACGATTTCCTCGATGCGACTATCGCGATGATCATTAAACGATTAAACCATGGAGACTAGACAAGGAGACCGAATTCAAACGGAAGAATTGACAAAATATTTCTACGTAATGGTAGAAGTTATATTTACTTTTTGTGCCACTAGCGTCGCTAGTTGTTCATTCGTACCGAAGTGAATATAGTATAATAAATAGGAGTGAAGTATATATTTGTCATTTTGTTAGACTTATTATTAATAAATAAAAGTTTAATTTAATATCTGATTCAATAATCTTTAAATTGATTTTATTAATTTTAATATAATTTATTTCTACTTAATTTATTTGCATTTTTACAAATCCAACTTTACTGGTTACTATTTAATTATTCAATGTTTTATAATTATTTTGTTTTTTATTGTTAGGTAATTATTTTACGAATTTTTAACTATCACTTCAACTAATTACTTTACTTCATTTGTTAAAAAAAGTATTTTATTGGAAAAATACTTTAGCTGCAAATAATTTTTATAATACTACATAAATAAATGCGTCATGTTTTTCAATTCAAACTCGCGCCTTATACTCTCTCCACTGTTTTCGATGTAGAAGGAACACTACTGACATCTTATTTTTGTCAATTATTTGTTTACATGGAGTTCGGTCTCCTTGTCTAGTCTCCATGGATTAAACGCTGGACGATAATCGATGGTTACCGTTTTGTTAATTTTTCACTAGATGCGTGTTTTCGTTCTCAGTCACATCGTTCTAGAGGAAGGTTATTTTTTAAAATTGAGTAGACGTACACTTCTGTTCATAAAAATTGAACCAGTAAGTCACATTCTAAGCGTATATATATATCACTAAATTTATGTAAAATATTACATACAATAACACTTAGAATGTGTCAGCTGGTCCAAATGTTTATGAACGGGAGTGTATTGAAATTAGTTTTGATAAGGAGATGATGGTTTTCCAACTATATTGGCAATCTCAGTCTACATATGATCAACCCTTGACTATTTGATCCTTGTGGGACGTATGTGACAGCTGCCACAGTGAGGAAAAATTCGCTACTTTCTTCAGAAAAATTTCATCATCTGAGTCAGCAAACGAAGGAGCCATGATGCACGTTATCACATCAAATATCGTTAGCGACTGACGATTATATTCACCCTTCTACTGAACAAGACGTACAATCGTCGTTGACGATTTTAGCGGCAGTTGCTAGAGACACAACATCCCTCTAGGAAATACAAAGAAATAGTGCTCAACGATTATCGTGATAATCGCACCGAGGAAAATATACCTTAAGAGTCTAATTTTAGGATAAAAAATTCACCTCCCATCCTTTAACAGGGAATATAGTCAGGGAACTGGTGTACGAAAATGTACAATGATCTGCTCGTACAGTAGACGCTATGATTCGTGAAGTTTTATTAATAGGGAATATGCATGAAAATTTTTTTTCACTTGAATTGAAGCATGTTTACTTGACAAATATCAAGATAAAATTACTTTTTAAATGACTTTAAAAATAAGCGAGATATGAATGATTGAAATTCCCGATTAGACAAAGAGGACGATAGCCCTCTTGATATGTTATGTGACGTCATATTACACTTTCACTATTTAAAATACACGTGAAACTCCGTTTTTAGTATTTTTGCAAGAAAGAGACAGATAATAATCTTTAAAAGCTTATAGCTTCCTTGATTTTTGTCGGATTTTAATTTCGTTTTTAAATATTATTACAGTATTAACAGTATTTTCATATTCTGAAAATAAATGTGAAAAAAAATTTTCATGCATATTCTCTATTGAAATTAGTAAAATTCGGATCTGTTATTCCAATTTCGGGGATTTGTTTAAATATATATTAAGTACCAGCGAAAGTTGCAAAAACTTTCCTATATCATTTGATCACAACTGTATATGAATTCCTGAAAATGTAGGAGACAGATGTCTTATCTTATCTTAAGATGTTGTAATGTATTCGATTCTAAATCTTAGATTTCTTCAATATTTGGATACCTATGAGGAATTCCAAATCATTGTCTGTTATTTAATTTTTATATATATTTCGAACTTCGCACGTATACGAGTATATTCTGATAGGGATCCACTTCAACAACTTTACGTATCATTGTGACCAACGTACAGATTATATACACATTTTGACACTAGCTCTCTAACTAATAAACTGATCAAAATAAAAAATCAGCTCACATAAACATAAATCCGCAAATGTTTTGTTTTTGAAATATAACTCTGTGAAATATTATTTTTTTCTGTGACTAAACGTCTAGGGTCGATAGTATTCATAAAATAATTCGATTCCGAAAATCTGAGATATGAACTTTTTTAAATAGTTTACTATAGTTCGAAAAATCAAAGCATTTACGGACCCACATTCATATGAAATTTTTTTATATTTCGATGAGTTCTATCCCCTGTTAAATATTTTGTACCATAATTCTCCCACTCTGTATATTAAGGGATAATGCCACATTAGTCACTCAAAAGTTTAGCTAGTTTTTATGAAGTAGAAATACAAATAGCGATTGAAGGATATTTTATCTTCAATCCTCTTTCTCCTTGGCTAAGTGGTTGGTTGGGCCTCGTTGGTTTAAATAAGATCAGATTTATGGTTTTAAAATATCAAAATCATAGAAACTAAGGTCACAAAATCTTGAGACGAACCCGATTTTCATGGGTCTTTAGATCACAATTACCATAATTCAACAATGGTTTACATTAAAATCGGAAAGAAACAAAAGTTTGCAGCCTCATTTTATCCACAAAAATCCCATAGTTTTTTTTAACCCACAAACTATAATTGTGGAAATTGCAATCTTTATAAAAGCCCAAACAATATACCGACCTGTGATTTCTATTACTCAATCCACCTTAATCCATAGAAATATGAATCCGATTAGTGGATTTTTCCTTTAAGCATATTGTTCAGGTAATTATGTTACGGGATATTTTGACCTGGGTATTTAATAGCGACAAGGCTGTAGATAGTGTAACTTTAAGATTACATCGAAATTTATCGAGATTATATTTCCGATTAAGGAAATGTGTTAAGGCGTTGTGTTTACTTGGAACTGGGAGATTATGGGTTGGAATCCCGACACCGGCAGTTTGTCAATTAAAAATTAATGGGGCGGTTGATTGACTTAACTGTCGGCGTATGGACAACAACGAAGTAACCGGCTATGCTTGTGAAGGTTTTCTGCAGTTTCCCTTCACGAATTCCAGATGAATATCGGCATAGTTCCTATGACAGTCGGCTGCAGCCGCATACTTACTAATTCCTAGTTTGCATACGAATTCCTGATCCTCCACTTACATCATAAAAATGTAAAGTAAAAATTAATAAAGGTTGAGATATAATGATGTGGGTGGCATCTGAGGTTAAACCCTATTATTATTATTATTTCCGATTAGATAAAAGTTTTAAAAATTGCCCTAATTCCCAAACCAAGTAAAAAACTTTACATTCTTTGAAAATTCTAGTGTGGCATTGCCCCTTAAAGTTCGTATCTAAAATATTTCATAAAATCCCAAAATTTCTGTACAAATTACGACACTCTTAAATAAAAAAATATATATACAATTCTGAATTCAAGTACTCTCAAATTGTGGACGCAGAGTGTACTCCCAATAAGGATAATACTAAATGATCTAAAATTATTCGCTTACTGGACGACACTCTTGACATACTGAACGAAAAAATAAAAAATCTCTGCTGGTTTAAATAAAATACAGTATGGCACATAAAAATATTCCATACAAATACAACAAAAAAAATGCTTTTTTTTAAGAAAAAAGGACCCATCATTTGGCACAAACATATATGCAAAAATATCAAAACACAACAATTTTTTTAGGGCACAATTAAAGCCATTTTGGTCACTTGGTATTTTAGAATTATTTTCAAAAATAATGTTAATTCTATATCGTTTTGAAAGTTTTTTATTTTATTAATTTTAAATTTTGAAGGTCATTTTGCCTTGCTAAGAGGTTTTTTAAGGACGTTCGAGAGAGTCATTTTGCGGGGAAAGACATAAGAGGGGTATCAAGCTACTGCGCATGCCCGCAGCGTTACAGATTTAATGTATACTTTGAAACTAGATTTAAATATTCTATGGTTATTTGGTAATTAATAATACTCGTGAGCCATGACTCATTATGTTTCTTTTGTTTTAAATAAAAAAGTTAAATCTTGTGTTTTGCTTCTCTAAAATGATAAAATTACTTATATAATTCATTATTACTTTCCAAAATACATTTGAACATACCTTAATCTTTGGCTCAGATAAATGCTTGTTTATTTAACAACAATTTACAGTTTTTTAAAAACTTCTCTGCATTTTAAAATGTTTTATTCGATTATAAAAATTAAATTTGTTGTTTCTCCATAAGAGCCAATGTTAAAAGTATGATTTTCAGTATCGAAAAAAAACGAGAAAATGCATTTGAACTAACATTTTGAAGCATACCAATCAATTCGTATTGACTTTTTTTATAAAATATTTAGTTTTCAGGAACTTTTCTGCATTTTTTTTCTCTTTCGAACGTCCTTAATATAATTTTGGACTTTTTTGAAAGTTCACTTAGTAATCTTTGCAGTTTTAACAAATAAACGTCATACCATCTAGTGGTAATCTAGATGAACTTTTAATGCGCCGGAATAAAAAATATGTCTCAGCGATCAAAGCGACCTTCGAAATCGAGAAATCCTGTTTTATTAATTATTTCTGTATTTATACCTTCTATGTACACAATTTAAAAACAGTTTCCGAAAAAAATATTAAGGTTAATTCTCCTTGCAACAGCGAGGGTCCAAAAAACATATTGTCCCTAACAGAAAAGACAAGATTTCTCAATAAAGCTGTGAATTTCCGGAGCGTATGTTTTCTTCAACCAAAAAAGTTTCGACACCCTAACCCACATAAGTAGACATTATCTCGAGACTATTTGCCTTTAGTTTGGCTCTAAAAAAGTTTTTAGAGCCAAATTTTTTAAGTAGTTTTTTGTACTCAATCAATAGGGAGAAAATTTTCAAAACAAAATCGAATCAACATTATTTTCGAAAAGCAAGTGTGCCTCTAAATTTTCCCACCAAACAAAATCCAACAAATTTTTAATATTTACAAAACACAATAAAAAAAAAAGAAGAGAAAATCGAATCGTTTCTTTTGTTTTTAGGAGTGTGGGGTTCGTTTATAACCGCCTCCCGTCGATGAATTTGTAGAGGTTGTGCTTTTTTGATGTGACGACATATTTAGCCTATTTATATTATGCTTATTATTATTTTTACCACCCAAGGACTGTGATAACTTGACATATTGTTGTTGCGCATGTGCATTACCACGTACACGTGTTATACCATTATCGTTGCCCGTTAACGTTGACGTATTATGATCCAATGTTGTATTCTTATACGATTTTAACGTTGATGATATTTTCATATTTTTATTTATATTATTGTTACGATGTGTTTTTTGAGATGTGGTAATTGGAGATGTGGCGGGAGATGCCGTCACACTAGGCGCTGTTGTCGTCGCTGTTTGATTTATGGGTGATACTGCAATGGCACTGGGTGATTTTGGTGACGGCTGTTGATTGATTGGCACAAATGTTGTGTTTGGACTATTGCTACCACTGTTATCCCCCCCTCCACCAACAATACTGTTACCATTTAAGCTACCGCCACTCGATATCCCACTGGATAATATATTGTTGCCACTGGATTTACATATTGCACAGTAGAAAACTTCTGGTATATGCTTCTTGCGTATTTTTGCACATGATAAGTGTACCCATGTTAGACAGTTTGAACATTCGATCATTGGACGTCCAGCGAACGGTTTGTTGCAGTAACATGTTACTAAATCGTACGATTCGGAGTCAACATCTGTAACAAAAACGGTTATGTTTAGATACATATTCAAGAACATTAAAACATCATCGCATAATCCTATTTCAACAATACTGGGTCTTACTATGAGAGGGGTGGCAGACCACCTGTGGGTGGATGCTGAGTACATCCCACCTCAGACCCTGCGATTTTTCACGTGATAGCTTTAACCGAAGCTACCTCATAACCCACTACCCGAGTTTAAAATGTAAACAATATATTTAACCACGAGAACAACAACACAAATTATCGAAAATTTTGTATCCCGGGAGGTTACAAAATTTTTCCACTGCTCCGGTATAGTGATATAAAAAGCTGGTGTGAATAGCCATGCAAACTTTTGATATATAGGCTCCATCTATATACAAAAATTGTGTGGACAGATAAATATTTAATTTAATTATCTACTAATAAAAACAGATAACTTTTGTATGAAACATTTGTTCATACAACCAATAGTTTGAACGCAATTTCAGTGCTAAGCCTGTATGGGTCAGTATATACAAATGGCGTCAAAAGTCGAGCAATTATTTCAAAATTTTATAATTAATTTGTGCCTTACTAATTCGGATTTCGGAAAAATGTTTCGAATAAAATTAGTTAGTATAGTTATAATGAACAACTTTTATCCGAAGCATTTTGTCGAAGACCGAATAAATAAGGCAATAAAGCAAATCAATTATAAAATTTTAAAACGATAGCTCAACTTTTGACGTCATTTGTACATAAAACGTTCTACTTCATACTGCGAATGAAAATTAAAATGTCGAGATTTTTAAAAAGTAGGAATAAAATTGATGTAGGGATTTCAAACGCCATGTCTCGTTTGTTTTGAGCCCCCCCCCCCCCCCACTTTCTTGTTGCATATCGTCACGTAAGACAATTGCCCCTCACCCCTTTTTTCGTACGTATTTTATGGATGACTCCTGAGTTAGTAATGAGGATAATCTTAAAACTAACATAAATATTTAGTTAAATAATAATATCACGTACAATTGCTATACTGACCGGTGTCCTCATCTGTTTGTTTATTACTATCCTCTTGGCCAGAACTTAAATTTGAATCTGATACTAAACCAGCACTGTCCATTGGACTTGTTGACTGTCGCGGCTCCTACAAGAAAAATTTCAAAAATTTAACTATTTAAAATATATAATTTTGTTACATAAAAAAGTTGAACTATTCAAACTTACCTCTGGTCGATTATAATTTTCATGTTCTAATACATAAGTACAAAATAAATAAAAATCTTCTCGTGTTCGGGGCCGCTTCAGAGCTGGTGGCTAAAATCATTAAAAAAAATTTTATTAGTTGCAAAGATCAACAAAAATTTGTTAGTGGCAATATAAGTTAGAGTGACAATATATATCAATCTTGGTAACTGCACCTCGATATTCCGCTTCAAAACTACAAAAATAAAACAATATATATTAAGGATGTTCCAGCATGAAACCACTTTTCGACAGATTTTCCTCATTTTTTTTACAGGCTAAAAATAACGTTTTCTAATAAATCTCGAAGTTTCAGAATTTTTGACAGTTTAGAACACGAAATAATTATTAGCAAAGTAATCATTCTCTTTCACTCTCTCTCATTAGAAGCATGTAAAACTTCATGCCCGCCCAACTATTATCTGTTGTATTAATAAAAATACTCGACAAAATTTAAAAAAAAAACTAGGATAGTAAAGATAAATATTTATTACTTAAATAAATTATTTTTTTAAATCGCGTTTTACCGATTTGTTTTCGAAATATAAAACTTTAAAGTTATTTTTTATTTCAAAATTATTTTACTTTGTATATATGAATAGTGAATATAACTATGTGTTGTGTATGTGTGTATATGTATTTGTTCTATAATAAAAGCAAACCGGTTTTTTGTCCTGATTATATAAGACAATGCTGGAACTATCTTAACAATGTTAGGAAGGCACACTTCCGTTAATAAAAATTAAACCAGTAAGTAAAACTCTACAGAATTATATGCATACGAAAGTACCTACATATACAAATTGAGAAAACAGATAGTGAATTTAGATAATGGCCCAATTCCAAATTCTGATTTAATAAAATTAAACCATATTCAAAAAAATCTAATACCTGAATATCAAGGTTAGCTTCGATACACTCACTTTAGTGACAAAACAAACGCCGCATAGTCACCAAAGAATACCGTCAATAAATAGGTGGGGATCTTCACACACATAATCCGTTAGTCAGTCAACTCAAATAATCCTAAGGTCAGATTATACCCTCAGTCAAATCGTATAAAAGACAGAACTTTTTTAATGTCATTGTGAGACACGCACCAAATTAGCAACAAGCAACATATCTCTGAATCCATATCCCAGAGATAGTTACGATGAGCTAATTCATACTGATGATGACTACGTTGTAGTCGAAATACGTATTTATAAAATACAAACAAATGTTCTAGGAATTGGGGGAAAATTTGAAATGTAAGTAATAAATATTTATCTTTACTATCCTAGTTTTTTTTTTAATTCTGTCGAGTATTGTTATTAATACAACAGATAATAGTTGGGCGGCCATGAAATTTTACATGCTTCTAATGAGAGAGAGAGAGAGAGATAATGATTACTTTGTTATTAATTATCTCGCGTTCTAAACTGTTATTTTTAGCCTGTGATAAAAATGAGGAAAATCTGTCGAAAGATGGTTTCATGCTGGAACATCCTTAAGCAACAACGACTTGCATGAAACGGCTGTAATTGCATGAACTGACCCGATCAGAGGTGGTTCTTGCACTTATATGTTTTTGCCCGCCTACAGTTGATTACGATTTGAATGGTACATAATATGTAACATGATTTTTACTGTTATGTCAAAAGAAATATATCAATTTTTATGACAACACATAAGTAAGTGGATATCATTTTATTAAATTGAATTCGTAGAATAAAGAGTACATGATATTTATTAGTCTATCAATTTGATAGCACTCTATTGAATATCGATTCTTTTTGTATTTAAGGATGTACGAGCACTAGATATAGTCCATTTTCAAAATTCTTCAAAATCTTATATAGTGCATTCATAAAAGTGCACAATAATGTTTATTATTTTTTGTCGTAAGTTAAAATCAAAATTTAATTTAGGCCCGTCATACCGGGTCTAACAAAAAAGATATTTAAGAAAACAAACCTGAGATTTCGGGTAATTAAGCTACCGCCGACAAAAATAAAATTTACCCGAAATCTCAGTTGTTTTCCTAAATATTTCTTTTTTTTTTGGGCCCGTCATACCGGAATTTTATTAGATCAATCTCTTTATTAATATTTCTATTTTCTATTGCGTAGTTTTTTTTTATTGGTCTTATTTTATTCCAAGTGAAAATTATCAAATATGTAAAAATATGGGTTTCTCCATAAGAGCAATGCATTAAAACTAGAACTTTAAGATTGAATAATTAATTCAAGACTCTCGTAACCCCCTTCCCCCCTGAAGGTAGTATAATTGATTTATATGCACTTTAACTACATGTAAACAAAAAATTAAGTCTTAATCTTTTTGAAGCTTCTGTGCTCGTACATCCTTAAAACAATTTTAACATGTAACTCAAGTAATTTTAACATTCTTTTGAGACATCAATTAGTTTTGATATAGAAAATCTTACACGTATTGGGGCTGGGGATTGAACCCAAGACTTCTGGCATTCCAGACCAGTGCTCTGGCAACTAAGCTATCTCAGGGTGGCCACAAAAAAATGATTTTAAAATTCCCTGTTTTAATTAAATTTTAACTCAACGAATTTTAACATTCTTTTGAGAAATCAATGTTTTGATATTAAATTTCTTACATATATTAGCTGGGATTGAACCCAAGACAGGGTGGAAACAAAAAAAATGATTTTAAAATTCCCTGATAATTCTCGGGTTTCTAGTAAATTTTATCATACTTTTCCTTGATTTAAAAATTTCAATCGTATCATTAAGATATTTAAATTTTTGATTATACTTTAATTATCCATAATTAAATTCGGAATAAAATTCATAAAATTTAAAGATATGTTCAACTATTACTTGAATAATTTATTATTTATTTAATTAATTTAGTTTATAAATTTAAAAATTTCAAGTTTTCTCAAATAAATTCCCTGATACATGTCGAAATTTTTCAAAATGATGAAACTGAGACAAATATTAATACTAGAAATGGAAATTTTACCCCTAAATTAGTGGGTTTCAAAAAAAAAAAAAAACTTTTTTTAAAAATCGGATAAAATTTGGCTAAATTATTCAAAAATGATTACTCAAATTTTGGCTAAATTATTCGGATTTTTTGTATTCGGTGACATCTTAAAAAATCCATAAATGCAAACTTTTGTTTGAAACTTTTTTTTGTATAAACTAAATAGTTTTGCCACAATTTCAGTTCCAACATCTGTAATTACTGTTGGTTATAAAAGAACCGTGTGTTCATTGGAAAAGTTACCACATAAATTTTTTTTAAATATGCATTTTAGAAAAAAATGTGTCAAACAAAATTTGTAAAATTATACTTTTGTCCCATGCATCTGTGCCGCGTGGTATACACTCCCATTCATAAAAATTGAACCAACCGAAACATTCCAAGTGTTACTGTATGTAGTATTGTACATATATTTAGTAATAAATACGATTAGAATGGTTCAATTTTAATGAACGGGAGTGTACCTTATCTTTTAAACTATGCAAGATAGGAAAAATCTTTAAATACAAAAAATATTTATCTTATAAAAACAAACTATTTTTGTCTGAAACTTTTTTTCATACATTCAATAGGGGCAGAAAATGTGGCAGAAATTTTGTATTTACGAAAGAAATATTGGGTGCATGAAAAAAAAGTCATAACAGTTGTTTATTTTTAAAAAGATGAAAATTTTTGGTATGTAAAGATTTTGTCTATCTTGGTCTAAGATCCGGCATTAGTGAAAACCTTCCCTCATCTGTTAATTGAATGATATAATTTTTAAAAGGCAGATAACAATATTATAAATGTAGGAGTGCAATGTCTGCCACCGTAGTCCTGCTGCCTATATCATATTAATTAATTAATTAATTAGTATGATATAGTGTCTTTGTTTGTTGCTCGAACAAATATATTTGTCTCTCTCTGTGTAGAACATATTTTTTGAAAATTTTATTACTGTGATATTATAAAATATATTTTATATAATAAATATATAATTAAATTATTTTCAGCCTATATAAAAAAAATTTTAAGTAATAAAATTTTTTTTAAATGTGTTCTACGCAGACAGAGAGACAAATATATTTGTTCGAGCAACAAACAAAGACACTATATCATATTAATTAATTAATTAATTAATATGATATAGGCAGCAGGACTACGGTGGCAGACATTGCACTCCTACATTTATAATATTGTTATCTGCCTTTTAAAAATTATTTCATTCAATTAACAGATGAGGGAACGTTTTCTAATGCCGGATCTTAGACCATCTTGTACCGTTTAACAGATAAGTTATACCACGCGCGAGCACGGATTATTACATTATATTTTCATCTTTAAACTGTGCAACTGTTGTTTGAAACATATGTTTCTAAAATATTTTAAAACATATTTAAGTAGAAACTTTTCAAATGAACACACGGTATATATATACTATATAGCACCTTCATACAGTACTTTGTAATATTATACATTTGTAAGTGTACAAAAAATAAAATAAACAATTCACGCATGGATATTGAGCACAGTATATACAAGGTATTTAAACAATTAACTCGGTTGATTGTTATTTTTAACTGGTTAAAAATGATATGATACTACTAACGATATTTATAAAATGATTATTTTTTCTATTCAATTAGAACCGATAATTAAATTAATATCGAATTTCAATGCGTTATCGTAATCAACTGCGTTATAAAATAACAAATTTTTTAACGATAAAAATAATCAAGTAATAAAAATAATAAGAAACAAGTGAAAATAACAACTGAGTTAATTGCTTAAATACCCGGTATTTAGTGAATTTATGAAAAAAAAGTTTCAAACGAAAGATGTTTATTTTTAGAAAAAGGAACATTTTTTATCTTTAAATTTTTGTCCTATCTCTTACGGTTTCAAAGATAGGCAATTTTGCCTAAACATGGTCCGATTTAAGAGTACCTCGATTCATGTGATTTCGGATGATCACGAAACCTTTATTCAGTTCATGTAACAGGTACGAAATTTTTGTATCCAAAACTCTGGGCCTGTCCGTTATAGCAACTGATCGCGACAGTATCTTATAATTTCAAAAATCTTCGACGAAATCTAAAATAAAACAAAAAGAGGATTCTTTGCTTAGAGTGGGCGCCCTAAAGCAGGGCATAGAGATCCTACATGAAAAGATGTTAGACAATGACAATCGAACGCAGTTCTTTAACTACTTATCCAATTGTCAAAATCCCATAACTCAAAATTATCCATACTATCGCCTTCTTATACATTCACCATTTCTCCTGAAACACTTTGTACTTATTATTACTAATGAATATCGAATAAGAATTTTCTTCATATCACACTTTAATCAAGCTTTAAACTTTTTCCAAACTTTCAACCAATATCATTCGTTTTTTCTCGGAAACATTCAAGTCGAATTAAAGAAAACTCCTGAATATACAACGATTGAGTGTCAGTTCTGAAGAGCCTAATTTTCTAGGCAACCCAATCTGATTATGGCATATTAAAGTTACCCACGTTTTTATCCAAATTGGGATAAAATTTTCGAGAAAAACAACGTCAAGTTTTCCCGATACTACGTAACGAAGAAGTTTTATCTAATTCTAATTTCGAATTCTACATCGTTAACAAAAAATTTCGAATTACAAGAGTTAAATTTTATTCTAACTTAATTACAAAGGTTTTTTTCTTAGTATCATTTTATTCTAAGAAGTGAATAGATTTTTCTAACTTGAGGGAGAAGAGAATAGTAGATAATTGAACTATGTATCTTAAACTTTCGTTGACATGTCTTAATTACGAAATCGATGTAGAAGTTGTCAGAAACAATGTCTATCACATTATTTACAAACAATTATATAAGTTTTCCCTCATTTGACGCAAATCGAAAGAAAACATTAACATATATACCCCCTTAAACATAAAATCTCAGTTGCAGAAGTCATTCGTAGAAACAAAGAATGCAATTGCTATAGAAAATATTGAGATATCTATTGACATAAAATTCACAATATGGGTATTTGTTTCAAATAACCTCTTAACCAAAAAAAAACCAAACAGTGGAAAAAAAAATATTTACAAACCATGATAGCTTAAAAATTTACGTTGAAAATTATAACCAAAAAAATAAATGGCAAAAAAAATAAGTTTCAATTGAATTGAAATAATCGGAAAAAATTCCAAATCAAAACAAATGATTTTTCATACAAAAATGTCTTAAAATTGATGAGAGTTTCATGAATCATTTTTAACCTAAATGTTTTGAAAAAATAAATAAATATTTTCATAACAAACTTTGATCACCATGAACGAGAAAAAACGTTTTTCAAATTACGAAAATGTTTTGTGTTTACTTACATCTTCATTATCCATTGTAAATTTTACGAATTTTTATTTTATTCAATTGAAATACACACATAAAAATTTTGTTATTTTATTGTTATTTGGAAAAATACGTTGTTTATTTTTTTTGCTGTAATTCGAATGTGCCAATTAATTTAACTAATTAGATTTAATTAATAAAAGTATTTGCATTTATTTCATATATTTTTATTTATTTATTAATTTTTTATCTCGAAAAAAAATTTTTTTTGTTGTTATTTATACGAAATTTATTAATTTATTAAAATACACACTAATCAACTTTGTTTAATTATTATATGATTTAATTGTTATATTATAAACTCATTAAACTGTATTTATAAGACTAAATTGTTTTTCGTTTTGTTTGAAAATTCACTATTCATTTACTGTTTGTCAAATGGTTTTTACTTCATAAGTAACATTTTCGTATACAACATGGTTATTCGGTACTGCGGCTGCGCCTAATAATTCGTAACAATATTTTCAAATACAAGACATCAAATACATTTTCATGAATTTTATACACGAAATTATGGTTTTCTTAATTGGAATGCATTCTAAATATTAAATTTTCATTTGTATTTCTTTTTTCATGAAAATTTATATTCATTAATCTTAATTTTTTTA
Source organism: Nineta flava (assembly GCA_963920215.1). Taxonomy (NCBI): domain Eukaryota; kingdom Metazoa; phylum Arthropoda; class Insecta; order Neuroptera; family Chrysopidae; genus Nineta; species Nineta flava. The sequence goes on along the minus strand of OY986046.1, from coordinate 14,522,608 downwards.
GTTTTAGTTATAAAAATCATCGATAGATGGCATTACAACAGTTTTCTTAAAGTCTGTAGATACATGTAAAGTTATTTTAGCAAATCTTTAGTAAATATTTGAAGAAGAATTTCAAACATTTTTATGAATATGCTAATTATATGAAAATTTGTATATTTATGTTTACATTTTAAAAATATTCGTTCAATTCATCAATAATAGATGGCCCTTTATATGTTTTCTTGGTTGCTTAATAAACTAAAATGTATTTTACCTCTATATACAAATATCTTTGTTGAAAATAGTCGAGTTTAATCTTTTGTCAAATAAGATGATCGGTAATAATAATTAAAGAATAATAATTTAAATCAAATACACAATGGTTGTATTCAGAACAAATAAGTATTTTGTAAACTAAAGTCAGTTAGTCTGAGCACCTAAATTCAGCGGTGTTTATCTCAGGACACACATACTAACATATCAGCAGTGTTGCCAAATGAAGGTTGGGGGTTCCCATAATTTAGTAAATTTAATACGACTTTCCCAAGAATAAATCACCTAGATTTTCTACTAGGCTTTCAATGTATAAAAAAATTCACCAAACTGACAGTGATTCTAGAATATGATCTCAATAGAAACAGTTGACGAATAGTTGATGAGTACTAAGCAATCGAAATTCGTATTTCGCCATGAATATAAGTAGATATATGTCAATAAATATAATGGAAATATATTTAGCAAAGTATATTTCAGAAAGGATAACTTAACGTCACATTAATTATCAACTATCACCGTGTATATTCGGCACATGATCGGATATTCTTGAGTTGCGCGTCGCCTTTGCCAGATAAGAGTAGTTTAAGAGGAAACTTTTGAACTACATTAAACAAATTATTTTCTAGTACAGAACTACCGATTTACTTTTTTCATGTGTTTGTAATCTAAACACATTTAAGGTGGATCGCACTCTTTTTTTTTCCAAAAAAAGGCCTTTTCTTACTCAAACATTTATGTGAGTGAGTGAATATATCGACTTTTTAATCTTATTTATTATTACGGAAGTCAAGTGAGTATTATACACCAAATCGTCTGATATATAAATTAAAACTATTTTCTTTATTATAAACATTATGTGCTATTTAACAAACAAAATTAGCTGAATCTGAAATTTTAGACCCTCACAGATATTGAATTAATTCTATAGCTGTGGGTGCTGTGGTTAAGCTTTTTTCTTAAATTACGACCATCTTTGTTTAAAGATTTGGTAGTACCCTCATCTTGTAGGAAATTAGTTCGGTTATTTAATTTGCATAGCTGAAATGAATTTTTGACTATTGACCTTTTAACATACAATTAAGAATTGGCTAAAAAGATTAAATTGATGCAATTTGTAAATATTGATGAAGCAACTGAATAATTTATATATAGGCAACAAACACTACAATTATGTAATTATTGCATATGTTATCCAATAGAAAGAGTTGAGGTTAGGGTTGAAACTTTTCATCTTATATTAAAAGTTGGAAATGTTATTGAACTATTTTAATTTACAAACAATCTAATTGATTATTAACCGATTTTGTAAAGCTTGTATACAATTTTGAATATACAAATTAAACCTTAAATTTGAGGTTAACCGTACCTAAGATAAATGTGATTGTGCGTACAATAAACGAATCGTTAATTGTCGGACATACCTTATAAAAACTAACAATTTGGACAAAAAAAACATACTTGTTTGTTCAAACATTTTGAAGGAATCTTTTTTTTTCGAAATCATTAAACCTTTTAACATCTGCGTTTAATACCTGTTACTTCTGAATTTATCACATCAGTGGTGGTATTATTATGGCAGGGGACCATATATGAAACGCGCACAAGGGGAAGGGGTACGTGTGTGTTAATAATGTATAATTTTAGAACATTTCATTTCCTTATTTCAACTTTTCAAGCTTTATCGAATTGTACATTTGGTGAAATTTATTTCAATTCAACCTTGAAGTTATCAAACAGATTTCCCCTTGTTTTGTTCATAAAATTTGAACCTATTTCTTCTGATAAAATATCAAAGCAATAATTAGTATTGTCGTAAATTGTAAAAGATGCATGCATGCATATCGAACGTCAATTGTAAAAGATATTTTATTCATTTGATTAAAGAAACACACACCTACACTAAACGAATCTTTATGGTAAATTGTACAGAGGTGTATTCAAAATTTTCTGAGATTCTGGAGCTACCAACATGTTCACTAAAAGTGTACACATAGAGTCGATGGATTTAAAAATGGAACCACTCTCCCTATACGTGCAGATTTTTTAATTTGGAAGGGGTAGAATTAAATAAATTATTATAACATACATAAAATAAGAGAAATAAAAAAATTTTACAAGAAAAATATTGTTTTTACCAATTATTTGAACAAGGTAGATTTTGTCTTGGAATCGTTTTATTCCAAGAAGTGGATCGATTTTTCTAACTTGGTGGGAGAAGGGACTGGTAGATAATTGAACTTGAACCTTAACGTTTGTTGGCATGTGTTAACACATTTGTCTTGGAATCGTTTTATTCTAAGAAGTGGATCGATTTTTCTAACTTGAGGGAGAAGGGAATGGTAGACAATTGAACTTGAATCTTAAACGTTTGTTGGCATGTGTTAACACATGAATGTGTTGGCACATTAATTACAAATAATTATATAAGTTTTCCCTCATTTGACACTAATCGAAAGAAAAGAATAACATATATACCCCCTAAACATAAAATATCAGTTGCAGAAGCCATTCGTAGAAACAAAGAATGAAATTGGAAATATTGAGATATCTATTGATATAAAATTTGAAATGTAATTTCAAAAAGTTATCTTTGATTATTTTAATAATCTTTGTAAAATTCACAATATTATTCACAAACCCAATTCACAATAGGGTTTTAAATGAAAATATTGTTTTTACCAATTATTTGAACAAACAGCTTAGCAAACAACTTAAAATAATCTCATTTTTTTTGAAACATAAGAGAGATGTACATATATGTAACTAAAGTATTAAGAGCAAGATAGTAATGTAAAAAAAGCAGCGCATCTGAGCCGAAATTTTTAATTTTGGGAAGAGTGATCTTAATTCTTTATTTTACTAAGTAAAATAATTTAATTTAAAACATATAGCCGAGGTATAACGCAGGTATAAAACTATGACTTCTGATATATACCTATACCTAATACAACTATTAAATGTATACGAATTTTTCCGACTATTCGTTTGGCTTAGGGGGACACCCATTGAAACCCCCCTTTTCGGACCGCCCTGCACACAGAACATAACAAGGGATATATCGTTTTAACTCAAGTCTATATGGAATTTCAATACCTGTATATAGTTATATACAACCATGTACACATATCCACAAAAGTTTGGCTCATTTTTCAAAATTTTATAATTGATCTGTGCCTTATTTATTCGATTTTTTAAAAAATGCTTCGAATTAAAGTTGTTCATCATAAATATTCTAACAACTTTTATAAGAAAAATTTTCCTAAAAACTGAATGAATAAAGTACAAATCAATTAAATAATTTTGAAAAACGAGCGCTCCTTTTATAGCCACGTATAACTAATACTGCCCTACTCCCCCTGTATAATAATATTTTAAATCATTCTCCCTAATTGCAAACCTTTGATAAGTCGGTTAGTCTGATAACATACATCATAGTCTACTATACTTTAAAGCTAGAAGTGAAGTTGACTGACTGATCTATCTATGAAATTCTAAGGTACATTTTACAACTCTAAGGTTTTTTTCATTCGACGCGAAATTGCTTCAAACTGACGAGAAAAATCGGAAAACTTCAATTTTTTCATTGCAACCCCCCGGAAAATCGAAAAAACACCCCGCAAAAATACGTTTTTCTGTTCTATACATGCTAGAAAGATGGGATTTTCACCAATCGACCCGAAATAAAGTGAAATTAACAGAAAACTTTGAAAAATTTCATTTTTTACATCGCAACCCCCTCGAAAATGGGAATAACACCCCTAAAACTGCCCTTTTCACTTCTATTCATGTTAGAAAGATCGGGTTTATTTATTCAACGTGGAACAAGTTTAAAATAACTGAATTAATTAAAAAAAGTAAATTTTTCCATCACAACCTTTGGCAATTGGGAAGAACACCCCTAAAACTAACCCGTTTTTTCTATACATGCTAGAAAGATGTGATTTTTTGCATTCGAAGCTAAATAGCTACAAACTAGAAGGTTATTCGAAAAACTTAAATTTTTTCATTGCAAACCCCCGAAAAATAGGAGAAACACCCCCCAAAATTACGTTTTTCTGTTCTATACATGCTAGAAAGATGGGATTTTCACCAATCGACCCAAAATAAAGTGAAATTAATAGAAAACTGTGAAAAATTTCATTACCTGCATAGAAACCTCCCCAAAAATGGGAATAACATCCCTAAAAATGCCCTTTTTACTTCTATTCATGTTAGAAAGATGGGGTTTTTTCTAGTCGACGTGGAACTGATTAAAAATAATAAGATTATTTGAAAAACGAAAGATATTTTAATTCGAAAAACCTAATTTTTTTCATCGCTGCCCTTGAAAATGATGTGAGACCAATCTATGTGCAGTGCCCTCCCCCCAAACCTCCCATCGTAAACCCACCTCCCCAAATAAATTATCCCCCCCAAAACCCTCTAAATTCCTCCCATAAAAATTCCGCTTCCTTTGTTTTTTAATTTTTTTATTGCAATAATTGGTAGGACACATTGTATTTAAACATCTTCCGTCTTACTTCAAAACATACCTCTCTTGCTTACTCTCACCCAGCTTATAGAGTGCACAGTTGCTCTGAAGAGCAACCCATGCCCACCTCTGAGTCATATATACTTTTATGACTGCTGAAGCGATTGAAAATTTATCACTATTGTTTAAATTCTGTCCTTGTAAACACAGGAGGCCATCTAGCGGCCTAAGCCCTAAGCCAGGATTATTTTTACAAATGACAAATAAGACTTGTAAATCAAGTTTGGAGAAAGTTAATAAAACTAATTATTTTTAAAGAATATTTATGGCAATTGAATATTTACATTTTACACTTTACAAGTTTACACTTTTACAGTACTTTACACTGCAGAGGTGGGCACAGACAGCTCGTCTGAGCCTTACGAGCTCTCCATAAGCTGGGTGAGAGTAAGTAAAGAAGGTATGTTTTGAAGCAAGACGGAACGATGTTTCAATACAGGTTGTCCTACCGATTATTGCCCAATAATTTATTCAATCAATTTAGAAATAGTTTTATAAAATATTTATTGTTTAAATAATATATTTTACAGTATGGAGAGATACACCAAAAAACATAATAATAATAATAATAACAATAATGATAATAATAACAATAATAATAATAATCTGAACTTATCCAAGACTGCTTGCGATGTCTTCTCCATTATTAAATTCACTACTTTTATTTTTTTTGAAAAACAAATTATGCGAAAAATAATTTCCACTACTACAAATAGTACTTTTCACTTTTTCAATTCAAAGTAGACTCGAAGAACTCAAATTCCCACTTTATGTAAAATTTAACTTAATTCATCAAATTCCCATGACACTATACTGAGCATACTCCATACGAAGAAAAAATAATTAAATCAGGTAAGTAATTCTTTATTAGTTCTCGGATATGAATAGTAAAATATTTAGACAAATCATTTGGAATTTCCAAAACTTTAATTCTATTTAAAATTATCCTTTGCAAAAATTTCCCTCTTTTATTACAATGGTCCAGCGGTAAACTTAAAGGTTCAAAAGATTTATATATATTTTTTATATATTTTTATTTTATTCATACACAAATATGATATATACTAAAAAGGTACATTTAATGACCCTAATTATCAGCCCAAAATTCCAGAGTATGTATTGAATGATTGCTTGTATTATTTACTTTGTATAATAGTGACCATAAAAAAGATTTGGTATTATTATATTTTTTTCAGAAAATGTTTTAATTAAAAAAAGAAAATATTAATAATTGGTAGGTACCCTGTATTAACTCTATCTCTCTTCCCTACCTCTCACTCAGAGCTTGGCCGAGTCATCTCCTGCCCACCTCTGCTTTACAGTTTACACTTTACAGTTTACCTTTACTTATAGGTTGCAGCCTTACCTTAAAGGCCCAAATAGACGGAGAATATGGTTGCAGCAACATTGAACAGCAACTAGCTTGTTGCACTGTGTGTGGGGTGGTTGCTGCAACAAAAAACAAACTTTTTGTTGCTGCAACCACTCCACACACGGAGAAACAAGCTAGTTGCTGTTCAATGTTGCTGCAACCATGTTCTCCATCTAGTTTGGCCATTACACTTTTACAATTTACAGTACCTTTTTTATATATGATCATAAAGCAATTTACAACAGACAGGTGCGGATTTAGGATCTTTTATGTACGGGGTTGACTTACATATAACAGCCTAAATCGTTGGATCTACAAGAATGGAATTTTGCGTTCATTATATTACGTAGGTGAGTGCAGGTGATTTTTGAAAATTAATTCCCTAAAGGGGTTAAATAGGTAATGAAAATTTCTATGGAAGTTCGTCATTTTTAAAGTTAGAAATATGAAAATTGGTGTTTAGGCTTCTGTTTATAAATAAAAGTCAGTGTATCAGCATTTTTGGAAATTTATTCCATAAAGGGGAAAAATATGGGACGAAAATTTAATTTGTATGGGAAGTGTGTCATTTTCGAAGTTAGAAACATGGAAGTTGGTATTTACGCTTCTTACATTTGAGAAAAGTCGGATGGTTCCTGAGATATTTTCGATGGGAAATCCGCACGACTAGTAATGTATAGAAGAGTATATTAAGTTTAGTCCCGACCTTACAACGGTTGAAAATAGTGATCGCAGAAAAAAGTTTTTGCTATAGGTGTTCATAATAATAATAATAATATATTTATTCATTCTTTTTAACGTACAAGGTACATATTGAATTCGTCCAAATCAATTGAATAATACAAAATATAACTTTAAATATAAGGGATGCGGGTTAATCTTAGGAAATGAAGGTATTGCTATGAAGGTATTATTATAAAGTGACCTAATTAGTTCATTTCCGCATGTCCGCTTATCCATTTTTGAAACGGTAAGCGATAAAAAAAAATTTTAAGACAAAAATGTTCCTTTTTTCCGGGTATTTAAGAAATTAACTCAGTTAGTTGTTATTTTCACTTGTTTTAATTTGTATATGATTGGTTTATAAGTAGAGGGCCGAAGCATCACTTTATCTAATTTGATCAGTGCCCGAGCGGGTGAAACCTACCAATTAATTATATATTTTTATAATTAATTTTTATGAATTTATTATTCTTTAATCTAGAATATCTGCTAATCTCAACTTTTCTCCTTATAATTTAATCTTTCTTCAATTTTGGGTGAAGGTGAATCTCCATAGACCTCCTATTAAATCCGCTTCTGATTTTAGTCGATTAAGTGTACAAAATATCATACCTCCATGAAATACATACCTGCTGAAAATAAGTGTTGTCAAACGTTAATATTTTAAAAGATAAAGTAATTTTAAATGTGCCTTATACTGGTCGTATTCAGTACAACTAAGTTCTTCGTAAACTAAAAAAGTCAGTCAGTTTAAATAAAGTTTACGTCTGAGCATCTAGATTAGATTAGATTTGCATCAGGAGCAAGTCTTATAAAGAGTTTTTGTCTTATAAAGGCTACCAATTTGATCTATTGTACCTCTTTTCCTTCAAAGGAGTCCCTATGGTTTTCTTGGCGACACCTCATTGATTTCATCTGGCTGGAGATCTGTTCATCCCAAATGATAGTGTTTTTTGAGAGAAGGACTTTCGCATTCACACAGAATGTGAATTCCGGTTTCCTCCTCTTCATGACAAAGTCTGCAGAGATCATTCCCTGTAAGATTGATTTTGTGCAGATGTTTATTGAGTTTGCAGTTTCCAGTAAGAAGGCCAGTAAGTTTCTTCAATTGGTTTTTTTCCTAGCTGTAAACGCTCGGAGGTCTTTTTCCATGAGGAGCTTTTTATAACAGCCTTTGCATGCTCTTGACCATGAGTATGTACCCAAGAACGGTTGGACTCTTGTACCGCCCATTCTTTTGTCTGACCACCTAAATTCAGCGTAGTTCTCTCGGGAAACACTTACAACTTTCAGCAGTGTTACCAAAAATGAAGGATTTCTCCCTAATTTAGTGGATTTAATAATATGAAATAATTGATGCATTCAAATTTCGAAAATAAATAAACATTTTACGATAATTCCAAGAATAAATCACCTAGATTTTCTACTAGAACTTGTTAAATCCAATAAATTTAGGGGAAAATTCCCCAATCTGCCAGCACGTACCAAGCAAAATGCGGTCAAAATTTAAGTTGCTTAGTATCAGTCAAGTGTCCTGGCAAAAAACTAAGATATACTAAGTTTACTAGGAGCTTAATTGCTCTGAACACTACCACTGATTTTATGTTTTTTTTTGTACAAAGATATATTCTTTTCAATAAAACTGGACTGCTAAATATTTTTTGTACAAAGAGATTAGAAAATAATGATGCTCGTTCACTACAGTCTGACTACACTATGAACAGAAACCAATTTTATTTAAATGGAAAGCGTGTTTTATATCTTCAATCATTTAAAATCCCATGTTATATCTTTTCAATAAAATTCTTAATCTTCATGCTTATGTGTGATATCAGTAACCTCTTCATTCACTGTTTTTGCAAACTTTTTATGTCTATCCATCCATTGTTAGTATGGTTGCCTTTCCGTTATGTTATACTAATGTAGGTGGCTAGCGTTTACTTAATTTGACATTTAAGTAATATGTTTGAACTGGAAGGGTCTCGCCTTCGGGTGACAGGTTGTTCTCAAGGAGGGCACAGAGGATCCCTTGGTCTAGGTGCTTGGGATCCGTTTGCGGTATCTTTCTAAATTATTATTATTGTTAATATGTTTGAAAATTTGTAACATTATTTTGACATCAACGTTTTTATGTGAAAAATTTTCCACATCTTGACTGAGGATTGAACCAAACACCTCTGACATTCCAGACCAGTGCTCTTATGTAGACATATAAACAGTATTCTGACGTTCAAATACATAGGAATAATATGTGAAATTTTAAACCGAGATACTCAAAGATCTAGGTTCGAATTCTAGTTAATATGTATCTGTTTTCAATTTTAGAATGTAAGCATTGACGTATTCATGGGATTATTGTATAAGATATACATAACAGTATTCTGGCGCTAGTACTAGGGGCCACAAAAGTAGCGCCCAAAATTTTATAGTTGATTAGTACTTTATTTATTAGGTTTTTGGAAAAATATTTCGAATAAAAGTTATTAATAATGAATTAATTATGAATAACATTTATCCGACGCATTTTTTCCAAAACCGAATGAATAAGGCACAAATCAATTACAAAATTTTGAAATGATAGCTTTTGACGCCATTTATACACAAAAATATTTGATTTAGGTAATATCGTTTTGTAATTTTTAGAGGGTGAATATGTCGTTAATGCAACCCCTTTTTAATTTACGCTTAGCTTCGTTTAGAATATACAGCTTCAAATTTCACTAATCTTGATTATAGTTAGGGTTATTCTCCTTACAAACAGGTTTTACTGTACTTCTAAAACAGGTGTAGATTAGAGTACAATACTATTATATACAACAAAAAAAAAACTAAGTAATCCTTTGTTTAAAATATATTGTAAAAATATCCAAATTCAATAATTTAACTATTAAAGTTGATGGTTCAAGGGTTAATCTCGATTTATATTTTATATTGGTTTTACTGTACATCTAAAACAGGACCGGATTAAAGTACGGTACTGTTCTTAGAAACAATCTTTTGTTTCAAAGGTCTCTTTTATTGATACAAAAAGTACAGAACATAATTCTTGTATCGTTATTGAAATATGTGTGTGCAATAAACATTTGCAATTTTGAAAAAGCAAAAACGGATTTAAACCCCTAAGCCCTCAATAAACAGTATTGAAAAAAAAAAGTTTTTTGTAGTACATGCTAACATATAAATTAACAATGGCTGACTTATAATAGATATTTCAATATAAATATGTATATGTGCATCTTTGTCTGTAATAGTTTGGAAATAGTTGTGTTCTTTGTCTGCGTGAATATATGCGCAGTATGATTGCAGGTACATATTGTGTCCTCTGTATTAAAAATTATACTTTTATATGCCATGGATGCAATATTTACAATACAAAATACAAGTGATTTAAGTGATAAAAAAAATTCAAATGACAAATTATTATTTTATAACAATTCTTCATGTATTTACATTTAATTTTCATATTTAATTTAAAACTTCTATATAAAAATCAAACTTAAAAGTTGTATGTGTACGAAAGAATAATAATATACGAAAATACAACAAAAAAAAGTTATTTTTTTAAATAAAAAATTATTGTGACACCACGATGGTATCAAAACCGGAGAAAATTGGTGTTACATTAGGTGTAAAATCACCACAAGTGACACAATGTGAAAAATTGAGTCGTGTTAAAGAAGAATTTGTATTTCAAATACCCGAAGAAGCACCTGTATTTGAGCCAACTGTGACCGAATTTGCGGATCCTTTACGTTATATTAGTAAAATACGTCCAATTGCTGAAAAATCGGGAATATGTAAAATTCGCCCACCATCTGTAAGTTGTATTTTTTTTACTATGGGAATATTTCTGTAAAACTTTGTATTCGAATTTTTATTCCACTTTGAAATCCTTATTTCTTTAAATTGAAAATGGCGTCAAAAAAGATGTACATTTTTTTCATGTGCACTTAGTTTTTAATTTCCTGTAATTCAATTACTTTTCATTTATGATTCAATGATTTTTTTGTGTTTTCCTAACAATTTATACTTGTAGAATCTTTTTAAACAGTTGTCATTTGTATTAATATGCTTTTAAACTTCGAAAATTTCCTTTTTCTTGCAACAAATATTTTTTTTGAATTTGTATGGAATGATTAATAATTTCCACGAAATTTGTTACTTTTAATTGGTAATTTATTTGAAATCAAATTTCGTAACACTCATTTTCATACGATTTTTGTGGGACATTTTCTAACAATTAAAAGTGTGATTATTAAAATTGATAACATATTTTCATTTAAATAAATATTTTCATTTAATTAAATGGGTAACACATTTTTTTTTGCTTAAGTGGACAAAAAATTTTCTCAATTAAGTGGAAAAAAAAAAATTATTTATCCAAATTTTTTTCTAGAATTGGCAGCCACCATTTGCAGTTGATGTGGATAAATTACGATTTACACCACGAATTCAACGATTAAATGAATTAGAGGTGATTAGTTTTTTTCAATATTTCTTCAGATTCCTTAGAGAAGTTGCAATTGAGAAAATGTTGGATTTATTGAAACTACATTTTTATTGATTTTAATCAACCAAAATTTAGTTGATTAATAAAAGAGGGGTACATTTCTCTTCGGAAAATTTGTTATCCTTTGGAAGCTATAATTTTTGGGATTTTAAAATTTTGCCAAATTACGATTCAAGGAATTTTACAAATTTTTTTGTATTTGATGAGCTTTTACTATCCAATATTTTACAATTGTGGAAATTTGTAAAATTTTAACTTCCAAAAAAAATCTCGATCCGTGGTTGTCGTTAACCAACAAATTATATCTGTGAAAAATTAAAATTGAGGTTAAAATGTTCACATCATGAGTTTCGTCGTCTTGAAAATTGTATTATTCCCAAAATTTGTTACAAGGGATACTATGGTTTCTACGGCACCACGATTTGACTATAGTTTCTTGTATTCTCAGTTGGCAAGATAATATTTTCGATACATCAAATTTTTTTAATGAAACGGGATTATATTCCAGATTGATATTCTCCGGTAAGATTATATCTCTGTAATCGCAATTTAGTATTTTATGTAATAGTGTATAGTACTCTGAAAGAGATGATTTCGGCGAATAATCCCATGTTTCGCTTCGATCCGTCACCTTAAAAACGCTATTCGAACCTATCTATGTTCTACCACCTAAAAAATGAAACCAATGAAAATTTAATAGGTTCTAGTATTAAATATTTGAGGACGAGTAGTATTTTCAGGGTGGCGGAGTAACGTGGAGCACCGGACAAGGCTACACTTTAACACATACATTAATAAATCTCGATGCTCTTCGGCGAGATTAATAATTATAAATTTCGATAAATCGAAAACTAAACGAGATGTCGGAAATCATTTTAATATCTCGGAATTGAATTCGTAATCTTGCCATATTCTTTCCAAAAATCGTATTTCACGAAAATCAAATGTTTTTCGAGTCCAAACTAACTCTATTTTATTTCATATTAATTATTATTTATTTGAAAATTTATGGTCGTGAAAGTATCATTGAAAACTCTTTAGGCCTGAGATATAAAAGTTAGTATTAAAAATGTACTTTCAATAAAATTTTGACACCCTTTTGATACTCAAAATAAATCGATTATCGATGGAAAAAATCTCGATTATTTAATGAGTAATCTAAAGTCTTTTCAACGCTATAGAGATATAAATTCCGATCAAAAGTTATTATAAATGCAAAGTTTGTCTATAAATAGTTTCAGAAATATAGAGGTCTAGAATTATTGACCGGAACTACAGAGGTCATGGGTTCAATCCCTATTAAGAAGTGTATAATTTTTCATATTAAATATTGATGTCAAAAACTTATAAAACAATAGTTGATGAATGATTTTCTAATTAGAATTAAATTTCTGTAGGCTAAAACACGTGTAAAGTTGAATTTCTTGGATCAAATAGCAAAATTTTGGGAGCTACAAGGATCGTCGTTAAAGATTCCTATGGTCGAACGTCGTGCTCTTGATTTATATTCCTTACATCGTATTGTTCAAGATGAGGGTGGCCACGAATGTGCCACAAAAGAACGTAAATGGTCGAAAATAGCAGCACGCTTAGGTTATCCACAGGGTAAAGGTGTTGGCACTATTTTAAAAGGACATTATGAACGTATCTTGTATCCGTTTGATGTATTCCGACAAGGGAAAACATTAGCCGATATTAAAATTGAACCAGAACCGGAGGATAACGAAAAAGTTGATCAAGATTATAAGCCACATGGTATTATATGTCGACAACAGATCAAACCCCCAGCAGAGAAACATGCGAGACGATCTAAACGTTATGAAACCACTGAGAAAATGGAAAAGACAACGACAAAAATCGAAGCGAGAATTGAAAAGGTATAGTAAAATCTTAAGTTTTACTTGTTGTGATTTTACCGGGTGTGTTGTGATGGTTTTTAGGTGGAGAATCGGAATTCGGAATTAATTGAAGGTGGATCTAAAGGTGACGAAAAAAGTAGCGAATTAAGACGCTTACAATTTTATGGAGCAGGTCCAAAAATGGCCGGATATCGTCAACAAGATGGCAAAAACAAGAATAAAAAATTTGATTTTGAATTAGATCCGGTAAATAAATTTCCTACCTCTAGTTATCGGCGATTTATTCCAATATTTTCCGGATTGAAGGCCAACGAATAACTAGCGAAATAATTTTTTCTTCTGAAGATCTTAATGACCCAAAATCAATACAATAACTTGAATACTTCTCTGCATGCCATGTACATAGTGTTACAGAAAAGGAGCTACAAACTTTAAGGATAGATATATTTTATTGAAAAGGAGTTTCAAAAATTTATTTATTTATAATTATGCTCCCCTTTTCTTAAACACTTCGTATACTATTTGCTATGCTTAGAAATTTTGCTCTTTAAAAAAATTGTGTTGTATACAGAGGTTATAAATGCAAAATTTGTTTGTTTATAGTTGGCGAAATATGTATGCCATAATTGTGGACGTGGAGATGCCGAAGAATCAATGCTACTATGTGACGGCTGTGATGATAGCTATCATACATTTTGTTTAATGCCACCATTGTCTGAAATACCGAAAGGTGATTGGCGGTGTCCAAAATGTGTTGCCGAAGAAGTATCTAAACCTATGGAAGCTTTTGGTTTTGAACAAGCTCAACGTGAATATACTCTACAGCAGTTTGGTGAAATGGCTGATCAATTTAAGTCTGATTATTTTAACATGCCCGTTCATGTAAGTTCTATTTTAAATACAGTAAAACTACCTATATCATCCGATTCCGTAACTGGCTGTATCCTGGAAATTGACATTGGTATAGAACTGTGACGTTTAACTATACTCAAATCATAATATACAGTAAAACTGCCTTAAAATGTTTTATTAACATTTTCTATGCACATAATAATAATTAACAAGAGGGGTACCGAAAATGGGTCCCTAGTATCTAGACCTAGGGGTCCTCTGTACCCTCCTTGAGAATAACCTGTCACCCGAAGGCGAGACGTCTCCGGGTAAGAGGTGCTATTATAAGCAGATGAAGCTATAGGATTTTGTTGATGGATTGATGGATCCGAGGTTCCAGACCCAAACATTTTATACCTGACACTCTGCAGGTTTCTGCAGGTGCAAATAACATGTATGGAGGTTTCATCGTCCTCCATACAGGTCCTACAAGTGAGATCATCACAGATCGCCAAGTTTGAAGGTGGTAGTTCAATCGACTTCTGTGCACATAGTTATATAAATTGAATATAGAGTTAAAACTCGCAATATTAACCATACAATTGTATTTTATATTTTTGCCTTGAAAAGATTATTGAGGTTTCACTGTTATTGCATAAATCATAAAAATGTTTTAGTCGTCTTCTTGAATTGAAATTCAAAATCGCTATTTTATGTGATTTTATGCTCCTGTTGATACGATTTCAGACGATATTTGGTAAACCGCGCACCACTTATCATATGAACACGATTGAATTTAATGAATCGGGAACAAAAAATATTCGACTTTATGCAATTTTTTTAAGGTAAAAAAATCATGAAAAAACTTTTGTCATCGATTTGAACGAAACTAAGTTTATTAAGTAAAGCGAATTAAAAAAAATACAAAAATCCACTTGATCTGACAATTTGACAGATAGTTTTCGAGATATGCTTTTTGTATACGATTTTGATGTAATTCTTTAATTTTTGAAAATAACTGAATTGATTCGATAATTTTCAAAGATCAGGAAAAAGTTGTCAATTTTCATAAAACCACGCGATTCAAAACCACAACTTATGGGTATGAATAACATGGCTTGTCTCAACGCCTGTCTGATTTTTCAATGGCAGGCTTGGACGAAAGCAACATTAAAGAAGATCCCCTTCGTGACTTGCTTCACTATGCTTATTTATCATGTTAATTCAGGTTTTACTGTAATGTGAAAATTATGTAAATTTTTGCAGATGGTGCCTACTTCATTAGTAGAACGTGAATTTTGGAGAATAGTATCATCCATCGACGAAGATGTCACTGTTGAATATGGTGCCGATTTACACACAATGGATCACGGTTCTGGATTTCCAACAAAATCCTCAGTCAATTTATATCCGGGTGATCAAGAGTACGCCGAAAGTAGTTGGAATCTAAACAATTTACCAGTATTAGAAGGTTCAGTGCTAGGCCATATAAATGCGGATATATCCGGCATGAAAGTACCATGGATGTATGTTGGCATGTGTTTTGCCACATTCTGTTGGCATAACGAAGATCATTGGAGTTATTCCATCAATTATTTACATTGGGGTGAACCGAAAACATGGTATGGTGTGCCGGGTAGCAAGGCGGAAGCATTTGAAGAGTCTATGAAATCAGCTGCACCAGAATTGTTCCAATCGCAACCAGATCTTTTGCATCAACTAGTCACAATTATGAATCCAAATATATTAATGAATGCTGGGGTACCAGTTTTTCGTACGGATCAACATGCTGGAGAATTCGTCATCACGTTTCCACGCGCATATCATGCCGGTTTCAATCAAGGCTACAATTTTGCTGAAGCTGTTAATTTTGCACCGGCTGATTGGTTAAAAATGGGACGGGAATGTATCAGTCATTATTCACATTTACGTCGATTTTGTGTGTTCTCGCATGATGAGTTGGTGTGCAAGATGGCGTTGGAACCCGAGAAATTGGATCTAACGGTGGCTGCAGCTACGTATCAAGATATGTTGATTATGGTCGACCATGAGAAGAAAATGCGTAAAGCTTTATTGGAATGGGTTTGTATTATTTTATGTCTTGATTTTTTTATCATTTCCCCTTGTTACTTTTTTTCTGGAAAATCTAAAATGTACAGGGTGCTAAAAAGTTTCACAAATTTGAAAATGAACGATACATTAACTACTTCTTCGAAAACTGTTATTTTAGGATTGTTTTTCTGTTCGCAAGCAAAAGCTTACCACATTTCAAGTAGAAAATATAGATGAAAAAAAAAATTGTGAAGAGCGAAAGGTGTATCTAGTAAGAAAGCCAAACTGCTTTTAAGGAAATAAGTATACCAAAAGTTGCATCCCTACGGTGGTTAAATGCGTCATGTCTTTGTTGAAACTATTCTAGGATGGAGGATATCACATTAGTTTAGGTTCTGGAACATTGTGGTGTAAAAGGCAATCGAAACTGCCATCGAACTCGGTCGCCAAGGTGTGGGTTTGCCATTTCAGGCTCAGAGCCTTATTTAGGAATAACGGGAGGGCATATTTTATGGTGGGTACATTTATGAATATGAAATGGAAAGGTTCAAACGGCTGTTGCCAAATTCGTGGTAGCCGGGAAGGGAAATCTGAATCAAAGCTATAAGTCGGGATAATGTAAAATGTATTACTAGGGTAGGGTCTTGATTGGGCATTGTAAGTTTTAAAGTGACACCTCTCATGGAAATAAATAGCAGTTTAATATTTCTGGGCAGTATCAAATTCCACAAAAGATCCCAATAAGCTGTAACATTTGTGGCGCTGCTAAATTAAAGAAAAATATATTCGACGGGTGAAAAAGGGGAATCTAGGCTAATATTCGACTATAAGGGATGAGGAAATTCAGGAATTGGGAAAAAAGATCTTAGATTCTCAGTCTTAACTCTTCAGTTATTTATTCAGCTCTGTGAGAAAAACTGTCAGTAAGCGTAATCTGTCAAAACTTCATGTGTCAAACTTTTAAACACTCGGTACAGAATGTAAAATTGGCAATCCATAACCAATTTAACCCTATTTCGGTTTAGATAACATTAAATCACGAAAAATTTTTCTATAACTAATATTTGTTTTTTACAGGGTGTAACAGAAGCTGAACGTGAAGCATTTGAACTATTGCCAGATGATGAACGACAATGTGAAGTATGCAAGACAACATGTTTCCTATCAGCAATGACATGTTCATGTAGCAACGATACTTTGGTATGTTTACGCCATTACACATCCCTCTGCGAATGTCCGCCAGAGAAACATACGTTACGTTATCGCTACACGTTAGACGAATTACCGTTAATGTTACAAAAGTTAAAATTAAAAGCAGAATCATTCGATAACTGGGTGAATCAAGTGAAAGATGCACTTGATCCAAGTAAACCAAAAGTGCTTGACTTACCAGGTCTCAAAGAACTTCTAACCGAAGCTGAAATAAAAAAATTCCCCAAATCAGATTTATTAGCCACCCTAACAGCAGCTGTAACCGATGCTGAAAAATGTGCCAGTGTTATTCACCAATTAGATTTGAATAAAATGCGCACGCGTACTCGTAATTCTGTGGATCCGAAATATAAACTAACCATTAAAGAATTAGTATTATTCCATGAGGAAATCGAAAGTCTGGCCTGCATTTTAAAAGAGGGTGAAAGTGTTCGGGAACTCTTACAACGGACACGTGATTTCGAGAAAGAGACAAAACGTTTGTTGGCGCAACCAATTGACGAAAACATACCTGCTGAGATTGAGAAATGCATTGAGAATGGTTCATCCTTGTGTATTGAACTTCCGACATTAAAGACACTCAAAATTCGTTTAGATCAAGCTAAATGGCACGCAGAGATTAAAACAAAACGTGAAGATCCGGATAATGTTACGATTGATGTGTTACGGCAATGGATTAATGTCGGAGTTACTTTACCAGCGCATGAGGTTGTTGAGAAACATTTAGGTGCATTACAAGATATGCTCACTCAGGTCGAACAGTGGGAAGAAAAGGCAAAATCATGTTTGGAATCAAAAACTCAAAGTACAATGGCTGAATTGGAGGCAATGCTTCAAGTTGCTGAACAAATTGAAGCATATTTACCTTCCGAACAAACAATTCGGGATACACTTAAGCGTGCAAACGATTGGTTAGATTCCGTTGCCAAAATGCAATCATTAGAACATTACCCATATTACAACACACTAAAAGAGGTCGTAAATCGTGGACGAAACTTACCATTATTATTAGAAGAATTAGAACCACTGGAAGTACAATTAAATTCGGCCCGATTATGGAAAGAACGTACATCAAAAACATTCTTACGCAAAGACTCAACGTGTACGTTAATGGAAGCTTTATGTCCCCGTTTATATGAAGCACCTACTACTCCCAAATCCAAAGATGGCGATATCTTAGACAATAAAATCAATAACAGTATAGAACCAGCACAAGTTGTGGCCGCATTTAAGGAGGCCGAACAACGTGAAATGAATGCAATGGCCGAAAAACGTTTACAAACTACACGTAAATATTTAGAGGATAAAAATACCGAAACATATTGTATATGTAACGGTCGTAAATATGGTTTAATGATACAATGTGATCTATGTAAGGATTGGTACCATAATAATTGTGTTACAGTACCGAAAAATTTAAATTCACAGAAAACGAAACTAATTCATACTGAAAGTGGGGCATCGACAAAAGATTATAAATTTTTATGTCCTGGTTGTATGCGAACACGGCGTCCACGATTAGAAACAATTCTTACATTATTAGTGTCTTTACAGAAACTTTATGTTCGTCTACATGAAGGTAAGTCTCAAATTATTTTTTTCTTTCTAACAATTAGAATCGAATTAGTAATTCCACCGCTAGGGAGAAATATCCATCGTTGAAACCGTAAAAGATGTAGCGGTATCGCTACTAAAATCAAATATACTTTAGTTTAAGAAGGTAATAAACATAAATAATTACCGTGATATCAGAGGATGTATGTAGTTGAAATGCAAAGGTATCTAATAAACTAAAGTATATTTGATTTTCATAGCGATACCGCTATAAGATAAAACAAATTTTTAAAGACAAAAAATGATCTTTTTTTTTTTAAATAACTTATGCACATAAACTCAGTATACCGGGTATTTAAACAATTAACACAGTTAGTTGCTATTTTCACTTGTTTTAATTAAACTATTCTATATTTGAAATTGAAATTTTCAGGTGAAGCATTACAGTGCCTAACAGAGCGTGCAATGAATTGGCAAGATCGTGCACGACAAATGTTGGCAACCAAAGAATTATCATCAGCTTTAATGCAAATATCTGTAATGTCACAGAAGATAACAGAGGCGGCGGCACGTGAAAAGACTGAAAAAATAATTAGTTCTGAATTGAAGAAAGCAGCAAACAATCCAGAATTACATAAACGTGTACAAGCAATAACACCATTGAGTGGTATTGATTGGAACACACCCGATTGTGGATTGGATTCGAATGATGTGATGGTCAAAGAGGAAATTGATTGGAATGATACGAATAGTATGAGTGCCAGTTCAGATGCATATTTAAATAGTGAGCATGCGTATTCAGCGGTTGCACCAAATTTAAGTGATACCGATTGCTCTCTACGCCTTAGTGACGCTATGTATCAGAATTTGGTGGAGTTAATGATGGAAGGTGATTTGTTGGAAGTACAATTGGATGAGACATTACATATCTGGAAGATTCTTCAAGCTACCAAACCGTCTGGTGAACAAGATAGGATATTTGTTAATTTTAATGTAAGTACTTTTAAGCATTACTTTTACCAGCCATTAAAATCATCACAAGAAAATCGACATGACCAAGAGTGATACTTGTCGCTACTGTGATGATGCTGTCGTCCGGGAAAGACTGAACTTCCTAGGTGCAGCTTTCCCCTTACCAAGTGAAGTGAAGCAACTTAATCCAGGGTTTCATCAAGAATCTGTACTTCCTCTGGGAATCCTAATTGTGTCTTTTATAATTTTATTAAATTTCATTAGAATCTAAATTGTCCGTTTTGTTATAGGGAGTGCCGAACGATTTAGACATACCAAAGCCAAGATTAAAAGGTCGCAAACGTAAATCCGAAGAAAGTGATTTAAAGAAAGGCAACGTACGACAAATGAAAACATTAACAAAAGCTGAAATGGACAAGAAAGTAAAAATGCGACGTGGTGGTAAAGATAATATACGAAAGAGACGTTGTGAAGCAGCACCCAAAAAACAAAAAACTACTAATCATGATTCAAGTAATGCTGACTTCTCTGATGAAGAAGATGATTGCGCTGCTGGAGTTTGTCTAAGACCATCAGGTACACTTTTTTAACATATGAGTTAATTTTAAATGCTTGTCTAGTTCTATGTTGTAAAAAAGCTGGACATGGTTTCATACTCATATAAATTCACGGGGATATTTGTGATTTTTATGGAGTTTATCGGAAAATCACGAAAATTCACGGGGTTTGACATGGCAATGACAGAATATTGGGAGAATTTTATGGTCTATGAGGTTCATTAGTAGCCCATTCCGTATACATCATGGAGTAGTACAATTATAAACATCAAATTTTACAGAAAAAGCGTTTGAAGTTTCACGTGCCTGGGTTCTGGAATTTTTACCCCAAGTTCAAATTGAACGTGAAAAATTTCGAATTTTCTTTTAGCGATTTATGAAATAAAATACCGTGCAAATATTTTTGAAAAATAGTGGATGAACTAATTGAAATCAATTTTACTAGGAACGGAAGTTGATTGGGTCCAATGCGATGGTGGTTGTAATCAATGGTTCCATATGTTATGTGTAGGCTTAGCAAAACATGATCTTGCCGAAGATGAAGATTATGTATGTAATTCATGTGTGGGTAAAGATAATGGAGCATTTCTCTCATTTCAATTAGGTGGCGGAGCTTCATCAACGTCATCACCTCTAGATACAGTTACAAATTCACCCGAAAGTAGTCAACAAAATATTTAATACATACTATTATTAGGCAGTGACGAGTTTTATGACGGCGAAGTTTTTTGTGAAGGTCATCTGATTTTAAACTCTTGATGGTGATCGAACACGTAACATGGTGATAAGTTCTAAATTTGAAGGACGCTTTTTAAACAGTGATAAATTTTACTTCAATTTTAGAATTCAGCAAGAGTAGTTTGATTTAATAAAAAATTATTTATAGGGCGTAAAACAACTTTCTTTTGTGTTTTGAGTGATCAAAAAAAAGGGAAGAAAACAATCACCGATATTTTGAGAAAGAAGAAATTGAGACGACAGTTTTTAGCAAATAATTTTATTACTGAGCCGAAAGCCTATTTCTTCTTTTCAAAAATTTGTAAAATACACTATTTGTTGTGGACCACTTGGGTCATGACACCTGGTGAAATATAATTTAAAACTTGATCCTCTTTTTCATAATGTAATATAAATTTATTAACATAGATGTCACTACAGTCGAGTATTTAAAAAGTCATTGTGTTTTGTTTGTCGAATGAACGAGTTGTTAACTTCGCAAGTGGCGGGCCTATAAATATTTGCACAAGTAGACAGAGCATACTTTTAGACTAGAGCTGTTGTGGATAAGGAATTTGGAAAACCAGGAAAATTTCAGAACTTATATATGAACTGATTTACATTCATCTCCAAAGAGTTCTGGGCGGGTCTTTAATTTAATTTCGATAATCATGACAAAAAAATACAAAACCTTTGCGAACTACGTGTTAGTGCCTTTAAGCCCTGACAAAAAATTGGAAAAAATTTAGAAATAGATAGCTTTGATCAAGAAAAATAGAAGACAAAGTAAGGTCAGGGAGAATTCAGGGAATTATTTTTATTGAAAACTGAAAACCATAAAAATAGGTTTTTTTAGTTCACGTTTAACGTATGCGCATCTCTCAGTTTGAAGAAATTTTCAGAAAGAAAAGATTCAAAATACAAGGTCTTAGTAAAATTAACCTTCGTAATTTATCTCTCGGCTTTTATACATTAAAATCTTCTCGAAGAAACTAGAATAAAGGGAATGATTTTGCGTAGACTAAATGTGTTTATTATGTTTATCCATTCACCTGATCTTCATAATATCTGGATAGAGGATCCCTATGGACTTAAGCTTAATAATAACATAAATGTTTGATAATTTCAATACAAAGAACTAATTTCCATCCCAATGGCATTGCGCGACCTAAAATCATTTGGAGAATTATCACTAAACCAGAATCAGGTTCTGATTGAGCTTTCAATTCGGAACAATGGCGTATCATGGGATACTCTATCCAATTAGTACCCATATATTCATTCGAAAAATTTTATAGTCGCCTTCTTGTAAATGCAAATAAATCTGTCACTTGTTTTATATGTGAATACAAATGGGATCAGTGTTTTATATCTTCCTCTCGATTAAGGTTGCGAATTACCGATCAGAGGGGGGGGGGGCGTGTTAACGATTTTGTTCAATTGTTTTTCTAGAATGTCTCAAAATTTGTATATATGACACGGAGTAAAAAAGAAAATAAAAATCCTATACCAGTGAAAAAAGTCTCTGAAACTTCTGTGATATTATTTAAAAAAAATAATCTTTGCATAATAAATTTCCTTCGCACGGTATCTGGATCTAATTGACCCTTGTCCCCTGTAAAAATTATTTCGTACGAAGGATCAAATGGTACCGATTATGATTTAAAAACTTTAAAAACTCTTGTCATTTCAAATGTTTGACATTTAACGCTATCATGTTCTTTGTATGCTATATTTTGAATAGTCTTACGCATGTGTAAGCTTCAATGTACAATTTTTTTTTTAAATAATGAGACTAGAATCCTAATTTTGAGATCGCGATTACAAAATTAAAATTTCATTTAGGATATGGTTTAATCTCCAAGTTTAGGGGGTTAAAATTCTGAACGAAATCGGGAATTATTTAAAAGAACTTTTGAATATACGGAAGAGAACAATTTATTATAATTAGACACATTTTCATGTATTGGAGAAGATTATACTTGGTAGGAAATAAAATTGCAAATACAAGGTATTTCAAAAGTTACTAATTTAAAACGCGTATAACATTTCACTCACCTTTGAATAGAGTCGCTATAGAATTTCTGTTTTCCAAACGCATTTTTTTATGGAATTATGTCCACAACTTTATCAGCTTTGATGTTCTTCTTGAGTTGGCAAAGGATTCTTGATTTATTGATGTAAATACCCGCTCTTTGAAATACTCACACAGGAAACTGTGTTCCCATTTACTATCACATAGCCGAACGTTACATAAAGCGTAACATTATCAGTGTGTTCCACTAAGCACTCACAACAATCACGCTCACGACGGCAGGGTTTCCCATTCCACTTGCTTGCGAGCGTTCAAACCCAAGTGGAATGGACATATAAAAATATATATACTATTGCATTTTTTATATTTTATTTTAGTGGAGTATGTAAATAATTTACGTTTGAATATAATCAAAATGTCTTTTGTGGCGACAGTTGGATATTTATTGGAGCATCGCAATAATGCTAAAATATCTCTTTCCGAATCATACAAAGTAATTTTTTCTGTCCCATCTTTAACTTTTAAAAATTGCGCCGAATTTCTCAACGTCCACTTCGACTCATCTCTTCAGATGGGTCGGCGTGAGCGAAAATAATGACGTCATTAGTGACGTTTTCGCCGTGACCATAAAGACCGTGGTCGTCATATAGAACGGCTGAAGAAATATTATGATCGTTGTGAGCGTCTAGTGGAACGCACTGTATATAATCTGAAATTTCATTTCACTCCCCATATAAAATCTTGTATAGTCTCGCTATAGATGTTTTCACATCAACAAGAGATAAAATGGAGGTCATCCTACAAAGATGCATTACAGGTTTTCAACAGTAACGATCTCAAGATTCGAATTTTACAACATTCTTTTGAAAAAAATTTATTCAAAATAATATCAAACAAAGGTATTTGGCAAAAACAAGTTGACAGACATGTGCATAATGATTTTTTTTTTTGTACAAAATATAAACGCGTTGCTAGCCGGAAAAGCTTTGTGTTTACAAAATTCGAACTAAAATACTTTGTTTATATTGTATACAATCTATATATATATATATTATTTTTTTTCATTTTTACAATTAATTTATGTGAAATTTCTAGATTAATATTTGTATAGTACGATTTTTCCTCGCCAAAACCTCTCCACTTCACCCCTCTGTTTACGATTTTATCCGAATTTAAGATTATGTTTTAATTTAATATTGATTTTTTTTTTAAAATTAGATCATTTTTGGTTAACTTTCTCTGTTACACACAGTATCAATTTGGCCATTGTCTTGAATAATTTTTCATGGAACGTTCTGTGTATAGCATGATTATTTTAAGAATTGTGATAAAATATTTTTTTTCTTGAATCTGTGACATTTTATTTTGTAGTATTGATAAAAGCTGGTTGTCTTGATGACATCAATTAATGTTATCTGATCAGAAACTATGACTTAAGGCAGTACGATCACGGTAGCTAAGATTAGGGCTTGCTTTTTACACATATTATCCATAAATCTAAAATTTGAGAGTGATTATTTCAGTAAGTTAATGGTATTCATACAAAAAAAAAATTATCGAATATTTTTAAGGACGTTCATTGAATAGCTCAATTCAGTAGTAATCCTCTCTCAAAAATTTAACAACTTTTGACGATCATTTCAAAGAGTAATTATTGATTAAAAATCAAACTTTTAACACAGCGTCTTATGGAGAACAGATTTTTTTGTACTTAAAATTATAATAACTATATTATTAAAGTAGACACCATAATAAATGTTTATAATTCTTTGAAATATGCAGTTTATATAATTGCATTAAAAAAATGGTGTTGACGGACATTTGAATTAATTATTTAATCAAATTAAAACTTTTTTGTTAGGTTTGTTTTTACCACCATATTTTGAAAACTGGCGACCACACACACTAAAATAATATAACATACACACAAATATACAACATAGTTTACTGTCAAATCTGTCACATCAAGTCAAATCAATTTCTAGTTAACATTTCCTGATATTTGACAATAAATACTTTTAAAATATTTAGGACAAATAAAAAGAAGGTTTTAAATCGTTGTAAGATTATTGATATATTTTACAACTATTTTCAAATTCTAAATAAATTTTATTAAAGATAGTACTCATTTAACTTTAGTGTAGCAAATGAACGTTCTTAAAGAAATATTTCAATAAAGAATTGAAATTTTATTTAAAAAATAATTTTGTTGCATGTGTGTGAGTTATCGTTTATCTTCAGTGGATATCGTGATCGAATAACCTTAAATAATTATTGGTCATTTAACAATGATCGAACAGTTTAACCAAAGTTAACCAAAATGGATCGATTTTTTAAATTTTCGAATTTTATTACCGAAGTAATTGCCGAAAGTATATTCGAATTATATTACAAATATTTTGTGTACAAATTCACAGGCGTCTTGTAATCGAGACAAATTCGTTTAGTTCGTAAAATATAATTTTGTTACTTTTTTTTAAAAATCTTTATTTGGGCAGCAAATTTGTTCGAAATTTTTATTTTTAACCTTTAAAATTTAAATAAAGAAAATTTTTAATTTGAAATCGTTTTTCCTCGCATACATCCAACTTTTGCTAACTCGATTCTATTATCACCACAAACGATGGTGATGTTACGAACCGCATTTAATCAGACTTTATGTGATGGAATGCCAGAAATGATTGGATAAAATATTTGAACGCCATGATTTCTGAAATTACCAATTCAACATATAGTTGACTTCAAACGGAGTGGCCACGGTTCAAGTAACAATGAATATGTGTTAAAATAATGAACGTCTATATACTACTTTAATATAAATAATCCTTTAAGGTATTTCTAACGGCATGCGAGTAAGAGTAGTTTTGCACAAAATTTTGCAAAGGTAGTTTTCAACGATATAAAGTTGTAAAAAAAATTGTAGAAGTATTAACCGTCTCTGTCAGCTGCAATAAATGTTCAAAGTTGTCAATTTATATGTAAATAAATAAGGGATACTTTGAGCCTAAATAAGATGTAATTTACCGTGCCCTTTACGAAAAAACAATAAACAAAGGTTACTTTTTGACAAATATTTAGGCTATTCCAGAAGTAAATAGTACAAGCAGCAACGTTGCTTTTACACAGATGAGCAATGTATGACAGTGTGTTATACAGCGTTGTCAGATTTACTTCTAATACAACTACTATATAAAAAGTTTTCTTATTACTCTTTCTAAGATATCGCGTTCTCTTTCATTCCGATAGAAATACTTTAATTTTCAAGGCTACAACAGATTTAATTATTTTATTTTTAAATTTTATATATAATTTTATTACGAAAAAGAATATAATTTGATTTTACTGATGGCAATCCTTTAAATTCTTAAGTAAAATGTTTTTTTCTGTATAAAGAAAATTATTGTTTTCGATTACTTACAAAAAAAGTAAAACATAAATTAGAAAATAATTAATTTTTACTATTGCATAATTTAAATAAGAAAAATTCGCAAATTTTTGTCACTTTTCTTTGTGTTAAATAATTTGTGCATGTGTTGTTTTCCTTTTCTTTTTTTAGAATGTGTGGTTAAAAAAATAAAAAATTCTTCATTCCATGTATTTAAAAAAATTTTTTTGTGTTTAACATGTTTTTTCTTTCTCTCTTTTTTTTTTCATAGTCATTTTTCATGTAAGGACATGGGCGTAACTATATTCATCCCAGAAAATTCGATGATACGAATAATGCTTTGATGTTAGCAAGAGTCACAGTCAAATTTTATTCTTGTTTTGTGTCTTATTCATTCGATTTTCAAATAAATGCTTCCCAAATTTTCCCATTTTCCCAAAAACCAAATGAATAAAAAACAAATTCGAATAAATTAATTAAGTTACAGCACTTTTTCGTAAACGTATGTCTACAGCGGGGCAAATAGAAATCGCAATTTGTGACCTACAATTTTATAAATAGTTCCTCCACATGTTGAAAAATAGCTAAATCCTAGTTACGCCTATGTATATGGAAAAATTTTCTCGTTATACTCGTATGTCTTTTTAATTTGTCTAAATTATTGAATAAAGGTAAGTTTTTGTTGAAATTTTTCAGGATATCCTAATTTCCTAGATTACAAATCTCACCTTTCCAATTTGAACTACAGTAGAGTCACTAATCCGGCGCTTCAATAGTTCGGATAATCCAGCACCCTCCACCCACGCTTCCTTCACCGCTTGCGCTCCCTACTCCGCTAATAAAATAAAATGTTTTATTATGCATTTTTCTATACAATCCAGTAATCCGAACATTCCAATAATCCGGCACCCTCTTGTTTTTAATAGTGCCGGATTAATGAGACTCTACTGTATTTAATTTTCTTGATTATTTTTTAGCTTCCGCTTTTTAAGAATTTCATGAATTTAATTTTAAATTGCGGCTCTAAAAAGCGTAAGAGTATAACGATTTAAATAAGAATGTATGTATTTTTATAATATTGTATACAATATGTTTTATTATCTAGATATAGATTAGTCATTCGAAAAATGTATCTAGATACTTAAAATCATGGATTAACACAGTAGACAAACTTTCAAATACAAAATATCGATACAGATGTGTAAAAAGTATCGAAATATACCAAGAGCATATAGATGATACAGATGTATAAAAAGTATCGAAATATACCAAGAGCATATTACACTCAGTGTTGTATAAAACATGTTTTAGTATCTAAATACAGATACAAATATGTATCGCGGAAATGTGTTGGAAACACTCTTGGTAGATAATATCTAAGATACAAGCATAAAATTAACTTTATTATTTCTGACTGAGTCGTAATGTTTCATAAAACATGCGATATTATCGTTAAGAACAGAAAAAGATTGAGTTCGTCATGGCGAGAGTTTTTAAATTTGTACTACTATTCAACAAATATATGGTGTATAATAATAAGCAGGGCTTCAAATCGTAATTGACCTGAAATCCGTTGTTATTTCGGAACTGAACCGGAAAAACATAATGAGTTTAATTCGGCTGTAGAATATTTTATATTACCGGAATCGAACCGATTTATAATTCTTTTAATTAAACCCAAAACGATTCGAAGTCCTGGTAATAAATAGCTTTTATATAAAAGTATCTAGATACAAGTATCTGAAGTCAATAAATGTATCTATATCAGATACAGATACTTTATGTATCTAGATACTACAAAAATACCTAGATACTACACAACGTTGCGTATACGTTTAATTGACTGTGTTTAGTATCTTGATACAACAGACTGTAATTTTAATGTAAACCCAAGAAATTTGTTTTCATTGTATCTCAAAGTTTATACTATCGTTTCTCAACACATTCATATTATGGATTAAACTGTAAAATATTAACGAGGGGTTGTTTGTGATATTTAACTTGGCGAGAAACGATGCGTTGAATTATTAGGCTACGGGTTCACAAAAATACTCACTTCCATGCATAATAAATTCGTTCCGATTTACACATAATAATTATACATTTAATTTAATGCTGGATTCTTACAAATAGCAGTGTGGTATGCGGCATAAGCTTTAATGAATTGTTACCATGTCCGTCGCGGGGTTGGTACATTTAATGGTAAATCGTTACATCAAATGCTTCCATATTTATAACTTTGCCACGCGGTACGATATTAAATACCACGCCGCGTTCTATGAGAATTCAGAATATAAACTGGTCAGAGTTTTCCATTCAAATTATAGACTGCTAATGTGCTTTGACGCTTATTTCCGTTATCCCTTTTCTGTGTGACGTGCCTTGTTTGTCCTTGTATATTTATGCTATGCTTTAGATATATTAGTACAGTTTTTTTATTTTGGAAGCTCTAATTAGAGGAGAAATAAGACTCATGTTTATAACTGCACACTATCATGCAGCTACACCTCACGGGTAGTCAATGATTGACTGGAGGAACTGCTGGAGCTGGCAAAACGGAACAATGTTAAACTGATCTGAGTGCCGGGTCACAGTGGTTTCGAAGGAAACAAAAAAGCAGATCCCTTTGCAAAGAAGGGAATCGGAATACCCTTCATAGACCCAGAGCCTATTTTAGCATTAAACACCGTGATCACTGGGAAAATGTACGGCAGCAAAAGCTTGGGAAAATACAGCTTCGGAATGAAATCAAGAGGCTATCTCTCGATGCACTGAAGCTGAACAGGATGCAACTGTGGAAGGTTACCGGATCCATTACCGGGCATTATACCCTGCGGAAGCATCTACACACAATGGAACTCCATAACGGGTCCATTGTGTGGCTAAGAGGAAGAAACATTCAGCCACATTATCTTTGACTGCGAACCTCTGGGTTACAGCAGATACAATATATTCGCTGCATCTCACCCCGAATATATTAACCTTCAGGAAGACCTGATATGCAAGCTCCTGGCCATTGCCAACATATGGGAGAAGCGAATCTCGTCAGACTGTAGTAGAAGGGGGAGCACAATGGACCATAAGATCGAAGTGCAATACTTTTTAGACCCCAAGATATATCTATCATGTAGCTATAATTGGTAATGACATCTAAAGCAAAGCAGAAGTGACGTAAAAACGGACAGCACTGTGCAGCTTCTATTGGACTATACTCATATACCAGTTAATAAGGGTCAAGTGCACAATACGTTGCGATTAAGTTTAAATTTTGTTCGAAAAATATTTTCTATTTTAGGACACGCCACGATCAAGATACCTAAAGAACATTTTAGTCAAAAATTAAACTTGGATGCCACTTTTTGTGCACCTACTGATTTTAGTTAGGGTGAGGCTATTTATAATTAAAAGCAAATGTAGATGTCAGCACTTCGATGTACAATTTGTGATCAAAAGTCGTATGACATGCCGGGCTATGATTTTAAGTTTGCTGGGTTGCAAAACCATAAAACTTTTAATCACTGACTGTAATTCTAAGTAGTGTTTAATCGGTTATTACAAGAGAAATAGTTTTTTCAGTCAACTATCTTTGCTTTTAATTGCTAATTATTATTTAAAAATAAATCAGTTATTAGTGATAGAAAATTTCCCCAAAAAAAATGTACGACAGACATTTATAAATATCAAATTGTTCTTTTTTAATAAAATTTAATGTGCATTAGTTAGAATGCATCCTAGACATCGTTGTACAAAGAACTCTATTAAGTTAGATTATTTTTTTAAGGGATTCTTAAAAATTTCTTAAGTGTAAATAAAAAACAAAATTTTTCAGATTGTTTTCATAAAATAATAAAAAAATGCACAATTTAAATATCGAGAAATCTTGTAAAAAAAAAAACAAAACAAATGAATATAAAATAAAACTTTCAAAAGCAATTGTTTCTATTATGTACGAATCGAATGATCATTTTAGCTTCAATTTTTTATTAGCGACTTGTATTTTACTTAAATTCGATTTTTGTTCGGAAAATATCGGATTTAAGAAACTGCAAAATTTCAACTGGCCACAAAATTTATATTGTAAATAAAACATTAAATTTTTGAATTTAAGAGAATGGGTTATTTAGCAACAAGAACAGCTTACTTAAAAATTTATTAAACGAGTAATAAAATTTTTTTCAAAACAAAATTCACTTTCTTTTTATAGGACAATTATTGTTAAAATTAATGTACCTTACAGTAAATAAATACATATTTATATATAAATATTTCCTATTTTTCATAATTATCCAGGTTCTAGTTACAAAATTGTACAGGGTGGTTCCGGAAGAATGGTAAATTATTCAAAAGGTGATAATGCAAACAATTTCGAGTTAAAAATTTATGTAAACATAGATCCAGACAAGGGCATCGCCAGCCGATTGTTCAGGAGGGGGGGCAGCAAGTTGATATATGGAAGATGGGAAAAGTATGAATTTTTGCATCTTTTAGGACATCAACAACGGTCAGATTGTTGGGTTGGGTTTATCATGCCACAATCGCTGCCACAGTTCGATTTCATTTTTTATGTTAGGTAAATCATAAAACTGGGCGATAGTTTCGCAAGTTTCTGTAAGATTTTCGACTGACATCGTTGCGTTTGCGCTGGGTGTAATTTCGATAATGCGAATGATGAATTCAGCTCATATCTCATTCAAACAATGAGTCATTGTGTTTGAATCTTTAGGTGGGGGAAACTGTTCCCCCTTGGCGATGCCCTTGGATCCAGACATGCATTACTTTCGAGGTACAGCCCAGAAAATAGGAAGAAATATAATAATGTGATTTTACCTCCGTTTCTGAGACTCCACGGTCTATAACAGAGGTCACCCTCATCATTAATTTTGAATCATACGTTAATGATGTGAGTGGAAGACAAAGAATTTGTATGCAGGACTAGGAATTTGTAAGTTGTGCGGCTATAACCGACTTTGATAGGAACTATGCCGATAATCATCTGCAGTTCGTGATGAGAATCTGCAAAAAACCTTCACAAGCATAGTCCTTGTCTATACGCCGACAGTTTAAGTCAATTAACCGCCCTATTAACTTTAATTGAAAAACTGCCACCATTGGGAATTGAACTCGCAACCTCCTAGTTCTAAGCAGAGCGCCTTTAACTGCACGGCTACTTAGACTGGTTGAAGAAATATATATACAATTGAAATTTTTCAGTAACATCCACGCTCTAGTTACAAAATTGTACATGGTGTTTTAGGATCGATTTTAGGTAAAATGCATTGTTTTTCGAAAAACAGCGGGAAAATTTTTCTTTTTTTTTTTTACTTAATAAAAGTGTTATGGGCTTATAGGATCGATAGTGACTTCTACGAGCCACAAAAGTAGCGCTCATTTTCAAAATTTTTTAGTTAATTTGTACCTTATTCATTCGGTTTTTGAGAAAATTTTTCGAATAAAGGCACAAATCAAATAACCACCAAATAAAAAAGGCACAAATCGATTATTAAATTTTATGGGTCACTTTTAGTGACCCCATAGTACATACTAAGTTATTGTATATGCAACATTTCAAATACACGTTTTAAAAGAATTTGTAAATGGTCACGTGTTTAGCTTGAGTGAACGCACTCTATTAAAATAGTATCGTTCAATGCCAATAAACCTTGAAGTACACGTAATGCAAATATTATTGTTATCGAATCAATTCTACCGTAAATAGAAACCCTGCCAAACTACAGAAATGACATTGGCTAATACGAAAAAGTGACAAGTTATTTTTAACCTGTAAATTGTTTCACGGAAATAAAAATGTTTTAATTCACATAAATGTTTTTATGATTATGGACATTAATTTATGGATTCACATTTTGAAACAATAAACATGCTAATTAATTATAAAGTTTGTTAACATGTATAAATTATTTATGTACTTTTGTTTATTTTCGTTATTGAATGTTGTATTTTTATCCCATGGAAATGTGGATATTAAATCATTGCCGTATTGTTCGTCGAATATCAAGGAAAATCTTGACAAGTAAGTTGATAGTTTTTTTAAAATCTATTTTGGTTGTTCCCCATAAAGTTTGTGACATTATTTTCAAGGGATGTAAAAATACGAAAAAAAAAATAAATAAAAAATTATTGTTTGTATCCCAGAATTCAGCTTTTAAGGTGTTAATAATATAAATTTTTTTTGGAGTCATTCAGAAATATTAAGATTCCTTAGCTGTAAAGCTTAGACCATGGATTCTACCATAACTCGATAAATAAAGAAAAAACATAAGATTTTCCCTATATCTCTTATCGGTTAAGATATCGAAAAATTATGTTTAAATTTTGGAAAGTGTTAAGTTGTTGTTAAAGTGTAAACTTAAGGAATGGTTTACTTTTGTAGTCTGAAGTTTTTAGTGGTCAGGAATGGTGGAGTAGGTCGATTCCAATTAACCCAATGATCCAATAACCTTGGAGTCAGTCTTAGGATGCCAATAAAACCGATAGGCTTACTTATGTTTAAAATCCAAACAACTTTTGATGTAAATATCTGGATTTAAATATAAAACTCGGCCTCCTGGTTACAGGAGAGTTTGGATAGCTTGGGATGAATCTCTCACGTGGGGAATTACCTACACCGCAGGATCTGAGGTGTATTCACAATTCGCAGGTCTTCCGCCATCTCTGGTTGTCTCCATTAATTCTAATTTTAGAAATGAAAATAGATTAATTTATGTTAAATTATTGCAAATTCATGTAAATCCTTAAGGAGATGGCACGAGGGGGTCAATACCTCCTATTTGATTCAATATATCCATATGCTAAGTTCCGCTGTTTTCGAGATATTATCTATGATTGGTAATTTTCAAAATCCTTGATTCTGACGCTACTTGTATTTTGCAAATTATCTTAAAATTGTTCATTTAGGCATGTGCACGTACATTGATTTAGTTTTAGCTCTTAATTAAATTCCCTAGTTAAATCAGGAACCTTTATAGTTTCGGTATACCCGTTTGCAATTAACAGCCGTTTTATTCGCAGACTATTAGTCCTATAAAGCTGAAATTTTAAGGTATCTTCCCTACTTGTAAAATGGGGGTAAATTCAGTTTATTTTCATACTCCATAAGGTGTCGTTGAATAGGTCAATAAATGTATTAGGAGTCAGTAAATATATGTTTTTTAACTTTTTTAGGATCGTTTATGTCAGCACCTTAGATGGAAAAATAACAGCCTTAAATGCAAACGAAAATGGATCAATTTTATGGGAATTTAAAACCGGTGACAAGGAGATGTTATCGTCGACAATACAAAATCGAGAGGTGTGAATTTTGAATAATTTTTGGGGAATTTATAAAAAATTTTCGAGGGGAAGAGTGTATATTGTAGACAATTAATCCATTAACCTACTAACCTTGGAGTTGCAATAAATCCGAAAGCCCTACTTAAGTTTAAAAACTCAGTGCTCTGGGTTAAGGATTTTGTAGGCTTACGAAGTTGGGGATAGTTTGAGATGTAACTCCCAAGGGGAATTATCGTCGCAGGATCTGAAGTGAGGAGTACTCACCGCCCACCCAGATCTTTTGCCGCCCCTGCAGCTACACCGTATCTAAGAGATTTAGATCCTATCGGGAAGTATCATAGAAATTCTAGAAGTTTTCGGAAAATGTATCTGCAAAGATTTTAAATATTTGTATTGCAATTGTTATAGCAAAGGTTTGTTTAAATTATATATTTTGATTTAATAGCTAACAAATACTGGATCATGGGTTAGAATGATTCCATCTTTAAGTGGCAGTTTATATAAATTTGATGGCGAAAATATCGATTTGGTTCCAGTTACCGCCGATGAATTACTAACATCGTCATTCAAATACTCTGATGATTTAGTATTCGCGGGTAAGTGAAAAACGTATACTTTCACAGAAAATGTTAGGGAATTTCGAGATTCTAGATAAGACAGGATCAATCAGTTGATGTAACTCTTTATATCTTGAAAATAATTGAATCGATTAGGTGTTCTCGTTTCCCTTTCAAATAATTATTCATTATTTTTCCCCCTTTGTATATGATTTCAGACGATATCTCGTAAATCGTATCATCAAATCGTCAAATGAACACTATTTTCATGTTTTATTGGGTCCAATTTACCGTATATATTAAGTTTAATCGAAATTGGGAACAAAAATTATTTTCGATTCCTTTTTCAAGGGTCACCCCTTGGGATTTGAATGAAAATAAGTTTAGAAAGTAAGTGGGAACTAAAAAACACGAAAATCCAGTTGACGCGTTGATGGTTAATTTCTGAGATATTCCCCCTTTAAACGATATTAATATAACTAATTTCATGACAATAATTGAATGTTTTAGGTCAGCGTTTTTTCCTTCTAATACTCTTCGAAAATGACTAGGGAATTTCGCTTGTAGCAAGAAATAATCAGGGAAATTCAGAATACTATTTCGATTGACACCCTCTATAGCGGTGAAAAATAATGAAAGAGCACATAATTTTTCGGTTTTGAATTTCGCTTCTGTCAAATCTAGATACTGTGTGAACATTTCGAAATATAGTAAAAGACTCTATTTTAAACATTTTTGATAATTTCTAGGTGGAAAGGAAATGTTAACGTATGGTGTTGGCTTAAAATCCGGTCAATTAATATACAAATGCGACATCAATGGATGCCATAACGAGACAAATCTAGATAAATCAATTGACAAAGATGATATCTTAATTATACAGAAGAAACAACAAACTGTACATGCAATATCACCCGATAACGGATCGGAACGATGGAATTTTAGTGTGGCTCAGCATGAAATCAAAGCTGTGAAAAGTACGGAATGTCATGCAAATGAAAAATTTCATTTGGATTTAATCATCAAAGTTGTTTTACCAGAGGGTTTAATTTTTGCTGTCTCTGTGACAAATATGAATCAAGTGTTATGGACTCAAAAGGTAATTCATTTTTATTTTTTATGAGGTCTAGTGGTCGAGAATTCCAAAACCGGGAACTACGCACTATTTTGAACGGGAAATTTCCTGAGATTCTTTACTAAATTTATATAACTGGGGAAAATTTCCGGGGAATAGGATAATGATTGCAGTAATGAGTTAATGGAAGACTACATTCGAGTCCCTTAAGCTGTTTCTACGTTTGTTGGAAGCAATAATACTCTCTTATGATGGCTACTCCGTTAGAATTTTTCTCATAACAGTTAGGTTCTGGTCCCAGTCTATATCTGGCTCTTTGTAACAGTCTACAGGTTATCCTTCTACTATTCCTCTTAGCCTCTTAGTCGCTTAGCTAAGCCTAATCGAACACACTGAGATGTTCTAGTTGTGGTTGTACATAGCTTAGTTTGTCGCAGACCATTTGCGAAATCCCATGAATCGAGGTGAATTTGTTCAGTCACTCTTTGATTTGTTATCTCACTCATTCTTCGTAAAGCTAATGTGATCTGAAATCCAGATAAAATTGACTGCATTGTTCGATGCCAAATGGTTTAGTTCCTCGGAGCAAAAAAAAATATAGGGTCAAGTTTAAGTGATGTGGCTACCAAACTACCTTGAATCTTTTCAATAAGTGAATTGTTTGCGCAATGTATTACTAGAGAGCGCAAATAAAATACCTATCACCAAAATAGCGCCTTAAACAACAATTTTTTTAACTAATTTGATTTTCTTATTAATTTTAGTTGGGTTCTCCGATAACAAACGCATGGCAATGGATGAATAATGAACTTAAACCAGTGGAAATATTTACTGGATCACAATGGAGTTGGAATAAAGATTTCCAAAACTTTAATTCACCATCGATTTATATTGGAATGCATAAAAAACAAGTAAGTCAATGTGTTTTTCGATTTCCGAGGGATAAATGTTTCCAAAATAATAGAAAATGATTTTTTTCTTCATATTGTAGCCTAAAGTTATAATCTTAAATAGTTGGATCCAAAAATTTCATTCCTAAATATATTTTGACGAAAGGGAGGCGTTGCTGCATAATTTTGAGGTTCAACTTCGGGGTTTTTTAATATACCTCCAGAAATATGTAGAAATTGTAGAGGCTAATACAATCGTTCTCCATGCGATGGATGCAGAAGTGTACGCCATAATGGCTTGCGTCCGAGAAATCCTACGTAGGGGTTACATGAAAACACCTCAGAAATAGTCAGGGATTGTCTAGATTAACTACTGCAGTTGACAAAACGGACGAATCTTCTAAAATTTGGTTTCTTAATCTTATTAGATGACATTTTTATTATCCGCCAAAAAACCGAATTATATCTGGTTCGTTCGAATTTACTAGCTTTGAACTTCTGTAATTTGGCCATTCCTTTCGTAGTATCATGGCAAAAAGTTGTATCTTCTTAACTTCTATAATATTTGTTACGATATATTGGGCTTTAAAATGCAAGATGCATATTTTTTAACTAATAAAATTTATCTCCTGTTTTAGTTATACATTCAAGAATCGGCCATAATGCAAAGCATTGCGTCCGATTATGTAATAAATTTTAAACAAAATTATGTTCAAAATAAACTCCCACCAAAAATACCGTGGAAACCATATCCAGTCTCCAGTACATCTGTAACAGCCTTAACGCCAAAATATGAGGAAGATGAATCATCAGAAAAGACTGATATTGTTGCGGAAATTGGTGCAACATCCTTATCGGTGTTGTATGCTAGCAAATACATAAACGGTTTGTGATTAACTGGGTGGGGAACCTCACGCAGAACTGTCAATTTATTTTTTGTATTTTATAAGTTATTTTAATAGACCTACTCTGTGGGTCTGTATTATGGAGAGTAGAAGTAAGGAGAACTATCTACGTGTGTATAAAGTGTCCTTGAATTAAGATAGCGTTAAGATAGAATTAAGAGTCGAAATACCCTTCATAGACTCAAAGCCTATTTTATGAATTTCAAAGACTGCATGTAAACAGGTGATGAACAGGTGGATAAATACTAAACATCGCGATCACTGGGAAAATGTACCGCAGCAAAAGCTCGGGAAAATACTGTTTTGGAATGCAACCAAGAGGTTATCTCTCGATGCACTGAAGCTGAACAGGATGCAACTGCGGAAGGTTACCGGGCATTATCCTTTGCGGAAGCATCTGCACACAATGAGACTCCATAACGGGTCCATTATGTGCAGATTGTGTGGTGAGGAGGAGGAAACGCCCAGCCACATTATCTTTGACTGCGAACCTCTGAGTTACAGCAGATACAGGATATTCGGTGAATCCCCAACATATGGAAGAAGCGAATCTCGTCGGACTGAAGTAGAAGGGGGATCACAATGGACCATAAGGTCGAAGTGCACAAATTTTTAGACCCCAAGATGTATCTATCTATCTAAATAACGACAAAAACACATCAATAACGTTTTTTTCAGTAAATTTTATTTCAAACCACTTTTCATTGAAACTTTTTTTAGATTTATAAATGTCAGAAACTGCAATAGATAAAAAGCTTCATACAAAAGTTGTTGGTAATAAAATTTTATGAAAAAAAGTATTGATGTGTTTTTGTCATAATTTAAGTAGTATTGATAAGATTTGGAGATGAAACAACTCTCTGTCGAATCAGGTTAGAGCAGCCTAGGAAAGTAAATAAAGTCACTTTATGTATTATCTTTTCTGAATATTTCACCCCCTTTTTAAAAATTGTCACCGTTTTTACGGCGTCCGGATGGACTTCTTGTAAATGAAGTTCCATATGAGATAGTCCTCCTTACCTCTACCTTCCATGGCATATATAACATTGATGCATCTAGCGAGATAAATTGACAATAAGGTTCCCTATTAGACAATCTACTTGAGTTAATTCATGCTTATTTAGAATTATTTTTACAGGACATGGATTTTATTTATTCACGGATACTGATGTGAAACCAAATGAGGAAATCGATTGCGATAAATCGAATACTAGTGGTGAATCACAACCTTTACATTCGTCAGAAGAATCTGATTTCTTCTTCGAAGATGAAACTCCTGTCCAAATAATTATTGTGTCACTATGGTTTTGGTGGTAAGTTGGTTTTGTGTTAGAAGCTAGACTAGTAAAGTAGATTACGCCTGCTGATGAAGCTTCTAACAGGTCATAAGCTAGACCTTGAAAATAGAGGCGATTTCAGATTGTACGAAAGATAGAGGAAACACTATCTTTTCTTTTAACACTTTTTCCATAGAATGTGATGCTCAGAACCTAGTTCATCTGTTTTCCTCTAGAATAAATATTAACTATTCTTCCCCTTTTCATAGAAATCGTCAAATGAACTCGATTTTTAAGGATGTACGAGCACTGGAGCTTCAAAAAGATTAAGGCTTGATTTTTTGTGTACATGTAGTTGAAGTGCATATAAATCAATTATAAAAGTTTCGGGGGGGGGGGGTAGATAGAGACTGTAGAGGCTGCCTACACTTCGACCGTAAGGTCCATTGTGATGCCCAAGGATATGAGGATGTGAGTGGAGTGGAAGGAATTTTTGTGCATAGACTAGAATTGGAAGGATATGCGGCTGTAGCCGACTATGATAGGAACTATGCCGATATTCATTTGGAGTTCATGAAGGAAACTGCAGAAAGCCTTCTCAAACATAGCCGGTTACTTCGTTCTTGTCCATACGCCTACAGTTTAGTCAATTAACCACCCCTCCCTTTTTTTTTCTTAATAATTGACAAACTGCCGATTTCGGGATTCGAACCCATAATCTCCCAGTTTCCAAGTAGGCATACTGTGCAGACATAACGCCTTAGACCGCTCGGCCACTTGGACTGGTAGGGGTGGGGGGGGGGGTATTACGGGGGTTTCGAATTAATTATTTAATGTTAAAGTTCTAGTTTGAAGAATTTTATAAATGGACTATACATCAGTGCTCGTACATCCTTAAGTTTTTTTGGTTCAAACTTATCTTTTATGCATTGTTTATACAGTAAAACCTCGCAAAATCAACCATACAATTGTATTTAACATTTCTTCTTTGAAACGATTATTGAGACTTCACTGTTTAGTTAATAAATATAAATTTTAGGTTCAATTTAGTAAATTAGACACTAAAGTCCAGTCATCGATTTGAATGAAAATTAGTTTATACGTTATATTGGACTCAAAAAACAAGGAACTCCAATTGGTTTGACCATTTGACGGATAGCTTTCATGATATGCCCTCTATACAATTTGATGCCCCCTTTTATATGATTTCAGACAATATCTCGTAAACTGTTGATCAATTCATTTTGTCTATTTTATGCAATAATAATTTATGGAAAATAAAGATTATTATTATTATTTAAAAAAATTTACGTTTACTTTGATAATTCACGCTTTAGTAAAAATAATTAAAATTACAACTTTTGTTTTAATTATAGGAAAGAAGTTGTTGTCATTTCGGTAACCACAGCTTTCGTTGTCAATTTCATTTTAGCTAGACGATTTTTAAATACATCTCAAATTCAAGAAGGGGTTCAACAAGAAATTATCTTCATCGAACGTCACGTTCAAGTAAGTTATGTCGTTACTCAAATTAACGGTCTAAATTTAAAACAGGTGACGTTTTCTAGATACCATTCGATGAGAATGCAGATAAAAAAGAAATGATTAGACATTCTTCGGAATCATCGAATAGTGGTGTTGATATTCCGGGTGCAAATGATTCCCAGTTTAATTCACGTTTCTTAACCGATTTTGATATAATACATTGTTTGGGTAAAGGTGGATTTGGTATGGTGTTCGAAGCTCGGAATAAGATTGATGAGTGTAATTATGCTGTGAAACAGATTAATTTGCCAAATCGGTAAGCAAAAACTTGAAAAAGATTTCGAGATTCTAGAAAAGTCAAAAATAGACTAGTTGACACTTTTTTGAAATGGGTCTTATTTTGTTTGTAATATACTAATTAATTGTCAAAAATGCACATTTTATAGTCATTTAAAGGTCCAAAAAATCATTCTTGTCTTTAGGTTTTTATGAATGCTGCCCGGCCATGATGGTTTAAGTCGTTTCATCACTGTCATAATGTTTGTCTCTGTCATCATTGTTTTTCATATAACTTTCGTACAAGGTGGTATGGCAGGGCTTGATGATTTAAAAGGCCAATTAAAAAAAATACAGACGATATCAATCTCACACCACTGCCAATACAAGGAGCGCTCGATTTCAGAAATTTATGTCTACTCTCGCAGGCGTAGCAACCGGAAAATCGGCGATTGCTTGTCGTTTGTTAGCCTTAAACTGGCCCAAGGATCTCGTGCGATAGTAATGTGAACCTCAACACTGAAGAACACGTGCTCGTCGAGAGACAGAGTTTCAAAGAGGACATCACATTCAGTTTGCCTGTTGACAAAATCGCGCGTAGAAAGCTCTT
The DNA here is from genome assembly GCA_963920215.1 of Nineta flava. NCBI lineage: Eukaryota > Metazoa > Arthropoda > Insecta > Neuroptera > Chrysopidae > Nineta > Nineta flava. The sequence continues at coordinate 14,481,678 of OY986046.1, read as the reverse complement.
GCACTACAGTCAATTTTTAAGGAAGAAAATTAAGATCATTGTCAAGAACTCGCCTCGCCGTGTGGTCGTAAGTCTCTAGGGCTGCATGTTTGCGCGCAGAGCGACGAGATCGCAAAACTGTCAACTTCATCTGGTTCCGGTTGATTCCTTATGCGTTGTGAAACCACATTTACACTTCCTCTGAATGTGTTCACCCAGGAAATAATCGATTGTCGACTAGGAACAGGAGTTGCAGGGGCATGATTGAAGTGGCTGCGAAAGACTATATCTATTTTTATGATATACATAACAACGATGACAGAGAAGTCACGACTGAGAACAATATGGCCGGACAGCGTTTACATCGATTTGAATGACAGATAACAAAACTGATTTCATGAATTCAATTTTAATTCGATTTCTTAGGTAATAAACTTTATTAATAAATCATTAGCCAACTAGCTTATTATGATACATCAAAAAAGATAAGGAATTTTTGTTGTAGTCAAAACTTAATCAGGAAAAAGTGGGGAATTTTATATATTTAGGGAAAAAGTCATTTTAATTTCTTGTCTCAGAGTGTATAATGATAAGTAATTCTACTATTGATTATGGGAGGAAAGTCTGTAAAATTACTGAAATTTATTCATCTTTCTAGACACGATTCAAGACAACGTGTTATGCGTGAAGTGAAAGCATTAGCGAAATTGGATCATCGTAATATTGTACGATATTACAATGCATGGTTGGAATTTCCACCAGCTGATTGGCAAGCGAATGTTATGTCCTGTATTCTGTAAGTAATCGTAAATATTTTAGTAACTTTCGAATTTCATTTTCCTCGATATTATTTGAACGCATACTTAAGGATGTTAGATACAATCGGAGGCAAATGTACCTTTAATTTAAATTAACAAAACAATTATCCTTTATCTATTTATTCCATATACGTTTAAGTGACAAAGTTATAATTCTTTTTCTCAACAACCGTTTAGTGAATGTTAATAAAATTGTGCAAAATTGTTTCTATAGAGTTAAAGTTATATAATTTGAAAATTTTAGATGCTTCGCAGCTTTTTTAATGCTTTTTTAATCTCCACAAAAACACTCTCCATGTTAAATTACAGTTTTTAAAAATTACATTAACTACCTAACATCCTTAATTAATAAAACTCTATTTGTAAACTTTAATGTTTAGATAGATAGCTTTAAGAGGAATAATGCTTAATTTATAGCTTTTATGAGCCAAAACATTTTCTCTGGAGGAACCTTGTAAACTTTTTTGAGTTTTAGTGTGACCTTGCCTAGATAACGTCACTATTTTTGGAAAGAGACCTCACAACAGCAGAGGTTGGTTTTTTACCGAAGCTCTGCTAGGGCCATTTTAGTATAGAGACAAGAGGCTTAAGCTATGCAAGTAAACCTATTTAGGTTTTTTTCAATATTCGGATTTAAATTAGATTGGTCGAAATGCAAGTTAAGGCCTCCCGTTATTGCGATCTAAAACATCTATTATGGCATTCCCCTACTCTTAGTATTCCCAGGCTTGAGTCCTTGACGAAACCCAGGATTTTCAATGGGTAGTGTCCAGACAGAAGTTCAGTAATGATCTTAATGTCTGGATGATCTAAGTGACAGGATCATCTTAACCCTCCTAGGCGAATGATCTATTGCTAGTAAGTTGTTGCAGTAGAATTTGGGTCTTCTGCAAGCCTCTTCGCTAAACGGTCAGTAATTTCGTTGGTCAAGACTCTCAAATAGTTGTGTCATTGTTATAGAAAGTCCAGGCCTTTTATGGCATTGAGGCAGTCTCATGCAATCCTTGACGCAAACGTATATGAACGTAATGCCTTTATAACTGCTTGGTTGTCCTCACATAGTTTCAAACTGGCCGAGTAGTGCCTTTTAAGGAGATGTTCTAGAATTTTCTTGATTAATTTTCAGTGACATCCCACATTCAACATATGAATCACCCACAGAAGATAGCATATCAATAGCTGAAGCACCCGGTGAAAATTACAATAAAATCGATATTTACGATAATGATGAAGATGATTCCTTTATCGTATTCGGTGATAATTCCAATGATACCAATCACTCGGACGATGAAAGCATTAGCAAACACAGAAGTACAAGTAAATATAATTTAAATACAAAAAGTAATCAAATTGTGCCAAAGAATTCAACAAATATTGAATTTGTGAATAACAGTGATATTAGTCAGAGTAATAATGTTGTGCGGAGTGCGTTAAATGCTGAACGTCGTATGTATTTGTACATACAAATGCAGTTATGCCAGAAGGAAAGTTTAAAAGATTGGATGTTAAAGAATGTTGTACGTGAGTCACATTCCATTCAAGTGATATTTGAACAAATTTTATCCGCTGTGGAATATGTACATTTGCAAGGTCTTATACATCGAGATTTGAAGGTACGTGAAAAGTTTTTAAATGTTGGTTTTTTATCGAAGTTAATATAAGACTCTCGTAAATATTTTTAAATCGATTACCCGTTTAGTTTAGATTTAATACGACCTCAAAGTTGATACCTAAAATATTTAAAATTACATTTTTTGATTCGATTTTTTAAATATTAGGAGAGATATTTTATATTTTATGTTTTCTTCTTTCTTTATGCCCATTTATTAATAAAGTTGGCCTTGCAAATACTAAAAGCATATTAGATACGACATTTCATTTTGATCAGACTAAAATTGTGACAGCTAGAGAGTGATTTATGTATTCTAAGGAAATTCGCTAAGTTGAAGCAGCTCCTGCGTAACGAATTTGTTTGTTTATAGCCCAGTAATATATTTTTCTCAATGGATGGGGAAATAAAAATTGGCGATTTTGGTTTGGTGACTGCAATGGCGGATGATGAATATGTGTCCTGTGATACAAATACGCTTGAAAAGACAAAATTTAAGAAACATACTAGAGAAGTAGGCAAGTATACCTTCAAGATTTGTATGTTTATTAAATCCTTAAATGTTCGATTCTTCTGTCATAAAAAATTCTTGCAAAAGAATAAGATTATGAGGAAAGATTTATTTGCATATTGAACCCCTTTCCTCAATAATTTTGGAGAAACTAGTATGCGTATTTTATCAAAAATGTCCTGAAAATATCGATGGTTTTTACCCAAAAAGTTTTCGACCATGAAAGCTCGTGTTTATTACTGCCTTTTTTTTTTTTAAATATATTTTCAAGTAATTTCCATTATTTTTATGGAACTTTTGGCATATAAAAGCAAGTTTATCCGAATTTTTATTAATAATTATAAATTTTTTTAGGTACCCAATTATACATGAGCCCTGAACAAGTACAAGGCTCATTTTACAATTACAAAGTAGATATTTATTCATTAGGTGTAATATTTTTTGAACTGTTAACACCATTTTCCACTGAAATGGAACGACATAAAACCTTATCACAGCTACGATTGAACGTATATCCTGATAGTTTTCATAAAAAGTTCGAACATGAGGTAAGTTCTAAATTTGTTTGGCATAAAAACATACTCGTGGATCAAAAATTTGGATCATTAAGATTATTTAATATAAATTCTATTGTCGAAAGTCACGTGATTGAAACCACGAATTGACATCACAATACTGAAGGAGTATTCTATGGAGGGTAGCTGTAAGGAGAATTATTCCCATGTCTACAAAGTGTCCATGAAATTGATTGGAATTAAGATGGTATTACTATAGCTAAACTTCCAAAGTTGAGTACGGCAGATTTAAACAGAGAACGTCTTTTTACTAGTTTAAATATACTGTAAATATTAAAATCTAAAATATTCTTATTTTTTAAGGTTCTTTCATCCATTTTTCGGACCCGGAATCGAACCCGGTTAATACTAACTAATTATTGTATAAATATTTTTAAATAATTCTGTTTTCCAGCACGATCTATTACAATTGATGTTAGCCACAAAACCTGAAAAACGTCCCACAACGTATGGAATACGATGCAGACCACCATTCAATCACACCATAGAAGACACAAAATGGTATTTCGAATTGCCACCCAGACAGGGAGCAGTGAAATGAAAATGGAAATTTTTAGAGGAACTTTAAACAAATTTGTGTGCGGTTTTTTTTATCGGTTTAATTGTACAATTCCGATTTTTTGTAGAGTGGATAAAATTTTAATTTAACAAAATTGTTTGTGTTCTCTTCGTGTGTACGGCCTAAATAAAATATTTTTGTATTTATGTGGAATTAAATCGATAATATCTGATTGATTCGAATTGTATAGACAAATTTTTATCGGAGTATTAATAAAACAAATTTAGTGGTTTTATTTTTTGAATCGATTTAGATTTTTTTTGAATATTGGAAATATTTGCGTAGTTAAGTTTATTTAAATAAATGAGTCTGCATTCCATTGTATTAATTATATTGATTATTTTTTAATAAATATTTTTTTAATAAAATCCATTTGGAACTTAGTTTGTTCGCCGTATCGTCAGAATGCGTTACATTTTCTTAAAACAGGGTGACCACCACTTTCTAGAAAACTGGGAAATGTCAGGAAATTTTTTTTGCCAAGGAAAACCTGGAAATGTCATGAAATTTTGTTCATAGTTATTAAACCATAGAATAAAATATATTAGTTATGTAAAATATCAACTAAAATTCGCACGCATTACATTTTGCCTCTTCAAATACCCAAGGACAAATAAATATCTTAAATTCAAATATGGACAAAATTTAGCTGTGATAGTAAAAAAAATTGATTTTTTGAATATGGCTACCAAAGTCGGAAAAAATGGTTTATGAACCATCAATTTAATTCAAGGGAAAAGTTCGCCGATGATTGTTAGGAGTTGGAAGAAGGTTTCTGTGTGTAATACATGAATATCACGATCACACGTATTTATAGACCTGGAAATTTACTTTTTTAATAATGGGAATTTTGTTTTGTTATTTTTAAGGTCAACGAAGGAAGAATGGTTTCCATGTAAAAATTTGTTTCCCGCCGAAACTCATGCTGTGGTTTAAAATTGTGCGAAGAGGGCCAATTGAGAACTGTTTGCTCGGCTGCTACACTATTGTTAGAGATTGTTGACAAAATTATTGTGTCAAATATGGGAGAGGTAACAAATTACGGAGGTTAAAATGTTTTTATCTGCTGATACCTGATACCCAAACCCCTTTAAGGCAAAATGTTCACCAAAAGTTATATCCTCTATGCTGCATCAAGTTATTGAATAATATTCAGGACAGGGGTGCCGACAGGGGGTGGGTGGACGCCTACTATACCGGCCCACCTTGTCTCTCAATTTTTGTTCCAACGGAAATCTCTTCGTTCTGACACTATGAAAATATAGCATCAAGTCCATAACGAAATCGCGCTTGCAATTTATTTAATGAATGCGTATTTGTGCATCATTTGGTTTTGCACCAATTGAATCTTATATGGGAAAAGGTGTAACGTATGTAAAATTCTTTGCAAAGACCGCCTATACATCTCCAACTACTGAGCACGTCGCCTGGTGGAAGTTTCGGGGTTTTCCTCAGCACTTGCTTGCACCCGAGCAATGTTCACATCATTTCGAACTGCACGAGGTCTTCCAGCACGCGGAAGTTCACAGACACCCCCATGTTGCCGAAAACCCTGAACCAATCGGTAAATTATCGGAACATGAAATAAATTTCGATATGATCTTTGTGTCTGATAAACGAATGCCGACTTTCAAAATAAAATTGAACAACTTTGGTTCCTTGTTCTGTGCTGAGTCTTTCCATCATAAATTTCCCAAGTTTTTCAAAGTTAATTCTGAAAAAAAAATACGTAAACAAAAAATTTGTTCACTTATTAAATCATAACGTTGCTTATGCGCCACCCTATATAAGTGTTTGTTTATTTACCTGTTATGTACAACGGTTTTTTTGAATGTTTTAAATAATTTTTTTTCTGAAAAAATTTAAAAAAACCCACATAACATACAAAATTTTATGAGAAAAAAACCTTCATTTCCGACATACTTTTTCAACTTGTCAGTTTAGGGGGTTTTGGTTTGATTTTAGGGGCTTTTGAAGTCATCCAAACAAACATTCTATTGCTTGAAAAACAGCAAAACTGTTTTCATCCGCCTTATTGAATATTGATGCAACTGACGCTTACACGTACTTATAATGCCTGAAATGAACGGAATTTTCAAGAGAAACGTAAGCGTTCATAAGCCAATGTGAACTCCAATAAATTGCGCTTAGAAGCGTGACCTCTGAAGGTGTGTAAGCGCCCAAAACGATTACACCCTTAGAGTAATATAAAGTCTTTGTAATTACAATATTTCCCAGCGAAGCTGCGACGGGTACTGATAGTTTTTAATTTAAAAAAAAGTTGTAACAGGCTTAAGGATGTCCAGTACAAAATCACTTTTTGACAGATTTTGCTCATTTTTTTTTCACAGGCAGCAAATAACGTTTTCTAATAAATCCCGAAGTTTCAGAATTTTTTTAGAACGCGAGATAATTAATAGCAAAGTAATCATTCTCTTTCACTCTCTCTCCTTAGAAGCATGTAAAACTACATGGATCATTTACTAGGATAGTAAAGATAAATATTTATAAAAGTTTAAAATTATTTTTATTTCAAAATTACATTAATTTGTATATATGAATAGTGAATATAACTATGTGTTGTGTATGTGTGTATATGTATTTGTTCTATAATAAAAGCAAACCGGTTTTTTGTCCTGATTATATAAGACAGTGCTGGAGAACTACCTTAACAGCAAACGCAGTATTTCAATAAAATGAGACCATAAAAATAGAATTCCATTAAACAGGTGCAGAGCAAACTAAATGATGAAGGGACTAACGTGCTTCATTGCTCTGAAAACTGTCTTAACCGCCATAAAAATTTTACAATTTGAATTTTTAATAAATAATAATTGTAACATGCTATGAGATTAATAACAGCAAATGCGTATCCCCTCATCAATTTTATTAAATATGTATAATTACAATTTGATTTTATTCAAGGTAAAAAATAAAAAAATTGTGGTCAAGGGAAAACAGTTATTTTTCAATATTGTTTAATTGGCTGGCAATGTCGTATCATATTTGTTCGTACAAATGTATTCATTATCATGGATACAAGCCATTTATTTAATTATTTCACATAAATGCGAATTAAAGAATAAAAAAAAACCATCAGTGCTGTAAGGTATCTAGATATAATTTATGTATCTTGTATCTGTGTATAGATACATATTTTTAAGGTAGTTCCCAGCACTGTCTTATATAATCAGAACAAAAAAACCGTATTGCTTTTATTAAAGAACAAATACATATTCCCACATACACAACATATATATATATATATTCACTTTTCATATATACAAATTAATGTAATTTTGAAATAAAAAATAATTTTAAACTTTTATATTCCGAAAACAAAACGGTAAAACATAATTTTTAAAAAAAATTTATTTAATAAATATCTTTACTATCCTAGTTTTTTTTTAAATTCTGTCGAGTATTTTTTTTAATACAACAGATAATAGTTGGGCGGGCATGCAGTTTTACATGCTTCTAATGAGAGAGTGGGAGATAATGATTACTTTGCTATTAGTTATTTTTAGCTTGTGAAAAAAATGAGCAAAATCTGACGAAAAGTGGTGTATGCTGGGAACATCCTTAAAAAAATGTATCTCTTAATATATCTAGATACTCAGTATCTAGATACATATGTATCTATATCTGTATTTAGATATTAATTTATTTTGAGTAATATCTGTACCCAGATTCATTTAAAAAGTGTCTACAGTATTGAAAAAAATTTTAAGTAAAAGTTAATGATTTGCATAGGTTTTCAAAAATAAATTTAGAGATTTGAATAAGCGTAGTTCACGTAAACACTAACAGATGTCATTACATACCCAAACAAAATTTATAATATAGCAAATAAATCGGTAGCTATGTACAAATTTCGTTATTCTTCTTTTTTTTTTGTGGTACTTGAAGAATTGAACTTATTTTGGAGAATTTTAATTAGAATTGATTTTGGGTCGCAATGTATGACGAATCCCTTATTTATTATATAATAATTTTAATTATTTCCTGTATTCTTCATGCGATCTATTATTCGCGATATGCAATCGGTGCAGAAATAATAAATTTCGGTAAATTTAAGTTCTTTTTTGGAAATCACATTTTTTTCTATATGATCCGTACAATTTTCTTACTTTTTTTTTCTAGATATCAAAAGCTTTCATTGCAATATTGGTGAGATTATGTAAAATTACGTATCTCAACCCGCTGTAAGTAACATTTTATTGTGGCGTTTACGAACTCCACTAGAACTCCAATTATCTCGATTGCTTTGATCAAAAAAAGGTCAAATGCAAATGGAATTTGTAGGAGCTATCAGTGGCAAATAATCGCCCTTTGTTAGTGCGATTATTTGCGAAAAAGAAATATTTTTAGCCAAGGAAATCGACAGTTTGTCTTTTTTTATGATTTATCCAGTTATCGGACTCGGTCCTAATTAATCAATATAATTGGAGTTCTACTGTACTCACTAATTAGTGTATATTTTTAAACAATTCAGTTTTTGATGGTAGCCACAAAACTTGAAAAACGCCCCACAACGTATGGAATACGATGCAGACCACCATTCAATCACACCATAGAAGACACAAAATGGTATTTTGAATTGCCACCCAGACAGGGAGCAGTGAAATGAAAATGGAAATTTTTAGAGGAACTTTAAGCAAATGTGTGTGCGGTTTTTTTTTATCGGTTTAATTGTACAATTCCGATTTTTTGTAGAGTGGATAAAATTTTAATTTAACAAAATTGTTTGTGTGTGTTCTCTTCGTGTGTACGGCCTAAATAAATTATTTTTGTATTTATGTGGAATTAAATCGATAATATCTGATTGATTCGAATTGTATAGACAAATTTTTAGTATGAGTATTATTAAAATTCATTTTGAATTTAGTTTGTTCGTTTTATCGTCAGAATGCGCTACATTTTCTTACAACAAGGTGACCACTTTCTAGAAAACCGGGAAATGTGAGGGAATTTTTTTTTGTCTGTGAAAACCTGGAAATGTCATGAAATTTTCAACCATGGAAAAACTACTTTAACCAACCAACTGTAGTTTTAGAAGCAAACAAATTAGGTAGGTCAAATATCAACTAAAATTAAAATACGAACGCATTACATTTTGCCTCTTCAGATACCTAAGACAAATAAATATCTTAAATTCAAATATGGACAAAATTTAGCTGTGATAATAAAAAACTGGATTTTTTGAATATGGTTACCAAAGTCGGAAAAAATCGTTTATGAACCTTCAATTCAAGAGAAAATTTCGCCGATGATTTTTAGGAGTTGGAAGATCGTTTCTTTGTACTATACATGAATATGGTCCCACATATTTATAGACCTGGAAATTTACTTTATTAGTCATGGAAAACCTGAAACAGTCAGGGGAATCTTATTTTGCTATTTTTATGGCCACCATGTAAAATTAAAAAAAATTAATTTTAAGATCAACGAAGGTAGAATGGATTCAGGTAAAAATTAGTTCCTCACACTCACAGAAACTCTACTGTAGTTTAATTTTAAAACTGTGTGAAGAGGACCACTTGAGAACTGTGTGCTAATAAAAATTGGGATAACTAATAAAAATCCGTCCATTACGACAAAAAAATTGATAAAATAATTTTTTACCTGTATATATGTACACTCCCGTTCATAAAAATTGAACCAGTTGAAACATTTTAATTGTTACTGTTTGTAATATTATACATATATTTAGTAATATATACGCTTAGAATGTGACTTACTGGTTCAATTATTATGAACGTGAGTGTAATATATACAACTTTATCCCCAAGTTTGTAAAAACGAATGTACTATTTATTTCATTTCCAGTTGTAAACCATTTGTTTCAAAATTTTTTTAAAAACTCAATATCCAGCTTTGCCATAATTTCAGCTCAAACATCTGTAATTAGTCGTTTGTACTGTAATAAGTAATACACAAGTACTGTTTTTATACACCTGTACGTGTGTAGTTGTAAAACAAACAGTACACGAGCTGATTATGAATTCAATATATATTTAAATCAATCGATATTCAGAATTTTTAAAGCCTGATTATGGGTGCCATTCAAGCAAAACATATTCGCAGTTTTATTTCCTACAAAATTGCCCCCAAAATTTCGTTTTCCATAAACTCAGTGGTTAACGAAATAACAACTTACCTACCCCTAAAATATTTTCTCGAAATAGTTGACTATCTACCCCCGCTATATCAGGGTCTAATATGTTGCGTACATTTTTGTTTGCAGGTTAAAACACCACAATGATGTTTCGAATATTAAAAAAAAAACTTTTCAATATTTGGCAGTTGAATTTGATAATCCGTTTAATTCTGTTCAACGTTGAACACGCCATAATTCAAAAAATCGCCCAGAAAAGTTGGCGTGTCTAATAATATGTCACATGTTGCACAGTATTTGACGCATCGTGTGACTCTTCTAAAATGTTATCAGAGAGAAAATAAAGAGTGGATCATATTATAGGCCCTCTATATTCAACATATATTTACCATTATACGCATACAGTGTCATTATAATTCGATAGATGACTCTACTTATGGTTTGTACGTGAATACCCTCAATACTTTGTACCCTCAATACTTTTTTTATTCGTTTCTCAATGGACGATACTTTTTCAGATGGTAGCGCCACATGACCAATAAACAAACTAAATCTGGAGCCAATGTTTATAATGGATGGCGTATAAGTAACGTTATGATTTATTTAATGAATGCGTATTTGTACATCATTTGGTTTTAACTCGTGAACCAATTGAATCTTATATGGGAAAAGGTGTAACGTATGTAAAATTCTTTGCAAAGACCGGCTAGACATCACCAACTGCTGCGAACGTCGTCTGGTAGAAGTTTCGGGATTTTCCTCAACACTTGCTTGCACCCGATCAATGTTCACATCATTTCGAACTGTACGAGGTCTTCCAGCACGCGGAAGTTCACAGACACCCCCATGTTGCCGAAAACGCTGAACCAATCGGTAAATTGTCGGAACATGAAATAAATTTCGATATGATCTTTGTTTCTGAATAAACGAATGCTGACTTTTAAAATAAAATTGAACAACTTTGGTTCTTTGTTCTGTGCTGAGTCTTTCCATCATAAATTTTCCAAGATTTCAAAGTTAATTCTAAGAAAAAAAAACGTAAACAAAAAATTTATTCACTAATTAAATCATAACGTTACTTATGCGCCACCCTATACATATGTCATGTGCCTTTGTGTTTAAAAAAAAATATTTTATTATTTTGTAGCGATTTTAGTAAATTTTGTACTTGATACTTTCAATAATTTTGCTATTTAGTTTTGTGGCCAAAAGTAATTAATTGCAACTGTCTACAAATTCGACATTTTAGATTAGTTGGGAAATATTAATACGAGTAATCTAGTAAATATTAATAAAGATTATTAAAATAATCAAAGAGAACTCTAGGTTTTTTGAAATTACATTTCAAATTTTGCCCCAATTCCTTGAACATTTGTTTGTATTTTATAAATACGTATTTCGACTACAATGTAGTCATCATCAGAATGAATTAGCTAATCATAACTATCTCTGGGATATGAAATCTAATACCTGAATATCAAGGTTAGCTTCGATACCCTTACTTTAGTGACAAAAACAACGCCGCATAGTCACAAAAGGATACCGTCAATAAATAGGTGGGGCTCTTCACACACCTTATCCGTTAGGCAGTCAACTCAAATAATCCTCAGGTCAGATCATACCTTCAGTCAAATCGTATAAAAGAGAGAACTTTTTTAATATCATTATGAGACACGCACCAAATTAGCATCAAGCAACATATCTCTGAATCCATATCCCAGAGATAGTTACGATTACCTAATTCATACTGATGATAACTACATTGTAGTCGAAATACGTATTTATAAAATACAAACAAATGTTTTCGGAATTGGGACAAAATTTGAAATGTAATAGTAAATATTACTTTCATATGTTTGCGAATGGTTTTATCAATTTTCAATTTCCACGCTTTGTGTCTATCTTTGTGAGATTTAAACCACAACTTATTTTCAATTAATAAGTTTTCTTTACCTAGCTTTGGACAGTAATGAAACGAAATTTCTGTGTTTATTCTTATATCGGATGAATACAAAGGCACTGAACAAGATCTAATTATTAAATAGGGAATATGCATGAAAATTTTTTTTCACTTGAATTGAAGCATGTTTACTTGACAAATATCAAGGTAAAATTACTTTTTAAATAACTTTAAAAATAAGCGAGATATGAATGATTGAAATTCCCGATTAAACAAAGAGGGTGATAGCCTTCTTGATATGTTATGTGACGTCATATTACACTTTCACCATTTAAAATACACGTAAAACTCCGTTTTTAGTATTTTTGCAAGAAAGAGACAGATAATAATCTTTAAAAGCTTATAGCTTGCTTGATATTTGTCGGATTTTAATTTCGTTTTTAAATACTATTACAGTATTAACAGTATTTTCATATTCTGAAAATAAATTTTCATGCATATTCCCTATTATAAAATTTGCAAAAAAAAAACGCTGACAGAATAAAATTTACATCTATGCTATGTAAATTTATTTGTTTTTTTTGTTAGTTACATCATATGACCACCAGAGGCGTCAGGTTTAGCAAGTATCGCGTATACTTTGTGGGAACTTGCTTACAAATTTTGAGTATACGAATCTACTCTAATCTATTCTCTCTGATCTTTGTATATAAATTAACATAGTTGTAAAAATCTTTGAATAAATGAAAAAAGTTCCTTAAATTACCGTTTGTTGTCCATGAAAGCTTTCACTTCAGAGTTGACTTGAACGTACGAATTATGACCTGAATTCAATTCAATTTTTGGATCGAATCAAAGTATTATTGTGTTGAGGGGGGATTTAATTCATTTGATGAAATATTCAATGATAAGGGTAAGTTTTAACATCGAAACTGTAATAGATGTTAAAACTTACCACAACACAATAATACTTTGATTCGATCCAAAAATTGACTTGAATTCAGGTCATAATTCGTACGTTCAAGTTAACTCTGAAGTGAAAGCTTTCATGGACAACAAACGGTAATTTAAGGAGGTTACTTCCTTAAGCAAAAATGATCTCAACTCTTTGAAACTCTTAGAATATTCTTCTTTATAATATTGAGTGTAAACAAAATTTTTACGAAATTCACTCTGCAAATTTTGAGCAAATCCGTTTTGAAAATCTGATATATTAAGTTAGTCCGGACTTTGTAACGGTTAAAAATATCGATAGTAGAAAAAAATTTTTTGGTATTGGTGACCAATTAAATTTTTGGTATTGGTGGACACGATAACTCAAAAGCGAAAAGAGTTAACGACCTTGGTGTGTATTTTCTAGAGCCAAAACGTAACTGCAAGTTCGTGGATGGTCAAAATTGAAATACGTTTCCCCTCGCCAAAAGGAAAAATATTCATCTTTGAAACCGAAAGAGATCGAAAAAAATTTGAATGCAAAAAATATTCTTTTTGAAAAATAAACAACTTTTGTTTGAAATTAAATTACAAACTTTGCCCCAATTCCTAGAACAATTATTTGTATTTTATAAGTACGTATTTCGACTACAATGTAGTCATCATTAGTATGAATTAGCTAATCGTAACTATCTCTGGGATATGAAATCTAATACCTGAATATCAAGGTTAGCTTCGATACTCTCACTTTAGTGACAAAAACAACGCCGCATAGTCACAAAAGGATACCGTCAATAAATAGGTGGGGCTCTTCACACACCTTATCCGTTAGTTAGTCAACTCAAATAATCCTCAGGTCAGATCATACCTTCAGTCAAATCGTATAAAAGACAGAACTTTTTTAATATCATTGTGAGACACGCACCAAATTAGCAACAAACAACACATCTCTGAATCCATATCCCAGAGATAGTTACGATTAGCTAATTCATACTGATGATAACTACATTGTAGTCGAAATACGTATTTATAAAATACAAATAAAAGTTCTAGGAATTGGGGCAATCTTTGATTATTTTAATAATTTTTATAACTTTTGTTTGAAACTTTTTTTCATAAACTCACTATATACCGAGTATTTAAGCAATTAACTAAGTAAATAGTTATTTTCACTTAATTTTCAAAAATTTCTTATTGTTTTGTCCTTTAATCATTCGGTTTTTGGTTAGAATATTTATAAAGAGCAACTTTTATTTGAAACATTTTTTCGAAAAGCGAATGAATGAAGCTCAAAGCTCAAAAATTGAAAAATCAGCGTTACTTTTGCGGCCCATAGTACCTTGAAGGTATACTGAAGCTTTTCATCAGAAATAAATTAAAATAGTAATTTTTTTCATATTTTTACAAGTGAATAAAATTACCATATACGAAAACATGCAGTACATACAAGTTCGAAAAAATCTGGTGCGACAGTCACAGAACCTCTATATACAGGTAAAATTTCAAATTCGCCCCCTTTACCTAGATCAGTTTTTTGTATTATAAATACGTATTTCGACTAAAATGTAGTCATCATCAGTATAAATTAGCTAGCCGTACTTTACTCTTTGACAATAGGGAATATGCATGAAAATTTTTTTTCACATTTATTTTCAGAATATGAAAATACTGTAATAATATTTAAAAACGAAATTAAAATCCGACAAATATCAAGCAAGCTATAAGCTTTTAAAGATTATTATCTGTCTCTTTCTTGCAAAAATACTAAAAACGGAGTTTTACGTGTATTTTAAATGGTGAAAGTGTAATATGACGTCACATAACATATCAAGAGGGCTATCACCCTCTTTGTCTAATCGGGAATTTCAATCATTCATATCTCACTTATTTTTAAAGTTATTTAAAAAGTAATTTTACCTTGATATTTATCAAGTAAACATGCTTCAATTCAAGTGAAAAAAATTTTTCATGCATATTCCCTATTAGAAATAGATATAAAGTCGAGATCAACAGACAAAAATAAAAATAAATAGAAAATTAACTAGATTAAAATATACTGGATTTAAAATATAATAAATTTTGAATTATATTGTAATTACTCTTGTTAAAATTTCCTTCATTCATATTTATTCCTGTTAATTTTACTCTTAGTAAAATGACTCTTATATTGTCGTAGGATATGTTACTTGTTGCTAATTTGGTGACAGTTTCACATCAATTTTTTTTCGAAATTTCATAAGTTTACTTTTCTATATCAATAGAGAAAATTGAACTTTTGATTGAAAGTTTCAAATCGGAATATGTACACTTCCGTTCATAAAAATTGAACCAGTAAGTCACATTCTAAGCGCACATATTACAAAATATATGTATATTATAACACTTAGAATGTTTCAACTGGTTCAATTTTTATGAACGGAAGTGTATGTTATTGAAGGACCGAAAATTCGCTAAAATCTAGGAATACAATTTATATAGGAATTTCAAACTTAGATAGATAGGTAGATACATCTTGGGGTCTAAAAAGTATTGCACTTCGACCTTATGGTCCATTGTACTCAGGAGCTTGCTTATCAGATTTTCCCGAAGGTTCATATATTCGGGGTTAAATGCACCGATTATCCCGTATCTGCTGTAACCCAGAGGTTCGCAGTCAAAGATAATGTGACTGGATGTTTCTTCCTCCTCGCCACACAATCTGCACATAATGGACCCGATATGGAGTCCCATTGTAGGCAGATGCTTCCGCAGGGGATAATGCCCGGTAATGAATCCGGTATCCTTCGCCAGTTGCATCTAGTTCAGCCTAAGCGCATCGAGAAAACTTCGCGTCATGTATTGTTTGGTTTGGTTGGTAAGGCAATAATCGCTCTCCCTCCCCTCTTTTGAGTACATATTTTTATGATTGGACTATTTTTATGTTTTATTTTGGACTATTTACATATTTTATTTGCTTTTGTAAATTTAGTTTTAGACATTGAACACATAACCTCTTAGGGTGTATTCATTTTGGACGTTTACACGCTTTCAGTGCAATCAAGCGTTGATTTTAGTGTTCTACTTGACGCTGTATATGCTGACAAAGCGCGCTAAGGGTTGAGCTCATCGGCAGACACCACGCTCACAGATGCTTTATCCATCGAGGTAGGGCAGCAAAGCGTGATTGCCAAATCGTACTAATTCCCAAAACGACCATTGTAAAAGCGTTTGTTTATTTATCTGTCATGCGCACCGGGGTTTTTTATAGTGTATTCTATTGCAATAGGGAATATGCATGAAAATTTTTTTTCACTTGAATTGAAGCATGTTTACTTGACAAATATCAAGGTAAAATTACTTTTTAAATAACTTTAAAAATAAGCGAGATATTGATTGATTGAAATTCCCGATTAGATAAAGAGGGTGATAGCCCTCTTGATATGTTATGTGACGTCATATTACACTTTCACCATTTAAAATACACGTAAAACTCCGTTTTTAGTATTTTTGCAAGAAAGAGACAGATAATAATCTTTAAAAGCTTATAGCTTGCTTGATATTTGTCGGATATTAATTTCGTTTTTAAATATTATTACAGTATTAACAGTATTTTCATGTTCTGAAAATAAATGTGAAAAAAAATTTTCATGCATATTCCCAATTATTAATTTTTTGAATATTTTATATAATTTTTTTCTTTTGAATAACCCAAAAAAACTCACATAACATACAAAATCGTATTCGAAAAAAAAACTACATTTCCGACATTTCAAATTGTCAGTTTAGGGGATTTTGGTTTGATTTAGGGTTTTTTGAAGTCACTCAAGCAAACACTCTATTGAAAAACAGCTAAACTGTTCTCATCCGCCATATTGAATATTGATACCAACTAACGCTTACACTTTGAGATTGATCCAATAAAATTTCGGTATGACGGGCCTCAAAAAAAGATTAAAAAAACTGAGATTTCGGGTAAATTTAATTTCTGTCGGCGGTAGCTTAGATAGATAAATTGTAGAGGCTGCCCTGGACGGGCTACACTTCGGCCATACGGTCCATTGTGATGCCTAAGGATGTGAAGATGTGAGGAACTATGCTGATATTCATCTGGAGTTCGTGGATGAAACTGCAGAAAACCTTCTCCAGCATAGCCGGTTACTTATGTTCTTGTCCATACGCCGGCAGTTTAGCCAATTAATCACCCATTTTTTTAAATAATTGACAAACTGCCTATGTCGGGATTCGAACCCATAACCTCCCAGTTCCAAGTAGACATAACCAGACATACGCCTTAGACGGCCACTTGGACGGTAACGCTTACACTTACTTATAATACCTGA
Source organism: Nineta flava (assembly GCA_963920215.1). NCBI lineage: Eukaryota > Metazoa > Arthropoda > Insecta > Neuroptera > Chrysopidae > Nineta > Nineta flava. Next base: position 14,464,357 of record OY986046.1, on the reverse strand, counting down.
AATGAACAGCATTTTCAAGAGTAACGTAAGCGCTCATAAGCTTAATATTACGTGAAGTCTGTATATAGAGGTAATAAATACGAAAAAAAAGGAAGGACTACCATAATAACGTTTTTTTTTTTGTTTAAATCAATGAAATTTAACTATCAACCGAAATATCTTACATACTTTTTTGTTTTATACAAATAATGCATTTTACAATATTTATTGTTGCGTGCATGAAAATTATTAACATTGTGTATGGTTGTGGTGGTAGCCTTGATTTTCTTTTCTTGTTGTTTCTAAGCGCGGTTCGCGCCGTGAGAATCATTCTGATCAATAATTATTTTTAAATTAATTAAGCTCATGTATTTTATTATTCTTAAATTTGGACATATATATATTTGTATGTTATATATATATATATATATATATATATATATATATATATATATATATATATATATATATATATATATATATATGTATAAATGTTACATGTTATCATATATTATTTAAGAACAGTTCATTTAAATATTAATGTTATTATTTGCAATAAGTGTTTTGATTTTATTTAAATTTTTTACGTTGATTATTATTAGTGTTTCGTATTCTTTTCTTTTTTTATCTTGTTTTTTATTTATTCATTTATTAATTGTTACATTTATAGACTCTACATTTAGCGTACTTTGTACTTAATTTGTTATGTGGAAATTCTATATAGGGGTGTTTTGAAACTATTGTGAATTTTGATCTTAGCTGTATTTCATTTAAAGAAGGGTTATGATTCCACATTTCAAGGGTAAATAGAAAAACTTCAAGGGTAGACTCAAAATAGATAGTATCATTTAGCTGAAACTGGCGGCTTCTGGCGAACCAGAGAGGAATACTGCTATCGATTGATTCAAAGCGATTCCAATCGTTTATTTTAATTTTTTTAACTACCAAAAGCATCTCAGATACCAAATACCATTCTGATTGGATTAAAACTGCTCACTAGAGTTGCAAATCTATAAATTTTATGAACAAAGTTTCCAACAAAAGTTTGTTTTTAGAAAAGGAAAATTCTTACGGTTTTTGAGGTATAAGTTCTTGCCATGTCTAGCGGGGGGGGGAGGGATAATTTTTTCGGCCTACTGGAAATGTTGATTGTTAAGGTTAATTATCTTGGCAACTATTAAAGCTGTAAGGTTGCAATTTGGCACCTACCATATGGTGCGTCTCACAGTACGTTTTAAATCAACGGTCACCAGGGCGCCGGTCTGGAGTTGGGTCCACTATTTTATATTTTTACTGTGCACAATCCTCCGACGTCACATAATTATAGCACACGTAACATAACACGACATGTGACACAAATTTACTAAAATTTTCCAACTTATTTTCAATTAGTATTTTTTTTAACCCCAACTTATTTTCAATTAGTATTTTTTCTTTACCTAGCTTTGGAAAATAATGAAACGAAATTTCTGGCGTTCTTTTTTTATTGGGAAATCATATGATTAACTTGCAAAACTTATATGATTATGATAAACAAAAAAACCAAAATATTGTCTCGATTTTGCTTTCTGTGCCTTTGTGTTCACCCAATAAAAAAAGAAACCCAGAAATTTTGTTTGATTATTTTCCAAAGCTAGGTAAAGAAAAAATACTAATTGAAAATAAGTTGGGGTTGAAAATTGATAAACGCATTCGTAAACATATGAAAGTAATATTTACTAAATTATTAATATTTATGAACAAACCTAAAA